>PVIW01001390.1:0-305359 GCA_004026585.1 Noctilio leporinus | reverse complement strand
GGAGAGGAGAGGAGAGGAGAGGGGAGGGGAGGGGAGGGGAGGGGAGAGCTAAAGGGGTATCTGGAAGAAGGATCCTTGGTTATCCCCTTTGCTCTCCACTTTCTTGATGGTGTTTACCATTGGTCATATCCTAATGGAAGTCAAGTATAGTTTCCTTCATAGACCATTTATCAGTAGTGGTTTCATAAATGCTTATCCTTGTGGTCTGCTTTTTTTCTTTGATTCTAAAGTCTGCTTTTTCTTGCTACCTGTACGGATGTCTAGTTGCAGTATGTCTTACTCATTTCTTGGACTCACTCTCTGCTCTTCCAGTTTTATTAGAATGTTACACCATATGTTTCAACTTGAGTGCCAGTGCCTAATTATTTGTAGCAGTTGTTAAAAAGTATTCTGAATGAGATTTTTGCTTTTTTTATTTCTTGCAGAAGCAGAACTTTAGGTTTTTCTCCTAAATGATTTTTGCTTTTCCTATTTTATAACTCACAATGATGAATTTTGGAACTAGATAAACATGTTATTTGCTTTTAAATATACATATAACTTACTGCTATTTTTATTAGTAATATTTAAAACATACTATTACATCTTTTGTGTTTCTGTTTCTAATATTTATTTTAATACCAACTTCACATAAAGAATAAACATAATAGAAATGATGTTAAATCAACTTGTTTTAAATTCATATCAGTGAGTGACATTTAATATCTAATGTTATCAATTTTAGGTAATATTCTGATTTCAGAAATACCAAAATGTGAAAAAAGTTGTATTTTAGAATTGATTAAATAATCTGTGTTATAAATATCTTTCAGTTTAGAATAATGTGGGCTGGGGAAAAGATTATGATTTTGGATTTATAACTAAAGGAAAACAAAACAAACAAACAAATTAAAAACATTACCTGGGACCTGAATGCCATTTTTCATGTTGTTCTTCATTTTTGAACAAGTCATTCTTGTGTTTTGAACGTAGAAGCTATGTTATACTTCTTTGACATTCCCTGTAATGTGATTACACAATATAATCATAGAACATTAGTGATGAAAGAGTTTAGAAATTAAGAAATCTAGGATATACAGGATAGGGAATCAGAGAAGTGCTAACTTCAGTAGCAAAGTGGAGATAAAAATCCAATTCTTAAGTTCATTGTCCAATGTATTATCCATTACCCTGTATAGTTTTTAAGGGGTATATACTTAGTGAATAACAACACATGTGCCCACTACACGCTTACTAGATTCATATTAATTAATTAATTAATTATTGAGGCTATCAAGTGCTAATACTACACTTAGGTGTTAGAGTTTTATTGTTATTTAACTTTAGTGCTAAAAGGTCTCATGATAGCTTTGTGTCTCCTTTAGGTATATATGTGTGTTATACCTTTTTTCTGGGGAAAACTTCATCCAGTTCTTGTTATACTAATTGGTGTATCCAGTTTTTTTTGGCTGTTCTTGTTCTTAGAATAAAAGAAATAAACATGTAAAAGTAAGTTGTAGGTATAAAAAGAGTATGCATATATAATTTGATCACATTTCTTCCATTTTTATCAAGCACTTAATTTTAATTTTTTGTGATGGGTATCCTCATATCCTTAATTAATTTTATTGTACTTAGTAATGAGATTATCCCTCTCCCATTTCCTAAGTTAACTATATACATTTTGGAGTCATGTAAATATGGTGGATATTAGAAAGAGACATATATTGAACACATTAAATTAACATTAAATGAATATTTATTTTGTAAAAAAAGCTATACAGCTGCAATCTACTTTTTTTTTTTATTTTTTTTTAATTTTTTTAAAAAAGATTTTATTTATTATTTTCAGAGAGAGGGGAAGGGAGAGAGGCAGAGAGGGAGAGAAACATCTATGTATGGTTGCCTTTCACCTGCCTCCAGCTACAGACCTGGCTGGAGACCTGGCTTGCAACCTGGTTATGTGCCCCGACTGGGAATCGAACCAGCGACCTTTGGGTTCACAGGCCGGTGTTTATCCACTGTGCCACCAGCCAGGGCTATGCAATCTACTTTTAATCTACTGTCTTTATGTATAAAATCACCAGCATTTACTTTTGTATCATTGATTATATATGAAAAAAAACTTTCTTGAAGCTTTGCAGACTGGTTAGTAATATTTTTTATATAAATTTCCTAAGTGTTTAAAGATGTTATTGCCAACCTAGTAGGAAATGATTAGTAACATTTCTGTTAAATAAACAAAAGTGATTTTGCCTTTGAATTTAACTACCATGCTTTGGTACTAGCTTTGTTGATCTGTTACTATAGATGTGATGCCAACATTGAGAAAAATGTAAATAATGTTAGAACATTCCAGGTAGATGCATATATTTCTTAAAAGGTACAGAATGTAAGTATGCACATAAACACCATTTGGATTTCTCCATTCTGGCTACAGAATTGTAGCTTCATGTCCATTTCTACTTTTCAGTGTCTTATATCTCATCCACCATCCCCCACTAATCTACTGAAGGCACAGTGCATAAAACCCAGTAATTAGAATATTGGTTTTAGAATTCCAAAGGCTTACGTATGAATTTTGGCTCAGATCTTTAACTAGCTGTATAATTTTAAGCATGCTACTTGATCTTAGACTCAGTTCTCTTACAGGTAAAAATATAGACTACAATTGAAGTTTTACAAGATTAGGTGAAAATTTAGCAGGAAGATATAATTTTGTTCTGTTCAGTGCATAAGTGTTTGGTACATTTTAGAGCTGCTGTTTTTATTTTGTGATATTTACACATAAAAAATCTTCAGCTGCTAAAACTAGGAAACCTATAAGATACAGCAATCAAAAGTCAGTGCCTTGAGGGGTCCATATTTCTAATTGTTGTTGTTTCACTAAAAGCCAGAAGTACAACACAGCTTAGAGACCCTTACTGATAGTATAGCAGAGTGGAAACAACTCAAAACCAGTGAAGTTATTTCCAGGGGAGCAGGGTAAGAGTCAGCAAGCATTTTGCACAGCAAGCATTTAAGGAGATGAAACCTCCATGGAGATTTGTGTGACAGCTAATAAACTTAACCAACAGCTAAAACCATAGAAGCAGACTTGGTGAAGAATTGATAAGATTTTGAAAATAATGACTTTCCATATTTTTGTACTATACCAAAGCACATTCACCACCTACCTTTCAAAAATATATTTTAACATTTTTAAATTGGGACTTGAGCTTACAATTCAGGTTAACGTTCTATTTCCCACTTGGGTATGGGGAGGCCATTAAATTCTGTGTCTTGAAATAACACATCCTTGAATTGAAGAAATAATATATTTTATGCTTTATTAATTAAAACACTGAGCAATTGCAAATGAAAATAAGGAATAAGTTACTCTAAACATAATCCCTAATACCAACCATAATTTTATGTAAAATCATTATAATATACACTGAAATGGGATGTAGAAATATAATGGGGCACTTAAGAAGATCAATCCAGGATCACAGAAAAAGAAAGTCCAAAATGGGATCAGGACTTAGGTATTTCCTATTGTTTGAGTAATTCCTTAATACCAGAACCACAAGTGTTTATGGTTTGTAGTAGGTATGTATTAGGTTCAGTTTACTGTTTGGTTGGTAATGATAGATAGATTTTTATTTCACAGTATGGCTAAATTATTTTGAATTAATTGTATATTCTTTTTATAAAGTCTTTAATTAGAAGAATTCTAGTCTTTTATAAGATATTGATAGCAAATAAAATTTTCAATTGTATAGACAGGTGCCAGGACAAGATGGACACCTAATGGCAAATGCAGTAAGAATTGTTAACAAGGAGGGAATGGAACATGTACAAGCCCTTCTAAGAATGGTTTTCAGATAAGGTCTGTTTCTGTTTGGTGACTGTTTCCTCCCCACTCTGTCTTTACTTGGGTGTTGATGTTCATCAGCAGTCAAGCTCAAATCCATAGTTCCAGTCCACTTTTCTAACTTTATTCTCATTATGTTTTTGACATTCCAACCATACATGCATGTCTTTCTCTAAGCATGCTCTTTCCTGCTTCCTTGCTGACATTCATTATGTTCCCTTCATCCTGAAATACCTTCTCTGCCTAACCAAACTTTAAAGGACAACACAAATCCTTTTCTTGATTTCCCTGGGATGAATTCCTGTTCTTAGTTCTCCCGTAGCACATTATTGCATTTTAGCATTTGCTACAATTAACTTTTTATTATACTAATTCCTAGACATCATGTGTCTATTATTGTTTTACAGTAGAAGCCATGCATTTATTGAATGCATACTGTGTTTGTGCACTAGTAATATGAAGATAAAATGGTCATATCTTTCAGATCATAAGTCTAGTAAGGACATAGGAAAGAAAGTCTCTAAAAGTGAGTATGATAAATACCATCATAGATAAATTACAACATATTATAGGGCATAAAAGAGTGATGCCTAACTTAATCTTCATTTTAGGGGACTTGACTATCTTGGCCAGAGATAATTTTCAGGAGGAAGTTAAATTGGGTGAGATTCTGTTGATTTATTTATTTATTTATTTTTAAAAGATTTTATTTCATTATTTTTAGAAAGAGGGGAAGGGAGAGAGGCAGAGAGGGAAAGAAACATCAATGTATGGTTGCGTTTCACCTGCCTCCAGCCACAGACCTGACTGGAGACCTGGTTTGCAACCTGGTTATGTGCCCTGGCTGGGGAATCGAACCTGCGACCTTTGGGTTCGCAGGCCGGCGCCTTAACCACTGTGCTACCAGCCAGTGATATATTTATGATTATTAAAAATCAAATTTACTCTCTCTTTTGGGGCAAATCTCTATTATAATATTGTTCTAGACTTCTTTATGCTTATATTTACACTTGTATGTCTCTGTATGTGTAGGTATTCATCAGGAATGTGAAATCTTTATTATAATAAATAATAAATAATTTTTGTGTACTTGCTGTTCTGAAAGTATCTGTTTCATGTCCATACACCTTTAAAAAAGGGTAAACTCTGTTAGGGTGAGTGCTTCCTCCCCCTCCACAGGTGCTTAGCTCAGTGCCTGTGACATGCAAGATAAGCACTAAATACACGTGTTAGGGTGATTAATGTGTGTATGTACACTTTTTTTTTTTTTTCCGGGAGGGGAAGATCTTGCCATTTTTAGCTGGAATATATGAATGTTATTGTTACTATATATAGACTAACTTCAAGGAGGAGAGGCTTTGAGGGTAGAAGTGTCAGATTCAGGAGCTGGAGAGAAAAGAATGTGTCAGCATATGGGAGGATGGCAGAGGGAGAAGTAGATGGAGTGGGAAGCTGGGGGTGGTGGAAAGTTGTAGAATGAAACACAAAATGACAATAAACTACTTAAAAAATCATTTGTCTCAAAGTGCTGGCTACCCTAAATTCATCTTTGCTGAAAATTATATATTTTGGGTTCACCTTTTGGTAAAGTAGTGATTTAGGCTAGGGAAAAAGTAGATAAGTTCAGATTTCCATGGAAACAATTACCATAAAATATTGATTGATGATATTAGAAAGTAGGAAAGAGATAGTTGCCATGGGAACATGGACATTCAGAGAACACATCTGAAGAGATTCCTTATTTCTTTTAGCTACGTGTTTGATTAACCTAAAATCACTGCACCTTTGTTTTTAATTTATTCTTAATATCCTTTAAGAGTTGTTTAAGAACATTTTTCAATTATGTTATAACCATGAGAATTTAGGGAATATTCTTTGATTGAATTCTATAAGATGTCATTTTTTATGATGATAATATCCTTTTTTAAAATGACATATTTAGTATATAGGCTCTGTAGCATTATTTTATAAACACAAATCTTTAAGTTACTCTTTTTTAAGAGTATAAAGTGATGTTAATAATGGTGGTTTTCTTAATGAAGTTTAAATTACTGATTTTAATTTGTATTGAATGGCAGCATAAAATGCTCTATAAATATTGAGATCATTTCGAGTATTATGATACAATGAAAACAAGCTTGGGCCCTGGCTGGTAGCATGGTGAATAAGGTGCTGGCCTGCGAACCCAAAGGTCACTGGTTCAATTCCCCAGCCAGGGCATATAACCAGTTTGCAAGCCAGGTCTCCAGCCAGGTCTATGGCTGGAGGCAGGTAAAAGGCAACCATACATTGGTGTTTCTCTCCCTCTCTGCCTCTCTCTCTTCCTCTCTTTCTGGGAATAATAAATAAAATCTTTAAAAAAAAACAAGCTTGTTTTTTCTCTTAAGATTTTACAATTTGAATTTTGAGATCCTTTTTAGGTTTAGAATTTTATTTTGGCTATCAACTTACTATAGAAACATGGTAGTTTCTATTATTGAAAATCTATTTATAGTTGAAGTATATATAAAAATTAGATGATAAAAATGCATGTTTATAGAAATACAACATGTAGAAATTTGAATTGATAAAGGAAGATATTAAACCTTAGTGTTATCTATACATTTATAGGCTTCAATTTAAAAGTGTCCTTTGCTGAGCACTTTAGGTAATATATCCTGAAGTGATGCCTTACTTTCCCAGTCCTATAAAACTGAAATGTAAAGAGCTTAACTCAAATATGTGATTTCTTTCCAGATACTAACGTACCAGAAGTGACACACTTAGATTGAATTGCCTTTTTGAGAATTGCTTTCTCCTCCTGGCTGTCTCCTCTTGTCCTCTTCTTTGAGATTGAGAGTTTAGTATTACAAAAAGAAAGCATGTAGACCACTTGTGATAGCTGTCTTGTTATCATGATCTTTTGCATCTCAAAATAATATGTTCTAAGTCTGTTTAAATGCTATAAGACTACATGTGATCCATAACACTAAGGAAATATAATATGTTGATTTTTCAGACACTCTGGTCAAATAATCACTTTTATAAGGTCATATGACTTTATACATAGAAGGGACTTAGAGGTGAACTTGTCTGATACTCTTTTAAAAGGGGGAAACAAGTGCAAAGAGATTAGGTGACATATTAAAGGCCATGTCTGCTATTTCTCACTTTAGTGTTCTCTCTGCAATACCAGTATATCTCCAAGATATGGCTTGGGTATATTTTAGTCTACAACATCAGCTCTATTCACCTTCCCTGTACCAATCATCACCCTGAATATTGCTTCCCCTTCTGCTCTTCACCTATGTAGCCTCTACTTAGTTCCTAGGAATCCAATCAAAATGAATGATATCTGCCTTCTGACCTTCTTTGTTGTTAATTGAGTATTCATTTTGTAAAAAAATTATGACTTTCCCCCCTATCATTATATTAAACATTGCTTTAAATCTTGTCATATATTTTAGTTCTTTTTTTTCTGTACCACAACTAGCACAGAACCTCCTATGAAAGTGACATAATGCACAAGAGTTTCTATCAGGTAGGTGGCATCACTTTATAACTTAGATCAAAAGCACTTCTGTCCTGTTGAAGTGTGGGTCATGGAGAACTTTGGGGAGGGAAGTGGGCAGTAAGGGAAAGAGGCTTAATCTAACTGCCCACACTTTGACTCACTTATTCTTTCAAGTAATGTTGTTGGTTTTGGAGCCTTTACTAAGTACTTATGATAGACTTATTCCTTGTCTCTGAGGAGTTTGACCACAGATACATTCAGATCAGATGGCTCTGGTGAGCAAAAGGGAGATGAATTTTGCAACCAAATGGTCTATATATCTTGGTCAGATAGTGCATGTTTATTTGCTTTATATTTATTATTATTATTATTTTCCAGGTATTTTTTATCACCATTTATCCCCCCTATACCTCTTCCACTTCCACCCACACTCCTCCCTACTCCCTGTAATCACCACACTGTTGTTCATATCTATGAATTTTTCTCTTATTTTCCTTTTTCGCTCGATTCCTCCACCCATACCAGACTAAAAAAAAAAAAATTAAAGTATATGTTCTGAGCATTTGCTCTCATTGTCTTTGAGTTGTCTGTGTCTCTGTACCTTTATCTCCTTCCTATTCTCTTGGTCTCAATCCCTTCAAAGTTTTCTTGGCAAACTATTGATCATGGACCAGTATTTATGGCTAAAATAGAACATTTTCTGGTTAAAAACTGCTGAATGATGATCATTGCATAGGAGCCCTTTTGATAACTTGAAGGAGCTTGAGGATTCTGACCTTATATCTCTGATGTTTTATATTCCTGGTAGCCTGCAGGTTACCTGTGAAATATGTCATGTAAACCTTTTGATGCTCTAAATTCCCCGGGGATATTCTGCACAGTGGTGAATCAAATGCATTATACGTAGTTTTTGAAGTATACTTGTAAAGCCACATGTAATATAGCTCAACAAATGTCACTAAATTTAAAAAACTTCAGAGAATATACCCCAGACTAAGAGAATGGAAAGAGTTATTAAAGAAAAGATTTAAGGAGCTAATTACACACAGCTTGACTGAGCAGAAAACAAAAGGAGAGTAAACAGCTCTCTGATATTATTTAAAGAGGCTAAATGTTGAGGATTTTGTATAAAACAATGTATAAAACAATGAAATGCTATTAAGAGCAATGAGGCAGAATTGAAAATGAGAATATTTAAATGAAGCATGCATGAACTCTATTAAAAATAAAGTGTATTGAATTATGAAGTAGTCTTTCTGATTGTAAGATAGAGAAGCCTTTCCTTGAAGAAATAAAAATAAGCATAAAAATAGACTTTCAAGTTCTAAAAGAAAATAGTTTGACAACTTGTTGAATAATTGTGATTAAGGAACTGGTGCCTACAGTTCAAACACTGTGGCTGTATCACATAAACTTTTTATATCACTTTTAAGCTCTACTTTAGGAGAATTATTTAACCTCTTAAAGTTCAACTTTAATCACCTTCAAAGGGAGAGTGACAGTTGTATCTGGACAGTATAATTATCCCATTTAACTATCTCTACAACTGTGTTTGAGCTAGGTATTATTAATAAGTTCATTTTATACATGAGGAACTGAAGCATAAAATGTTAAATAATGAGGGTAGATTAGGGTAATAAGTGGTAATGGTTGGATTTGAATCCAGGTACTTATAAGTCCAGAGCCATGACCTGTGATATTGATCACCATATTATACTGCCACCAAAGATGCTATCAATAGAGTACCCCCTCACAGTACTATTGTGAGAGTTAAAAAAACTAATTTGTGTAAAGAGTTTAGCTCAAAGCCTAACACATGGGGAATGCTCAATAAATGTTAACTAATGAGGGAATGTGGTCATTTTAATATTGATTACAAATCTTAAGACTATATCATACAGAAGGCAGTATAGGACAATAGTTGGAAGCATAGATGAGATAATAGAATTTAGTCTCTCATCTTCTCTACTTGCTAACTGTCTAACCTTAAGGAAGTTACTTAACTTCCCTCTATGAAATGCTTCTTTACTAACCCTCTATGAAATGGGGAAATGATAATACCTACCAGTGCCACTTATATACCTATTGTCCCTTATCCCCAATTCCTTTTCCATACTGTTCTGCAATGCTATAGATGGAAATCTGGACCCTGTTTTTCTAGTTCACTTATCAGCTGACTTCTAGTCAGGTTCTGCTGATGGGAGACATTATGAAAGATTGAAGATAGGAGGTGGGAAGAAAGGATCACCTTCTTGTTTTTTGATTTTTATCATCATCTCTTCAACACCATGCCATAGGAGGGCTCAGGATGTCAGCCTCTATTGGTTACTCTAGTACCAGTTGTACCCCTCAACCTTCTGAGCACCAGCTAAGTGATGGCTTTTTCTCTGAATTTATAGGTTATATTACCCCACATCTTCCCTTTCCCTCCAGCCCAAAGACTGTGAGCTACTGCTTACTCATACCTCAGCTACCTCAGCATTTCCATTTCTTTCAGCCTTCTAATACTTGTATAGCAAATTCTCTGTAAGTAAATCCCTTCAGTTTGACATATCATAGTTCTACTTTTAGTGACAGGACCCTGAACAAAACACTCACTCCCAGAGTTCCTATAAGCATCACGTAAGATAATGGGGTGGAAATCACTTATGCCTGTGCCTAGCACGAAGTAGATATCCAGAAAATTATAGTCTCTGGCATTATTTGGTGACCTACTTCTGGAACTTACTGACTCCTAGATTGGTTCAGGCCCCTTAAACATTGTGAGCCATAACCTGCTATTCTTTATATGAGGAAATCAGCACCTGAGTAGCCAGAATGAAATCATGTGTGGGGAGTGGAAGACATGAGGACTGGATGCACTTCTAATCATCAGTTGTTGTGAATATTGCTCTAGGTGATTGGTCTTTTCAACAAAGACCAGTGTGTATGAAAAAATGTCCCTGACACATAGGACTCAGTGAAACTGGGGTGAAGACCTGTTCACTATTAGAGATAGTGATAAGTCCCATCAATTTTTCTTTATCAGTTCATCTAGTTATAAGAAGTAAATGCAGAAATGTCTCATATCCATGAATGTATCTCTCAGTCATAGGCTAATACTTACAATGGTTCTCTATCCTGGTTTCACATTATAATCACCTGACACATTTTTTAAAATGCCTGAGTTCTTGGCCCAAACTTATTTATGCATGTAGGGTGAAACCCAGGGAATTAGTATTCTAAAGCTCTTCAGTTGATTCTAAGTTGAAAGCAAATCTATGATCTAAAGATAAATTACATAATTACTCTCATTGAGACAGCACAAGACCGTATAACACACATTTTAAAATAATCTCATTGTAAAATATCTGTGATGGCTCCTCCTATAATATATTGATATCAAAAATACTTTTTTTGATAGCACTGGTTCTAATGTAATAAGTGAGATTAACTGTAGTGACTGAGTAATTCTTAATTCAACTGAAATTCTTTACTACAGGAACGTCCCACAGGGGAGGGAAATGGCAAGTGTGTGTGTGTGTAACTCTAATTGCTCTGGATTTGCACAAATAGCATGTGCTAACTTCATAAGTCATCTATTTTAGTGTCATCAGATGCCAGAGAAGGGAGCTTTTTTGTAAAATACTCTTGAAATGGACTAAATGTATGTTACACACCCTTATACCAGAGAAGCAGAGTTGGAAATACCTATGCAGGAAGAAGTATGGAAATAAAATCAGAAGAGTACTGCAATGGAGAAACACAATAGTATTCACTCCCACCTCCAAATCCTAGCATTT
Organism: Noctilio leporinus; assembly: GCA_004026585.1. Classification (NCBI taxonomy): domain Eukaryota; kingdom Metazoa; phylum Chordata; class Mammalia; order Chiroptera; family Noctilionidae; genus Noctilio; species Noctilio leporinus. The sequence continues at coordinate 294,249 of PVIW01001390.1, read as the reverse complement.
ATTAAACTGCATCTTCCTTATACACTTTAGCGCATCTTTGCAGTCTATCTTATACTGTTTTGTTTTGGCTTATTTTGCTTGTCATATCTACTCTCCTCTGCTTATTTTTCTTCTCCTTGGGAATGAAGAGCCCCCTTTTTTTATTTCTAGGAACTTTTCTTATCCATAGTCAAGGATCAGTTTAAACCTAAGTGTGTATCTACCTGTGGAATTGCTATGAAGAATAAATGTTTATGGAGGATAAGATGTATAAAATTACTTAGCTTCTATTACTTCTATTTTTTTTTTTTTGACAGGACTTTCTCTTTTTCTGAGGCCCATTGTCACTTTCCTGTTTAAGTGTATAGGCTTTGGCATTGCGATGCATAGGTTTGAACCCTGGCTCTGTCATTTTTCTAGTTAAGTAACGTTGGATAAACTGCTTCATTTTAAAGGAGATAACTAGAGTATCTACTATATAGGATTTTTTTTAGAATTAAGGTAAGATAATTTATGTGAAGTTGTACAATATGCCCAATAAAAAGTACCAATGAATGTTCACTATTATAATTGTAACAGTTATTATTTATCCATTCCATTTATTTTACTGAATAAAATGCATTTAACTCCTTATTCATTAGTGAAATGCATTTTAAAATATTATAAGTATCTTCCATGCTTGGAAAACTATGCTTAGGCACTGGTGGACAGGATAAAAATGTTGCTTTTCCTTATGGAGCTCTGATTCTGGTGATAGACAAAGACAGTAGATGATTATTAATTACTATGATTAGACTTGACCTTCGACTTATTTAGCTCCCCTGTGTAGTCAGTCACAAAATCTCCAAAGAAAGTAAAGAAGTATTTTCTGTAAAGTGTTTCCAAGTCTCCGTTTTGCAGTCCTCTGCCACTTCCCTTATCCTGTATTTTGTCACTTTGTGCCTATCAACACAACAGCCTCCTAGTTAATCTCTATGTCCATAGTATTTCCTTTCATTCTCTTCCTCCTCAACCACATTAATCTTCCTTAAACACCACTTTCATCATGTCACTACCCTGTTCAGTAACTTTAAATAGCCTATTTGCTTCTCCTCTATCACATCTAAAGTTGTCTGCTAACTTACAAGACCACCCACCATTTGTTCCCAACTCTGTGTAATCATGTTTTCCATTTCTCAGGGTGCAGCAGTTGCTGTAGGAGATGCTAAATTCCACCTCCACATTTACAGCCATTCTCATAGAAATGGCTAACTTCTGGGTGCTTAAGGTGTGTTTTAGGTGTTATGTAGCTGTTTCACACCATATCTCTACTTTTTTTTTTAAAGCTTTTATTTATTATTTTTAGAGAGAGGGAAAGGGAAAGAGGCAGGGAGGGAGAGAAATGTTAATGTATGGTTTCCTTTCACCTGCCTCCAGCTATGGATCTGGCTGAGGACCTGGCTTGCAACCTAGTTATGTGCCCTGGCTGGGGAATCAAACCAGTGATTTTTGGGTTCGCAGGCTGGTTGCCTTATCCACTGTGACACCAGCCAGGGACCATATCTCTACTTTTTATAAGTGACATTCTTCATAGACATCATTATCCTGGTTTACAAAATGAGGGAAAAAAGATTCTGAGAAGTTAAGGAATCTGGTTAAGAAATTTGCTATGTTAAGCCAGGATCCGTAATCATATTTCACCTCAACATTCTTTTCTTCTCCCTATTTTTCTCCTCCAACTATCCTCTGTTTCATGCCATAGATGCTCTGCCATAGTTCATTTGGCCCAGAATGGCTTTCTTCTCATTCTGTTGATCTAAAACCTTAAATTCTCTTCATGATCTAAGTTTTATTTTAAGCCTATCTCTTTCAGAAAACATCTAATTCTTCCTGTCGTCATTGATCTTCTTCATCTTTGAATTCCTGTAGTATAAACCATCAGTACCACCTTGTTTCTAACTTTTACTCTTCAGTTGTGTTTTATTGTTTTCTATGTGCCAGTTTTCTTTCCACAGCTACAGGGTATGCACCCAAAACTCAAACACTCTATATTACTTCAGAATCCTCCAAGTGAGTTGCAGTTTCTCTGAGCATGTGGTAGGGATAAAATACATGTTTATTCAAAAGGTTCATTTCTCCCCTTAGCCTTTTGAGTCATCTTATTATCTTAGATCCAGATAGGTAGGACAGAAAGGAGTCAAGAATAAGCCTTATTTCAATTTTTTAAAGAAATTAAGACATCCTACATGTGATATGAGAAATATAACAAGAGAGTATTGGGATGAAAGAAAACAGAAAGATAAAAGCAGGGACAATGTTTCTGGGAATGTGACTTAAAACATATCAATACAACATGATACTAACAGTAGGTGCTGCTCCTTGGCAGTCAAAGGGCAAACACAATAGCCTGCTCTTATAAAATTCAATGTCCATAAGATTAAAAAAAAAATAAGGGCCAGATTTCATGTATAAGTATCTGCTCTTAGACTGGCTTGGAGCAAGTATCAGACACAGAGCAATTTTCATGGAACCTAGCGGATTAGCTGCCATTAAATATTTTATGACATGCAAAATGATGAAGTGGTTTGGGACAAGTCACTGAATTAAAAGAGAGCTTTTCATCAGAGAAGTACAGACAGGGAAATTTAGAAGTTCTCTTACTAATGGGAAAAGGTACAAATTTAATGAATGGGAAGTTTTAATATGAGCTAGCAGCACATCCTGCCATTTTCCTCCATATGAAGCATCTTTAAGGGCACCTGAGGAGTTTTATTTTGGGAGAAGAGGAATCCAGGGTGTCTTTGAATACATCTAGGGCAATAATAACTTGACAGCAGGTGAAAACAGACCCAGAGGTTGCCATAATGAGCAGAATGGCTGGACACTCTGATTTCAGAAACTTCTCCTGGATTCTGGATATATTTTACCAGCATGAACACAAAGCTGCAGAGCCTGAAGTGCCCATTCCCTTCTATCCTGATAGGTTATGGGAAATCAGGGCAAACTTTGTTTGTGTTCATCTCAAAAATAGGTGTTTTGACTGAAAGTGTGCATAGCTATCATTGATAATGAGGAGCTGGGCCCATGCTGCTGCTTGTTGTGTTATTGTTTCATTTGTTTGTTATACTCATTTTAAATAGAGAAAGGAATTGGGAGAAAGGTTTGAGCCAAAACAATCAGGCAACTTCAATAACGAAATGCTATCCAGGCTTTTGTGATAGGAAATCTATGCAATCCCACGGTTAATGCTACTCTCGCTATAGGGATTCTTCAAGCCTATTTTATCAGCTCAGTGGGGTTCAATGCCTCTCTTCTCTGGAGGAAAAAAAGTAGAATTATCGCCAGGGTGATGAAGCATGCCCCTCCCACATTTATGGAGTGTTTTATTAAAAGCATGTTGCTTTGATCTCATATACCAGTTGCAATATGTGGGTATAAAATGCCAGAATGGCTCTCAAGAGAAGCACTTTCCTTTGTGCTCATTTAAAATTCCTCAAAGAGGATGCGGTCTGGTGTGATATTAATATTTTGTCTCTTTACTACCTGAGGCTTTCATAAAGGAGCTGGTAGGTGCAGTAAAATAAAGGATCAGCTGAGATTTGTAGTCACTTGACCAAGACAGGCTCTTCACCATGATTTGCTTTTAGAACCATTCTCGTCCTTCCTAAAATCCTACATTCTTGAGTTTATTTCCTAATGTCATTAATCACTAGGGAATTTAACTAGAGATTAAACCTTTGGGCTACCATTTTATGTCTTAATATTTAATTTTGCTAGTGAAATTTTCACAATTAATTTAGGTTCTGAAAATTTTAATCCAATTGTTGCATTTTGCAAACCTCACCATTAGTTCCGTTCAATTAAAATTTCATTCTCCAGTTCATTTCATCCTAATTCTTTCAAAACTTTAGAGTCCATGTTAAGTTCTAGGACAATTAATTCCTACCACAGCATGTAGCCTAATAGAGGGGATAAACTTGTAAAGAAGTAATTTAATACAGTGTGATAAGAGTAATAATAGAGGTGTTTGAAAAGAAAAATGTAATTGGGAAATGTGATATTTGAGTAGGATCTTAAAACATTGACTGGAAATTCACCGTATGTGATGGGAAAGGTGCTTATGCTAAGGAGAGATACCTGCATATTCAAGGACAGAATCATGAATGAGCAGTGTTTGGTATGTTCTTAGGATAGCTGGTAGCTTCATGCTTGTGAAGAAGAGGCTGGAGAGCAAAAGATGAAGCCAGGAATATAGTATTTATACTGTGAGGAGCCTTTTGTTCCATACAGTTGGGCTTGAACCTTATCGTGTGGGTTTTGGAAGATCAATCAATGGTTTTTAAGTAGGGGGACTTTTATAAGAAGCATGTTAGAAAGATTAACCTGGCTGAAGTATGCAATAAAGTGGGCCAAACTGGAAACAGGGAGATGAGTTAGGAGGCTATGACTGTAGTTCTGAGAACAGCTGAGTGGATCTGTGGTTTCCCAGACCCCTGGGCTAGAAAGGCATTGCTGAGCAAAGATCAGATAAACTTGGTGGTCAGCTGTTTGAAGCAGAAAAGAGGGAGCATGAGATTTCTCACTTGGGGTGTTGGCTGGTACTGCATCATAAGACATATGCAAGAAGTTTCCTTAATGATACTTTAAGGACAATAAATTCTTAAGTTTAGTTGTAGAATGTTGAGTTCCGAATACCTCTGGATATCTAAGTGGAGATGTGTAGTATTTAGGTAGATGAAGAGGTCTCTGGCTCAGGAAGAAAGTTTTGACAGGAGACATAGATTTAAAGTATGAGGACTCATTATTAGTTTGCCTGAATCATGACTTTATAATGCTATTAATAAACTATTCATGAGGCTTCATTACATCAATGGCTCCCTTAGAGGTTCTACTCTAATAAGTTGCAAGTTATTTTTGCATCTACTGCTGCTGTCTCAGATCTACTCTATGGTGTGTGTGTGTGTGTGTGTGTGTGTGTTTATATATATTTATCTATTTACCCTAAATGAAACAAAGACCCATCCATTTGTGTTTTTTTTAGTGTCATCCTATTGAGTATTCAACAAGGTGAAATGGAAAGAACTTGAACTTAGGGGCCTGGTAATCACTGGGGCTTTTCACAAATATTCTAGTTTTCTAGTTCTCCTCTTCTGCCTAGAACAGTAGGATTGCATCCATCAACACTTTGTAAGTTAGATTTAGCTATGTTACTAGCTTTTAGCTACTGTGAATAGTAGAAATGACCAAGTCATTTCTGGGCATTTATTTCTAGGACAGATGCTTTAAGAGGTGCAAATCACCTCTCCCTCTCTTTCTGCCTCTGTAGCCTTGGAGGTAGAAGGCTTCATCAGCCAGGGTTCTTGAGAGACTATAATGAGCAGAGTTCTTATATGGCCCACTTGGACAGGCAATGTGCATAAGTAAGAAAATTTCCTGCATTCAGCCACCGAACTTTTTATCCTCAAAACGTACACTAGCCAATCTGACTTGAAAAGAGATAACTAGATGTGGGCGCAAGTCCTGGTTCTGTCACTAATTAACCACCTCTCAGCATCTTACAGAACTTCTTTGATCACCTACTTCTTCATTTTTGGAATGAAAAACAATGATACAGAATTTGCCAGAGCTCTGTAAGAATTAGAGACAATGTATATATGAAGTACCTTATAAATAGTAGCCATTCATTTCATTACAACTATTATTATATTTATAGACAGTTATTCACTTTTAGTATATTGATTTTGTAACTCTTGTGGTTGTTATCTCAGATTTGTGTGGTACTCAGGTTTCTTGAACATGCTATCTATGTGTTATCCAGGCACTTACTACAAAAGTTAAACCAAGATAAGGCCAATGATAGGACCATGTAGTCACGCTGACATTGATATTTTACATATACGCCAGTTATTAATGGACTATCTTAGATAACACTGTACAAATAATTTACCTTTGCAATAACCCCCAATTTTATCTTATCCAGAAGATGTAGTTTTTTTAGTTATCATATATACAACATAGTGACAACATAGTGACAAGCACTAAGCTAGTCACCTTGCTAAGATGCCTATGAGATAATCACATAGGAGTCTTTAATATTTGTAAACTGTTTTCTTACTGATATTTTGGCTTTGGCTTTCCCCCATCAGACAAGCTTATTATTGCATGTGTTCTGAAATACACAAATAGTTTAACAATTTTGTTTACCTCCAGTGTAATTCTGGACCAAATATTTTGTCATTCATCTATTATTGAGTTATCAGCCATGAATTTATTATGTTTTATATCATCCCCTTTACTTAAAACTTTCCATTGGTCCCACTGCACCATTGTCCGCAAGAGAAGGTTTATGAAAGATTTTTAAATCCCCACCCAAGAATATATTTATTAATTTTGAAAACAGAAGAAGGGAGAAAGAGAACCATTAGTGTGAGAGAGAAACAATGATCAGTTGCCTCCCGTATACACCTCAATTGGGAATTGAACTTGTACCTTTTTGGTGTAGGAGGTGATGCTCTAAGCAACTGAACCATCTGGACAAGACTTATGGAAGGTTTTTATCCATTTGAATGCCCACTGAAAACTGAGATCTGTGTTTGGAGAAGCATATAACATACCCTTAATTTATGTGACTGACAGATTTAACTATTAGAAGAGAAAAAAAATGATAAGAATTTTGTCTCATTACTTCATTTTGTAAAACAAAAATTGTCATTGTGGAGATCACAATTCTGGGACAAAGTGATGGTCTGATCAGATTATAAAGCCTATTTCTTCCAGGGATGTTACAGGCTGGACATATATTTACAGGCTAAACAGGTTTAGGTAGATTTATAAATTCACCAGTAATGTACCATGCAAGGTGGGACAGATCATAGGAAATTAGGGGTTTTGAGGGGAATTTTGGATTATCCTATTATCTAAGAGGGCACTTAAACAATTAAGAAGCTTGACCAAGTTTCACCATTTCTTTATTCTTATATTATCATTGCAGTTTAATTATGCAGAGGAAAAAAATTGTCATAAGTTCATTAAAGCCTTAGATGGTAAAATAATGGTAAAATTATATATATATATATATATATATATATATATACACTAACATTTTGAAACCAATAATTTTTTTAATGTAAAAATTTAGGGAGGAGGTAGACTTCTGCTACTCTGCGTAAAGCATATTAGAGAATGTTGAAAGTCATAGGCTTGAAATTTTCAATTACAAGTATGTTTTCTTTAAAATGTATTCCTCAGTTGGGGTGACAGTAGCTCTCAATGTACCCTGTCCCTAGGTAGCCAAATTAATTGGGGAAAGGAAGAATGTGTGCAGTGGAGCCCAGCCTCATGCACTATGCTGTGAATACGGCCCTTGGAAGCACCCTGTTGTGGTCCATGCCCTACCTGTGTGATGACCTTTCAGAAATGACAAACAGTTTCTCTTAGGTAAAAAAGATTTAACAGGTAATTAGAGTGGCATCCTAGGTTTTTAAAAATATGTAGTAACTGCAACTTCATAATTTTACTTTCCTAGCATCTGTTCTATTCAAGCCAAGCCTACTGTGCTGATCTTCATGAAGACAATTCAGTGGTTTCCTAGCAACCAAGTTTCCTGCGGTTTCCTTGGTTATAAGCAACGACAGACATAACTCGTAGGCAACTTCAAAAGCGCAGGAGAAAACCCTCTTAAAGAATAAGGTTTCAAAAAATTCAGGTTACTGCTTGCTGAATGTCTGTTCATAATGAAGAACTCTTTCCCCAGGGGCATTAATTACTCTAATAAATGATTATATGAAAATTGCAAAGAAAAATCACACTAGATTATATGTTCCTTTTATCATTTTTGTATTATACCTGATATTTTTTTGTTTCTTCTGAAATTGGGACTCTTTTTACACCTTTTCTCATTGTCTACTATCCTTAGATGTATACAGCAGATGAAAGTTAAGACACTTTTAAATAATTATCTAAGGGGTCTTTAATGAAGGTAGAAGAGTTGTAGTTGCTTAGCAGTAGGACTCAATAATACTGCCTTGCTTTTACTAATTAAATATATGTTAGAGGGTTAAATAAATGACAATCTCAAGGACTGCTGATACAGTCCATTAAAGAACTGTTAATTTATACTGATCAGTAAATTTCTAGTGCCAGCATGACCACTATTAACTACTTTCCTACACTTAACACATTGTTGACTGGTCACAAAAAAAACTAGTGTTTTTAAGCCCAAATGTTGTTGACTGATAATGAGTTAACTCCTACTTGCACCTGCATTAGATTTTGTATAAAATTGTATGTCAGCAATGTGTTAACTGTTGTTTCCTTCTATATTTATTTCTTAAAAATTATATTGGATATCTACATTTTTGTATGATATATATGTATAAAATCCATAAGATGTCAACAGAAGAAAGAGATGTTTACATGGTTAGAAGCAGAATTTGTGCTGTATAGACTGGTAATCTTTGTATCTTTAGTGCCTGTGATAGAACATGCATTCAATAAATGTGAAAGAGTGAATTAATGAATGATCAGGAATCAACAGCTCCTTTAGTTTTTCCAGTGGAAATCAGGATTTTGTATGGTGATCACCATGCTAAAGTAATGAACATTTAGAAAAGGAGAAAAAATGTAATAAATTCTGTACATACTAATTTAAAATTTTGAGTCAGAATACATTTTTTACCTATTATGCATTTATTCATTCAAATATTTATTGTGGACCTACTAGGTATCAGGCTGTGTGCTAAGTGCTTAAAGTATAATAGTAAATAAAATTTAAAATGATTCCTGGGTCAAGGAGCAGTAATAAAATAAATTCATTGGGAATTATATATTAATTAAGTGACAGTACGAACACAAGTAAAATTACAACTTTGTTAAATATAGTAAAGAAAAACCACATGGTGCCATGGTTTAACAAGAAAAACAGTTCTGATTTGGGGATAGGGTGTCCGGGACAATATTTCAGACAAATTAATATTTAAGCTGAGCTATAAAGCATTGAATAGGCACAACTAAAGAAGAGATGGGAGTGGGAACGGAACAGTGTAGATAGAGGGAAGAAGGTGTACAGCCTGGGAAATTTGAAAGGAAGCCAAAGAAGTCGAGCAAAACTGGTGTGCAGACAGCAGAAGTGAGCACGGAAGGAGAACAGGTTTCAGAGGCTTCAGAAGGATCCTTCGACTGGCCTCATAGGCCGTGTTCCCAAAAAGTTTGGAAACGTTGCAAATAGTTGCATTTTAATGTTAGGGTTTATAGCCACCCACCCTCTGTAAACTCTAATCTCTATTCTTAACTAAGCAAGAAAATTCTGGACTCTGATTGGTTCATCTCTCTGAATTGCAACCTGACTGCTACCTTTGGACTGTACCCTGGGCATTCACAGGACTCACCCCATTTATTTTACCTTCTCAAAGGAAATGCATCCATTTTCTCCTATATTTTGTCCAGTTTTCTGGGTAATTAAGGAGATAAAGTTAATGTGTTATTCCATCATGGCTGAAGCAGAAGTCTAAATACTTTAACTTAGAAATCAAATATTATCTTTGAAACCTGGACATGTGTCATATGCAGCCTGAGTTTTCCTTTTTATCACTAGTTCAAAATGTCAGCACTCAGCACTCTGATGATCCTTTGAGAGGTTAGTTGTATATTTGCTGTCTAGCTTTCAAGAAAAACAAAATTAAGAATATTGACACAGTAATCTTCAAGAAAGGTAGTTTACAGATTATAATGAACCTACTATTTCTAAGTTTTTGAACACCCTTTCTATATCAAATTAAAGCATTTTAACTGGAGTGATTTCCTTTAAATCTCCCACAAATAGCTTCATTCAGCTATATTTCAATTTATACTTATAGCTTTCAGTAAGGCCATATAAAAGCATATTGCACCTTCTGTTGAAACCCAGACATGCAGATACACACACAAATATAGACACAATGAAACATGAGTTACCCTAATACATCACCCATCACTTTTTATCTCCTTGGTTGTCGAGAAGCTCGAAACTGAATCTAATTTTCAAATCTTTTGTTTCTGGCTTGGTGAAAATCTCAAACAATTTAAAAGAATAAATTAATAGATGCCATTTAATGTATTTTTACAGTTTTGACTCAAATTTCAACTTTGTTGTTCCTAAGGCTTTTTTTCTTTATATTCTAATTTTAATTGCACAGTATACATTTTCAATAATAACAATGTAAAGGAAAGGAACTCAGTTTTTTTCTATCCTAAGTAGAGAAAATACTTGTTCTTCTCTACTCTCTACTGTGTTTTTCTCTCCTGGTAGTCACCTTTACTACTCACACAGAACTTCCGACACTTCTAGTCACCTAATGTATGGAGGTGTTTCCCCACAAATAATTTCTCTGTGGCGCCACCTGGGTGTTCTACAATTCAGCTCAATTCTGGCACCATCTACCCTGAGATAGTGTCAGATTCCATAGCAGATGGGTTCAGTCCTTCTAGACTGTCCCCCAACTTTAGACACCAATTGCAAGCCTTGTGCTTTTGACCAACCAGCTCTAGATGAAACTTCCAACAAACCTTTCTTCGGATTCAATTAATTTGCTACAATAGCTCACAGAACTCAGGAAACTACCTTTATTAGTTTCCTAAAGAGGATATGATAAAGAATACAGATGAACTTTAGGTAGAAGAAACACATAGGGCAAGGTCTGGGGGAAAAGGCACAGAGCCCTATCCAGGCACACTCTCCCAGCATCTCCAATTGTGAACAAGCCTGGAAGCTTCCTGAACCCTGTAGTTTGGAAAGATTTATGGAGGCTTTATCAGGCAAGCATAATTAATAATTAACTCCATTTTCAACATTTTTCTTTCCTTTTTCCCTTCTCCAGAGAATGAAGGGGGTGCTGAAAACTCCAAGCTTCTAGTCATGGCTTGGTCTTTCTGGCAACCAGTCCTCATCCAGGGGTTATCCAGGAGCTCACCAGAGTCACCACATTACAACACCTGTCACCCAGGAAATGACAAGGGTTTCAGGAGCCCTGTGTCAGGAACAACGGTCAAAAACCAACATTAGAACAAGAGATGCCTGTAGTGCTCTTTTTTTTTTTTTCATTTTTAAAAAAATTTTTATTATTGTTGTATTACATCCATCCCCTTTTTGCTCCCCTCTGTCCCCCTCCCCACCCACCCATTCCCCCCAAAGTCATCACCCCTGTTGTCCATGTCCATGGTTCCTTTATACTAGGTTCTTGTCTAAGCTGCTCCCCTTTCTTGCCTCTGCCTCCCCCCTCCCCCCTCCCCCTAACCCCTTTCCCCCTGACCACTGAAGGCCTATTCCTTGTATTCATATACTTGGTTCTGTTTTGCTTGTTGTTAGTTTTGCTCATTATTGTCCCGTAATGGGTGAGATCATATGGTATTTGTTCTTCACTGACTGGCTTATTTCACTAAGCATAATACTCTCCAGTTCCATCCATGTTGTTGCAAAGGGTACAAGTTCCTTCTTTCTTTCTGTTATATAGAATTCCATCGTGTAGATGTACCAAAGTTTTTTGATCCAATCATCCACTGATGGGCACTTGGCCGTTTCCAGCACTTGGCTATTGTAAATAATGCCGCTATGATCATAGGTATTCATAGGTTCTCTTATCACTTAGGAAATTATAAGAGTTTCAGGAGCTCTGTTCCAGAAACTGGGGGAAGAGACCAATGTATATTTTCTATTAATTTACAGAAAGAATAAAATTTGCATTTCTATTTCTTACAAATGCTGGACATTTAGTTGATATTCAGTAAAACCTGATAATATGAAGTTCTTTGATGATAGGCTAAAGCTAGTGAACATTTCTTTCTTTCCTGAATATTTAAAGTAAGCAGACAGTAGATTGATTAGAGTCAATTTATCTCAGTGCCAAACACATCTTGGCACTTACAACATGCACAATGTTGGGGTAGGTGCTGGGAAATATATTGAGAGATGTGGTCTCTGTTCTCACAGAACAGCCACTCCAGAATTCTGTTCTTTATCAATGCCAAGAACAAAGTGCTTTTTCTGTTTGGAATGATCCCCCTTTCGCACACACCTCATCCAGATGACCCCATCTTGCTCCTTGCTTCATTCAAGTCCTTCCTTAAATGTCACTTGAACAAAGAGGTCTTTGCTGCTCATCTTCCCTAAAATAAAACTACCTATTTACTCTTTTTTCCCCCTTACTCTGCTTTGTGTTTCTTCATAGCTTTTTTCACCACCTAATATATAACTATATGAGGCCTGTCCTGAAGGTATCGGCAGCACAAACTGTTTTAATTATGTTGACATGGGTTTGAGACTTTGAGGCCAGACCTTCATTCCTTCCTCCCACTCACTTCACAGTAATCTCTGTGAGGGGAGGGGCTCTGACTGCTGTGTAATCACAGTATCTATAGGTCTTGAAACAGTGCCTAATACAAGTAAATTCTTAATAAATGATTGCTTAGTCAACCAATGAATGAATGAATAACTGAACTCTCTATTATAGATATTTTAAGTTTAGCTTGAGCTGTTGTAGCTTTCTAGATTTTCCACTGCTGGCCAGCTGTGTTGACACTCAGCAAGACCACAGTTCCCCAACTTGCTGTTGTTTGTTTGGAGGGTATTCTAGGTGTAAAGTTTGATTGTACATACCCAGAAAAGCATTACTACTGAATCAAGATGCCTAAAACTTTTGCTCTTAACCATCTGTGGCTAAACTAACCTCTACATTTTTGAGTTTTTATCCATTGATAGTTAATTCTAATAGCTAATTCAAATTCAAATAGAATGCACTAGTTTTACATCCTAAGATCTTTTAGGGGTTTTGTTTGTTTTTAAGAAAAAGTTTTCTGTATTGTACTATTACTGTGCTTTGAATAAGGAATTGCATCATACTTTCAGGAGAATAGATGTGCCTACCTAAATGCTCTTAGTTTTGAATGTTTTGAAATATAACTAATCCCTGACAGACTAAATTCTGTGAATCAGAAATGATCATTCTAGTGGTGTGCTGAAAGTAACGGGATTAAGTTTACTGCGAATATAGCAGTATTGTTATACTTAGAGTCTTTGATATTTTAGAAAGTTACTATTAGTGCCTATTAATCATATGTTTTTTAACTTATGAGAAAATGAGATTATTCTAACATCCTTATAGAAGGCTTCTGCTAAAATCTCTGCAAAATAGGTTTCTTCTCTATATTTTGATCTCTTACATATAAAATAAAACAAATATCTTCTATTATTAGCAACAAGAACAGAATTTGAAGGGTTCTGCAAGGTCACATAGATCCACTTCTTTCATTTATGTATGTAAAAACTGAGCCCCACTTTCCTGAGTCAGACCATGACTTTCTCCAGGACAGGGAGTTCATGGCAGCCAGGACTACAAGCTAGAAACCTCATGTCTAATTTACTAACCTTGCGCTCCAGATTATTTAGATATCATGCTTTAGGTATTGTTTCAACGTAAAATTTTCCTCTGAGGGGTCAATATACCAGAGAATAAACCACAGTCTATTTTTACAAAGTTAATCATATAAAAGGAAGAATCCTTATAAAGCTGATAAATTAAGACTTGTTATTAGCAATAGAGTAAAATCACTTGACCTCCTTTAGCTTATTTAGTTTAGTTGAAGGAAGGCATTGTAAACATATTGGTAAATTGTTGATTTTGTTAAAAAGTATAATCTGCTGCTAAAGAATCATCCTGATTCATCCCAGAGATTACACAGAGTGAGAGAAATCATGCTTTGCATGCACCTGTTCATGTTGCTTCATCCTTTTCTACCGTGAGCAGGCCAGGACCCGAGGCAAAGGTGGTGCAGAATGTATTTTTCCAAAAGACTGGAACTTTAAAACATGTTGTCCTTTTTCTTTTATCAGGTTTTCTGGTTTTGCCCTGCTTCTTATTGCCAACATATCTATCATTGAAAAAGAACACTAGGGGAGGGGGACAGAGGGGAGCAAAAAGGGGATGGATGTAATACAACAACAATAAAATTAAAAAAAAAAAAAAAGAACACTAGAGTTCTTTTTCAATGATGTTGAATACTTTTCTATATGTATTGACATGATAGAGTATAGATATTGATTTAGCATGTGAAAGCTTAAAAAAAAAAAAAAAAAAAGGCCTCGCTTTTCTAGCAAAATCAAACCAACCTGTTTACTCTATATGATAGTTTTCAGTATTGTATTAAAACTACAGGGACAGCCTGGCTGGTGGCACAGTGGATAAGGCACCAGCCTGCAATCCCAAAGGTCACTGGTTCAATTCCCCAGCCAGGGCACATAGCCAGGCTGCAAGCCAGGTCTCCAGCCAGATCTGTAGCTGGAGGCAGGTGAAAGGCAACCATACATTGATGTCTCTCTCCCTCTCTGCCTCTCTCCCTTCCCCTCTCTCTACAAATAATAAATAAAATCTTTTTTAAAAACCTACAGGGGCAAAAGCCAATAAATACACATAAATAAATAATATACTATAATTTCATTACATTGAGTTGATATGATAGCTATTAAAAACACAATGAATTAGCTATGTAGATATTTTTTCCCCTGTGCATTCTGTCAGAACATTTTAGGCTTCCATGTGTTCTCTGAGAGAAATTCACTTTTTATTACAAAATCTGTTTAGACTAAAACATATGCTCCATTACTTTCTAGGAAATGGGAAGTCATAGCCCACTGTGAATGCATAAAAACATAAAAACACATTACACACAAATTTAATACAGACTGATAACCTTCATTCATTATTTTCTATGTGCACCTGAAATGAGAAAAACACAGTAATGAACTTGGGTAGTTAATGCCAACTAATTTTCCCCAATTTATTCAAGATCGTAGTGTACAATGAACTTAAAAATTATGTTTGTTTTTTCACTTAAGAAGTTTACAACTATGTGGATCATTTAGAAAGCAGCAAATAATATCTGCTTTTCTGTGACACTTTCTTCCTTTCTTTCTTTTTCTTTCTTTCTTTCTTTCTTTCTTTCTTTCTTTCTCTCTTTCTTTCTTTCTCTCTTTCTTTCTTTCTTTCTCTCTTTCTTTCTTTCTTTCTCTCTCTCTCTCTTTCTTTCTTTCTTTCTTTCTTTCTTTCTTTCTTTCTTTCTTTTTCCTTCCTTCCTTCCTTCCTTCCTTCCTTCCTTCCTTCCTTCTTTATTTCCTTCCATCCTCCCTTTCTTCTTTTTCTTCTTTTCATTGACTTTATTGGGGAAACACTGGTTCACAAAATTATACAGGTTTCAGGTGCACAATTCCACAGCAAATCATCTGTGCACTATATTGTGTGTTCACCACCCCAGTCAAATATCCATCCATCACCAGTTGTTTCCTTATGCCCTCCACCTCTGCCATCCCCATCCCTGGCAATCACTGCACTGCTGTCCATGTCCATGACACTAAGTCCACTCTGACAAGCAGAAAGACTTTCTATTTGTTAGAGTCCTTGCCTCAGAAGATGGTGTACTATCATACAGAGAGGTCTTCATTTCCAGGCAGAACACCAAGTTAGGAGCTTTCATGATTCCAAACCTTTTATGAGACATAAAGCAAACCTTTCTGAAGACAAATTGCATGCTGTAGAATACAAAATTGTGCTAAGCTGCCAGGTGAATAGGCTCAATCTCAGTTGTACAAGTGTCAACCCAAGACAATAAAAGCTTTTTTGCAGCTTTTATTGCTATGGAATAAATATGTGAAACAACAATAGCAACAACAAATTTTGACACTTATTATGGTAAAACTTGATTTTACACATTTCTTTTTCATATTTTTAAAAAGATACACATTCACTTTAATTTCCTATATTAATGGTATTTTGATGTTAATATATATTTGTAAGTACTTAATTAAGCAAAGTATCTAAAACATTCTTTTCTACTACTTACAGAGCTGTTTTAAATTATTTTGATTCAACTTACAAATAAAGTAAAACATGACTTAATATGATTTGCCAATGAAATTAGCTTAACCAATTTCTAGTTGTTGACTTATTTAAGTCAAACCAGTGGTCAAATGCTATTCTTACAGCATTGCCTTTGTCCCATTATTCTTCTCATCAACCATTATTCTGCCCAGGGTCTTGACCCACAGTGCTGATGGTGGATGAGAAAATGAAATCTGTATTGACTAAAATAGCCAGGCTATTTTAATATTTTTGATCATCATAGTACCCAGTTATCAAGGGGTAGGTAATTAGTACATAGTAATTAAGATACAATGTCAATGAAACTGTTTTAGACTATCCTGACAGAGATATATCTAAAACATTCCAACAGGTATTTTGTGAAACTTCTTAAGATTCTTCTTGGGTTTCATTTATTTATTTATTTATTTATTTATTTAGTTTCTTTGCCAAATTAATTGTGAAAATGCACATGTAGTGGGTGATGATGAGATAATTCTTTTGAGTATAGCAATAGTTTTGTAGGTGAAGTTTTAAGGCCATATTAGTATTGCTAGAAATTTTGTAGTAGGGTTTTGTGTTTTTTTTTTTTAATATACCAGGGGTCAAATTTGTGGCAATCTTCCTCAAAAAGCACACAGTGATTTAGCTGATTTCTGTGGATAAAAGATTTTTGATTCATCTCTTTGCAGAAAGATCAAGTGCTGTCAACACTTTTCCATTGAAAAGATAGCCTTATAAATTGACAGCACTACTGCTGGGTCTAGGTACCCCATAAACCTCATTGTTCTCAAAAAAAGTTTGAAAGTGTTTGTAAATGCAGATCAATGCTGGTAAAGAAGGCCCAGATTTTTAAATCATTCTTTCAACTAAGTTTTCAATACAGAGCAGAAATTGATGCGAGTTTGAGAAAATAAGAACCAATGGACATAGTCAAATTAGTTACTTCGGTCACATTTCTAGGTATAGAAGTGCAATGGAGATGTTTGGAGAAGCTTGGAGCTTTCTCACTGCCTCTAACTTAAGCAGCTCTAACTGGAGTGAGAGAGTTTCAATGTGTATACCTGGCTGCAGGTACCCACCTTTATAATAGAAAGAGGGAGAGGTCAATGTATTGAACAGACTCCACAAATTATGTCTCCTTTCAAACCAACTCTTCAGTATGCTTTTCTGAGATAATATATGAAAAAGCATATAACATACTTTCTGGCACCTTGTGAATATCAAATACATGGTAGATATTACCAAGGGAGGTAGTCAGCTTCATAGCTGAAAACATAGACTCTGAAGTCAAGTCATCTGTGTTTTTAGCTTATTTCCACAATAACCAGCTGGATAAACTTGGGAACATTATTTAATCTCTCCAAGGCTTACATGGTATTTACCTCATACAGCTGTCAGGAAAATGAATGAATAAATACATACAAAGCAATTGCAACAATGTTTAGTATATAGTAAGTACTCAATTTAAATACCAGCTATCTCTACAACTATAATGATGACTATTACTTCTACCATCATCACTAATATTGCACAAATACTACTACCCTGCCTACCTTATTAGGCATTGGCTGAGATCATTAGAGACTTTGGATAAGCAGGGTTAGATAAGTCACAAGCTGACCAATATAATGAGTTCAGATAAGGCTGGAGCTTTCTTTTATTATTACTATTATTATTATTATTGTTATTTTAGAGAGAGGGGAAGGGATAGAGGCAGAGAGGGAGAGGGACATCAATGTATGGTTGCCTTTCACGGGCCTCCAGCTACAGACCTGACTGGAGATCTGGCTTGCAACCTGGTTATGTGCTCTGGCTGGGGAACTGAACCAGTGACCTCTGAATTCACAGGCCAGCACTTTATCCACTGTCCCACCAGCCAGGGCCTTGGAGCTTTCTTTATAACACCCATGAAGCAAGTGTAAGAAAGGTTATTATGAGGATTACATATCTGATAAAACAAAACAATTTTTGTCAACTTTAGCAAATTATTTTAAATAAATGATGAAATGATGGTTTTTCGGTTAAAGATTTAAAGAGGGCCAAATTTTTACCAACACGAAAAGACCTGAGCCCCAAGATTCATTAAGAAAAGCTTTATCTGATATAAGCTTTAAAATAATTTTCTAGCAGTTGTATGTGTGTGTGTATATATGTGTGGTTTAGAAAACTTGACACCTGTTTCATTTTTATTGTGATGAAATTACATAACTTAGGAGTTACCATCTTAACCATTTTTAAGCGTAGTTTCTTGGCAAACATTGAGTACATAGTTGTGCAACCATCACCACCATCTATCTCTAGAACATTTTCCTCTTCTCAAACTGAAATTCTGTACCCATTATAGCTTTCCACCCACCCCCACCCACCCCAGCAACCACTATTTTACTGTCTGTCTCTATGAATTTGACTACTCTAGGTACCTCATATAAATGGAATCTTAACAATATTTGTCATTTTGTGTCTGGTTTATTTCACTTAGCATAATGTCTTTAACATTAATTCCCATTGTATATTGTCAGAATTCCATTTTTTGTAAGGCTTAATAGTATTCCATTGTATGTACATACCACATTTTATCTATCTCTCTGTTGGTAGATACTTGAGTTGTTTCTACTCTTTGTCTATTGTAAATAATGCTACTATGAACTTTGGCATACCAGTTTCTCTTTATAGCTATTGTTTAACTTAAGCTTTCTACTAAAATGAACTTTCTCCCATCATAGTCTAAGTCAGTGAGCTTTTCCTGCTCTCATATGTTTGACGTTAGAATGGTACCTGAAATCAGTGGCCATCAAACTTTTATGTGCATCAGAATTGCCTACCTAGAGGGTTTGATAAATACAGATTGTTGAGCTTATCATAGCATTTCTGATCCAGTCAGTGGTCAAAAGTAGGGTCTGAGAATTTGCCTTTATAAGACATTGCCTGGTCATGCTATAGCTGCTGGCCTAAGAACCACACTAGAGAAACACTGCCTTACAGCACTATCTTAGTTGACAGAGCACCCTCTGGTACTGGTGTCACCAATAACTTTGTCATCCTGAGCAAGCAACTTTCTTATCATCTAAAAATTGAAGTGGTATACTAGTATGTGTGAAATGTCCTTTAATTTGAAGATATATATATATATATATATGTTAGCGTGGAAGAAAAAGTTCTAGTAAAATATATATATATCAAAAGTATATAAAAGAAACCACTGAGAATAGTTTAGTTACCCAGGTTAGGTGGTACCTTTACTATTCTTAAGCCTCAAGAAGAAAAAGGAGGGAGCATGCAAAGGTAAAGGAGAGAGCTATCTATGGACATAAGCTTTTGGGTAGTCCATGTTGACCCCTTGGGTGGAAGCATGGAAGATAAATGCCTTGCCCATCCTGCCTCCACTCCCCATTGGCTGAACACAAAGAAAAATTAAGGCAGTGGAAACAAGTGGTATAAGGCATGGTGGCAGCTTTAGTGGCATGAAGCAGAGTAGGGAAGGGTGGAGAGTGCATGTGGAGGAAGCACAATGGAATAAGTAAATATAACAAGCAGCTGCTGGAAAATTGATCCTAGTGAGTTGCCACTAAGGTGTCCCAAAACATAATGTTAAATCATGTTTCTTTGTCTTTTCAGTCCCAAGTGAGCATAACTCTTGGTGTCTGACAGATGCTGATTAGTCACACTTATTATAGTCTGGGGCCTTGTTTATGTCACAGGAACATTTGCAGGTGTGATTACATGAAAAATAAAACTTGGAGAAAAAAAGCACCATTCCCTACTTGATTGTAGCTTTCTCACCAGCAGTGGGTCTGCAGGTGGTGTGTCCATTAAGATTCATGTAATTTGGCCTGATTTGTAGTTGATTAGAAGGGTTCATCCTTCCTTTGGTCCGGTTTTTTTTTTTTTTTTTCAGTTTTCTGGTTATGGTTCCCTATCAGAACAATTTAGAGCTCATAACAATCACCATTTTCTAGATAATGAAGAAACTGTATTGTCTCAGCCTCTCTGACAGGACTACATCTTTTATATAAGAAACTCATAACTTATGAATCTAGATCCCTGCCATTTTAGGACCTTTATATTTTATCTAAGGATGATTCAAATACAAGTGATCAAAAAGAATATATGAAACAAGTTAATCACTTTATATATATTGCGTACTTATTATAGGCAAAGAATTGAATGAGATCCTGGAGAGATTACAAAAAATATTAGTACTGAGTCATAATTAAGAGCTTAAGTTTATTTGGGAAAACTAAGAGATGCTTGAAAAATCAAAGTAGTAATGAAGACATAGAAATCAATCTAACTTTTGATTGGTACAGCCACTGTAGAAAATAGTATGGAATGTCCTCAAAAAACTAAAAATGGAACTGCCTTTTGATCTGGCAATCCTACTGCTAGGATTATACACTAAGAATTCCAAAACACCAGTTCAAAAGAACCTATGCACCACTATGTTCATAGCAGCACTATTTACAATAGCCAAGGGCTGGAAACAGCTTAACTGCCCTTCAGTAAAGGAGTGGATCGAAAAACTGTGGTATATTTACACAATGGAATACTACTATGCAGTAGAAAGAAGGAAGGAACTCCTACCTTTCATGACAGCATGGATGGATCTGGAGAGTATTATGTGAAATGAAATAAGCCAGATGGTAAAAGACAAGTACCAGATGATCTCACCTATAAGGGGAACCTAATGAACAAAACAAACAAATGAGCAAAACAGAACCAGAGGCATGGAAACAAGGCACAGATTGACAGCAACCAGAGGGATGAGGGGAGGGGGATAAGAGGGGAAAGATGGGGCAGGATCTAGCTAAGGAACAAATATAAATGACCCACGAATGTGGACAACAGGGTAGAGATTGACTGTGGGAGATGGGTGAAGGCAAGAAGGGAGAGCAGCAGGGAAAATTGGGACAACTGTAATACAATAATAATTTAAAAAAAGAAAAACTCTTGACAGAGAAATACAGAGTATTTGAAGTACATAAGGTCCACCTATCCCTCTAAAAAAATCTAGATTTATTTCTTTCCCCCAAAATAAATAACCCAAACATTTTTAAAAGATATGTTTTATAACTTGAATTACATATCAATAAAGCTATTATCTGAAAAAAAACAGCTCTCTAACTTTCAAGTTGGATATTGTTGTGTTGTTTTCTTCAAGTATGTTTTATTTGAAACCTTTATTATAATTTATAATTATATATTTAGGAAAGTATTGTATTCATTGTCTTACCTGAAACTTTAATGAGGGCAGAATTATATTATTTTTCCTACCAATGGAGCATTGGTAAATATCTATTGAAATAATGAAATAACCATGTAAACACATAGCAAAAATAAGTCAAAGATTAGAACTCTAAAGTAGATAAGCAAAGACTTACTGGCTGTCTACCATGAGTCAGATACACTTTATATAGGTTCTTGTGTTCTTGTTTAATTGATGGAGATGACAATCATAAATGTGAGGATGTCTCTAAGTTTAAAATGCTTCTTCCTCTCTCCTGTTGTCTCCACTGTCCTGTGTGTTTTCTTCCCAAGTCTCTAGCACCAATGCATCCACATTTTATCACACTTAATCATCTGGAGGTGTTTTCAGTTTACCAAGGGTTTCAGGTCCATGAACTGACAAATCCCCACAGCGTCTGGATGGAGGATGTGGTGTCCTCCTGCCTTCACAGTGGAGGAAACAGAGACTCAGGGAGGTGTGGTGACTGCCTTAAAATAACACAGCAAGTAAATAACACAGCACTGAAACTGGGTCTTCCACTTCCAAACCTAGTGCTGCCCCAAGCACTGATGTAGTGATGTTTGTCTCTAGAGAGTATGACAATGTCTGGAGTGGCTAAATTTCCTTTTTGTTCTCTTCTCCCTTGATGTCAAGTTTTTAAGACAAAACTTCAATCTGCATTTAAAATTTTTAAGCACCAAAAGGTGCTTTCCCCTATGGATTTGGATCAGGTGTGCGAATAACATACAAAAAGGTTAATGTGTTTACCAAACTAGAACATTTTGCACTGCAGAAAAAATCTTTCGGAGCTGCATTGCTGGGATGCTCCAGATGTCCTCTGCTTTGAGCTGCTTTATTTGCATTTGGTATTTCAAAGATTGGGATCAATTTGCAATTATAATTGCCTTCAAAATTTTACTTTAACTAGCATTTTGTGAGGGGAAACATCAATTTACATTATTTTGCAGAGTTGGAAAATATCTAATGATTTATTAAACAAAAATGGATTTTTATCAAGACAAGTGCCTATGAAATTGTTGTTGCTGCTCTGTCATAATCATTTCTTAATACAAGATCCTGATATTTTCATACATGTGTTTTATATTCACTGGGATAGTGCATAATAAGTTAATTCCAATCACTAAATTACACAGCTGCTCTAAGAGAATGAGGAGCCCAAACGTGAAGAAGAAAATAAAACTGCTGATTAGAAGAGAATCATTGAATGTCTGTCTGAGCAGCACTTGTAACTAGATTAACAGCAGCCTAATTCCATTTGTTAGGTAATTCTTACTCTTCGTATATCTTTTTAAAAATACAAAAATGTATTCCCTACATACACTATTGATTCGGTTTTTGTCAGCGAATTAAAGGAATTCTTATAACAATCTCAGTTTCTTTCAATAATAGGAAAAATTAAAGTCTGTATTAAATATATTGTTCTAAGAGTCAATGGATGATAATAAACATTTATTAAGCACTTAATTTGTGTTAGGCACTGTGCTTAGGCACTGTGTGTTAAGGACAAGTTTAATGCTCACAAGAATTTTTTGCAGGTAAGCAATTCCACTCTTATGAACCCTTCCTCAAAAATTAGAAAATTAAGGTTTACAGTGTTAAGTTGCCAGAAATTTTTATAGCTTATGAGAAGTAATTGTGGCAGTAAATAATAAAGTAGATTTTTAAACAAAAATGAAAGCCACAAAAAGACAGAAAATACCAATACCTGGTTCTAAATTTTATTATTAGGCTAATAAAAATAAAATAATTGATGTGCAATTATTCAACAAGAAACCTTAGATTGAAAACTCCCTGAAAACAGAGACAAGGCTTAACTCATGTTTTAATCTTCTGCATACAATAAATAGCCCACAAAAAACACTGAATTTTGTCTAAATTCAATGCCTTTCAACATTAGAGAGTTTGCAATGAAATCTATTCTTGAGAAGTTCCAGACATCAAAAACTATTTTATCTGTTAAGTAACCATCTTTCTCACCCTAATTTTCCCCTGTTGAAATGATTTGATTGTGGAGCAAAAATGAATATAATAATGTTCTCTGTATCTACAATTCTGTCTCTGTTCTTGTTTGGTTAGTTTCTTTTCTTAGATTCAATTGTAGTAGATTTTTTTTTGCAATTTTATTGTTCATAGTTTTGATCTTTTTCTTAAATAACTCCCCTTAAAATTTTGTCTAATAATGGTTTGGTAATGATAAACTTTTTAAGGTATTTTATTATCTGAAAAGTGCTTTATTGGCCCTTCGATTCTATATGATAGCTTTGCTGGGTAGAGCAATCTTTTCTGTACGTCCCTATTTTTCATGACTTTGAATATTTCTTGCCAATCTCTTCTAGCCTGCAAAGTTTCTTTTTAAAAATCAGCTGACAGTCTTATGGGAACTCCCCTGTAGGTAACTAACTGCTTTTCTCTTGCTGCTTTTAATATTCTGTCTTTACCTTTAACCTTTGGCATTTTAATTATGAAGTGTCTTAGAATGGACCTCTTTGCAACCGCCTTGTTTGGGACTCTCTATGCTTCCTGGACTTGCATGTCTATTTCCTTCACCTAATTAGCCATGTTTTCTTTCATTATTTTAAAAATAGATTTCCAATTTATTGCTCTTTCCCATCTCCTCCAGGAACCCCTATGATATGCATGTTGAAATGCTTGAAGTTGTCCCAGAGGCTGCTTATACCATCCTCATTTTTCCTTTCAATTTATTTTTTCTTCTTGTTATTACTGGTTGTGTTTTGCTTCCTCATGTTCCAAATCATTGATTTGATTCTTGGCTTCATCCACTCTACTGTTGTTTGCCTATAAATTATTATTTATTTAACTTAGTGTTTTCTTTGTTTTTGACTAGATCTTTTGTATGCTATTGAGGTCCTCACTAACTTGTTCGAGCATCCTTTTAACCATTGTTTTGAAGCCTACATCTGATAAATTGATGATCTTCATTTTGTTTCATTCTTTTTCTGGACTTTTGAGCTCTCCTTTCATTTGGGCCATGTTTCTTTGTCACCTCATACTGGCAGCCTCCCTGTATTTGTTTCTACATATTAGGTAGCACTTCTGTGACTCCCTATCTTGATAGCATGGCCTAATGTAGTAAGTGTCCTGTAGGATTCAGTGGCACAGCCTCCCCTATCACCCAAACTAGGTATTCAAGATGTGTCCTTCATATGAGCTGAAAACTTCTCCTTTTGAAGTTGAGTCTTGAATGCTATTCGCAGGTCAATGGGATGGATTTATGCAGACCAGTCAGCTGCAAGGACTGGTTGTGGCTGCTGACCACCAACCTCCACCCTCTGTGGAGGATCAGCTGTTTAGGGGCTGGATGGCGATGCTCCAATGTGGCCTGTAACTGTCCACTGGGTGCACAGGCTCTGGAGTTGCCTGATTGGTGCTGGATAAGGTCAGCCCCTTCCTATGTTTTGCCCAGGACCACCCTGCCTGATCTAAAAGCAATTTAAGATGGTTGTTACTTGTGCTGGGCTTGGAAATTCCCAGGTGAAGCCAAGCTCTAAACCTAGTCTGGCTGCTACTAGTACCAGGCTTGGGACCACTTAGCAAGAGGTAGAAGGCCTGTGGGCTTACTGAGACCATCTTTGTTTGCTTGAAAGGATTTAGGAAGTTAAGAAGCATGAGTAAGACCAGCCATTCATATGGAAAAGTTATGGTTAACAGTTTGGGTGGGCCTATAATTTGGGTGGGACAGTGTCTTAAGGGCCTTCCAGGGCAGGGAAAACAGTGTTTGCCAGGTTGATAGAGCCTCAGATATGGCACTTGCCTGCCATATCTGTGGCTCTAGGAAGACAGGGGGGCCTTCAGAAAAGGGACACTGGCCTCTGTTTCCTTTCTGTGTGGGATAAAGCTGTTCTTCAGCTCCTGTCATGTTGTTAGACACTTCAGTTCCTCCCCACGTGCCACTGGTACCTTTCAAGCTGCTACTCTGGTGCTGGAGATCAGAGGGAATGAGTCTAAGTAAATCCATGTATGAGTTCTTTTAGGGTTGCTTCTTAGGACTCCATAAGTTTCTTCTACTGTCTCAATTCCTGCTAGTTTTGTAGCTAGAAGATATAGGTACTTATCTTCCTAATGCTGGAACTCTGGGTTGGGGGGCTGGTGTGGGGCTGGGACTCTTCACTCCAAGATATCCCTCCTGAATTTTTTAAAAGATTTTATTTATTATTCCTAGAGAGAGGGGTAGGGAGAGAAAGGCAGAGAGAGAGAGAGAGAGAGAGAGAGACATCAATGTATGGTTGCCTTTCACCTACCTCCAGCCACAGATCTGACTGGAGACCTGGCTTGCAACCTGCCTCCTAAATTTTTCTCCACTGTATGTCAGTGTGAGACAGGCCTGTTTTGAGTTTCTGCCCCTCCTACCAGTCTGATGGATGTGGTTTCTTAAATCTGTAGTTGTCAGACTTCCATTCAATTTGATTTCTGCTGATTCTGAGTGATAGTTGTTCTATATTTTTAGTTGTAGTTTTGATGTGATTGTGCGAGGTGAGCCATGTTTAACTATGCCACCATCTTGAACAGAAACCCTCTAGAATAGCATTTAAAAAAACTCATCATGTGAGGTTCAAAATTTGATTCTAACCATGCATAGGAGTTAATCACACTTTAGGACATCAATAACATGACTCAAACATAAAATTGTCTGACAATGAATGTCAAATTCTGGAACTATTGGGACTTTCTATAGGCCACATCCACTATGTGAAAACCTCTTCCTCTTTTTTGATTAACTAGGCAGACATATTTGTTAAATCATTGTTCTGCAAGACTGGTATTGGAGCAGAAAGAGTAAGTGTTGACATATTTTGCTTAAGGTGTAGGAAATCCTAATAAAATGTGCTTGCCTTAAAAAAGAATTTTGTCCATATTCTGGTGTCCTACAGATTCATGCTTATACATTATATTTATCACTTTCTGTGTTCCAGGCCCTTGCCCTTTAACTGATCTTACTGCTGCTTCTCAACTCTTTCTTCTCAACACACACTGCCTGCTGGGATTTCCAAGGAGCAGAGGGAGGGATGCAAGAAGTGCTGGACAGTGGACAGTGGACAGTAAATAGTGATGGGTCAAATTCTGTTCCTCAAAAGATGCTGAAGTCCTAATCTCCAGTACCTATGACTGCACCTTAGTTGCAATTAGAATCTGTGCAGATGATTAAGTTAAAATGAGGTCATTAGAGTCCTAAATCCCGTATAACTGTGTACTTATACAATGAGGAAATTTGGATGCAAAGATAAATGAACAGCGGAAAGACAATGTGAAAACACAGTGAGGACACCAACTATAAGCCAATAAACAGCTGAATCTACCAAAAGCTAGGAGAAAGGCATGCAGCGGATTCTCTTGCACAGCCTTCAGATATCTTGATTTTGAACTTTTAGCTTTAAAAACTGTGAGACAATAAATTTCTGTGTTTAAGCCCCACCCCTGAGTCATAGCTGGGGGAATCTCACTCTCCTTTAGTTTCCTGGGGGAAAATGTTTTCATTACAGTTGACATAGAATATTATATTAGTTGCAGGCATATAACAGGGTTAGATATTTAAATAACTTACTAAGTGATCATCCTGACAAGTGTAGAACCCACTCGACCATAAGTAGTTATTAAGATATTACTAACTAATATTTCCTATGTTGTACTTTGCCTGGGGAAAGTCACTTTAAGTACTGCCTCTCCCTGACCCAGTAGTGATGTCAAGAATTAGAGAAAAAACTCATTGTGTCTTATAAAAACATCATCGATCTCTGATCCCTTATCTTTTTTTCTATCACATGAACTTGAAAATTTGAGGTCTAGTATCTCAAGCCAGTGATCACAGCCTGGATTCAGCACACAAATGGGTTTTATTTGCCTGTACAATGCTATGTTAAAATAAAAAACAAAAATAATAATAATGATTATTTGTAGAGATATAAAAATTACAAGATTTAGCATCAAAATTTAAATTTTTGGCACAGTGGGCCAATTTTCTCCCACACAGTAACACTGTTATTTCCGTCTCCTTTCTCAGAGTTGATCACTTTTGAAAGGGTACATATGCATGTTCTATTGTTTGCCACTCTCTCCACCTCCCTATTCTACCTGTACCAGTCCTAGTTCTGGCTTCTCTTATGAATGCTACCTCTGCAGTTCCTACAGGCATTCAAGTCTGGGGCCTCTGCAGACATTTTTATGAAAAGTATTTTTTTAATATTTTATCTGTGAATATTGAATTTAGTTTATCCTTTTATATGCCCCATATGTTTTATAAGAAATAGATTTACATATGTATATACTCTGTAATGATTCCGTATATGTCCCAATAGTGTTCTATATGTTTTGAAAATTAAACAGACAACATTCATTTAAAATACTTATGTCCACTATCTAAAAAAAATCAATCTTTTCATTCCAGTGAGGCCAATAAAGATGAACCAGGTAGTGTACTGCTTCAAGGGTTACATTCTACCCTGAAGAAGTAAGAAAATGAGACAAGCATGTAAGAGACTCAAGAAGAAAATAGAAACTATGAAGGCAAATGCAGTCAAAGTTAGACAAGAATTCAGAAGAAGGATGGAGCACTTTTGACTGGCACTATCATGGGGCTTTCAGGGAAATTTTGTAGTGGTGGGGAGCATTTTAGCTGGGATTTAGAAAAATGGAGGATATGGTCACACATGAAGAAAACAGTATTTGGGTGTACAAGTATGGTAAATTTTGAGAATTAACAGTTTACTGTGAACTGAAGGAAGTTATGGGGAGTAAGCTAGAGAGGAATGTCAAGCCTAATAAGTTTAGCAGTGAATTATGAGTTTCTTGAAGAAGTAGAGTTTACTTTTGGCCATAACCAAGAATTCAACAGCAAGGCTGTGCCCTTAACCTCTGTTGCTCTAAAAGGAGAATAGTCCTTATGTTTGCATCTAGTTAACTTTCATGATGGACAGCTTATCTTTATTTTTTCATTTCCTTACTAGTAGCAGTTTTCAGGAAAAGTGGCCCAACACAGTTTTTGGTTGGCAGTTCTAAAGAAGCATTCTTATTTCTGCAACAACCTCCCCTCCCCCAACTGGCTATCAAGAACAGGTTAGCATTCTTTGCTTTCACAAAAATATTCTCCATGATATTCACTGTTACACAGCTGTTCATTGAGAAAATGAACTTGTCATTTTACAACTTGAGTTAAATAAATTATCTTCTTTCACATTCATTTTTTATCTCCCTTTCACCCATGCAACTTTCTCTATTCTTTTCTCCCTTACAGCTCTCTCTGTTTCCCTCCTTCCTGCCTTTTGTCTTCCCCCCTTTTTCCATCTATTCTCTTTCTCCCTGCTTTCTTCCTACCTTTGTGAAATAATGTGAAGGTTCAGAGCAATGACTTTGGACTTCTGTTAGCCTAGGTTATGATCCTAATGCTACTACTGACTGGTTGTGGGACCCTCAGATAGTTATTTAGTTTCTTTGAGATTTCATTTTCTCATTTGTAAAATGGGATAATAATGATAATAATACTCATCTTATATGGTTCTTGAGAACATTTATACGTGAATAATACATGAAAACACTCAGAACACTGTGGCATGAGTGAAGTACTCAGCAAGCATTAGCAATAATTGATACTATTGCTATTCTCACTAAATGTGGGATTGTTTAAAAGTGTGGAGAAATATAAATTATACTGGCTCTTGTTTCATTTTAGGGCTAAGAGATTTATTTAGATTTGAAAAAAAATTGTCATTATGACATCCATGTAGAATTTGCAACCTAAAGGCAAGGAATTATCGGCAAGTGACTGATAAGTGGGTCAATTTTACAAATATAGTCTGTAGAACACCTTTGGGAGAATATAGTTGTATTAAAGATGCCTATTTCTATTATCTTATTGTGATAGAGGAACTTGTCTATGATATATGACATGTTTTACATGCAAAGAGTGAAAGGCTTATTTGGGATATTTCAAGAGAGCTAGGTTTTGACCATTCATTTCTCTCCTTTTCCTTTACTGGGAATATCCAGCATATAATTTTTTGTCATATGAAAAGGTCAGAATTTTTCCACACACACTAGTAAGCATATTCTACTTGAATAGATGGAACAATGAATTACTATCTTCTTTTGTTATGACAGTGATTTTCACAAGAGAAAATAGCATAAGCTAAGCCTGTTCTGAAAACCATGAGTTCAACAGGTGTGGTAACTGAGATCCTGACAGGTTTGACAAAAAAATGTGTCCAAATATCACAGTTTTGACACCATTTATAAGGCTGTCCTTTACAGTACCTTTGTATATTGGTGGACCTCATTTCTAAAAATATTTGTTCATTAGTGTTTTCAGATAATTGAATTACAGTTTCTCAACTTGATTTTTCGAATGAAGTGATGCGATAAGATTGAGAATGGAGCCTGCCTCCCAGTTCTTGCTTTTCTCCTTTATTACTTTATTTTTCTTTTTCCAGAGGCTTTATATCATTCTGATTTTTTAAACTGGTAAATGTTGCCATTAGTAATCATTACAAGCACTTTTGTCCTCCTCTCACCATTGATTTATCAGATAAAAACAAATTATGTTTATATATTATCTATTAAACTGTGAGTACCTTTAGGCCAAGAATAAAATACTGTATACAATACCCAGAAGTCACGGTACATGCGATCGTGAGAAATTCCTTAGCCTGTCAGTGGCTTTGTTATTTGACTCATAGAGTTAAATACTGTTTCATACCCTCTCTGTCTACCACATCAGGTTGTGATATCACAGTAATGATAATAACAGTACATAAATTCTGTTCAGCTCATAAAGTTTTAAAAATATTTCCTTATACAAGGTGATAAATGTGGAAGCTCTTTGAAATATAAAATGCAAAGCAAATGTAAGACATTATTTTCAGTAGCAAGTTTAAACTGTTCTACAGAAAAAAAGTCTGTGTGATGCCATTAAGCATTTAATTTTATTTATCACATTATGGATTCATTCCTGAGAGGTGATGTGCTTAACAACATCAGCAAGTGTGAAGCAGGACCAACATCATGCATAAATGTAGTTCTGGGGAAGTTGAGGGGGCACCTAAAAATGTGCTTACTTTTGCCATAGCTTGAAGTGGAAAATGGTCATACCCCTAGGATGGTTTTGAAGAGTTAGCAGATGGACAGTAATATGAGAAACAACCTAATTTTACATTGATGCAAGTTAGATAAAATAGAAAAGTTCTTATGTTAGTATGTGTACTTGCTTATAAATTTTATTCAATTGGACACTTTGCAAAGGGTGTATAGTGCTCATATTTTGGCAATATCCATGTGGATATAAAAATGATGGAAAGTATCATTTGTTACAGTGATTTTAGAAATTATCTTAACAGTTAATTTGATGGGGAAACTGAAACCCAGAAAGCAAAATGATTTTGCTATGACTACATAACTTTAATAGCTGAGCCCTACTTTTTCTATATATTGATCCCTGTATTTTAGCTGTAATAATTGAAATCCTCACTATATTGGATTTCTTGAGGATAGGTCTTCTGGCTCATCCATCTACCCATGTTACCATTTCATCCATCCATCCATCTGTCAAGAATGAATTAATTATTTTAAAACCTCATACTTTTTGACACTGTGTTGTTAAGTGATGAAGTTACAGGGGTAAATTGATAAGGTGACTGATCCCAAGGAGCTTCTAAGAAAGGAGAATCTAAAAGGGTATGTGTGTGTGTGTGTGTGTGTGTGTGTGTGTGTGTACATGTGTGTATATGAATGAATGAATGAATGAATGAATGTATCCACAAATGAAATACAATATGAAAAATGTAGAAAATATCAGAAGCACACACTAACAGACAATAAAAATGAGTGAATAATTACCAACTCAGAAAACTATTTTGAGAACAGCTATTTGAGTCAGGTGATGAAAAAAGGTCAGTTCTTCACCTAGCAAAATGTTGGTGACTCATCAAATATGCAATCGAATAATCAACATTTAATACCGTTCTAATATATCTCTGTTGTTACTAATGTCAAATCAAATAAATATTTTGGTGGTAAAAGTTTTTCCTACAGAATTTGCTTTATGGAGCCACTTTTTTTTTTAACTAACTTTCTTGGCTTATAGTGACATGTCTTCATCTCAACCCTGCCTTATTAGGATAACTTTGATTTTCTAAAAGTTACAAATGTTTAGAACACCTAGGGCAATGCAGTAATTTATTTTCAGACTAGAAAAACAAAAGTTTAAACTACCCTTACAGCTCCTCTATACAGGAAAATTATAGTTATTAAATGGAGAAAAATTAGAAAAACAGAATCTCACTATTAGAATAAAGTAGTAATAGTTGTAGACAAGATCTCTCAATGGATGCTAAAACTGTTGGGTTTGAGAAAGAACAGATATTTCCATAATTTTAATATACCTACCCCAAATTGCTTACTAATTGCAAAGGCAAAAATAGTAATTTTATAGTGGAGAAGCCCAGCAGACTCCACCTTAACCAATGTTTGAGTATAATGTCAAGGGTGGTATGATATATCAAAATCATGTGCCCCCCTCATACGATATAAATGATACATCACTTCCGAAAAACATTCTGCAAGATAACTAACTGGTACTCTTCAAAAGTATCAAGATCATGAAAAACAAAGAAAGAGAGAGGGAGTGCGAAGGGTTGGAGATGAATAAAGAAAGTATAAAAGTAAATGTAATGTTCCTGGCCAATGTGGCTCAGGTGTTTGGGCATTGGCCAGTGAACAGTTTGACTTCTTCTCAGGGCATAGGCCTGGGTTATGGGTTCAGTTCCCAGCCAGGGATTGTCCAAAAGGCAGTCAGTTGATGTTTCTCTTTCACATCGGTGTTTCCCTCCCTCCCTCCTACCCCTGCTTTCTCTGTCTCTCTCAGGAAAAAAAAAAAAAAGGTTAATGTAATGTGAGATACTACATTCAATTACAGAAAAACTGGTAAAATAGGAATAAAGACTACAGTTGGGTTAGTAACATTGTATCATGTTAATTTCTTAGTTTTGGTAATTATACTATTACTATGCATGATATCAACTTCAAAGAAACTCAGGAAAGGCTGAAGGGTACACACACAGCAACTCTACTTTTATTGCAACTTTTCTGTAGGTTGAAAATTATCTCAAAATAAAAAATGTGAAAAAACATTCTTTTTACACATTAGGAACACTTGTAAGTGCTTTGAACTTTGAAGACAGGGTATATATAATGTTTAAAGTTTATCTAAATCATTTCATTAAAGAAACAAAGAGAACAATGGATGCATTTCTATAACATTTTTATTCTAGGGCTTAAAACATAGAAATTAAAGTATAGAATTTAATTAAAATCAGGATTACTTTTACTGAAGTAATAATATTAAGCATCAGAAATGTCAGAATTAGTATTAATTCCAATCTTTACACTACAATAGTATGTAGTACAAAAGGAGACACCATGTGACTTCTCACTATATGCAGGAAGTTGATTCTGGTATATTAAAATGTGTGGGGGCAAGGCCCCTCTTTAGCAAAGGAAACAGAATTTGCTTCCCTAAAGAGAACATTGTCTATTCCCAGATATTATTGGCTTGAGACTGGCCAATAGAGTATTAACTTTCTCATCACAAACCCTTTTTTTTTTTTTTTAAGATTTTATTTATCATTTTCAGAGAGAAGGGTAGGGAGAGAGGCAGAGAGGGAGAGAGACATCAATGTATGGCTGCCCCTTGCCTGCCTCTAGCTGCAGATCTGGCTGGAGACCTGGCTCACAACCTGACTATGTGCCCTGGCTGGGGAATCAAACCAGCAATCTTTGGGTTCGCAGGCCAGCTCCTTATCCACTGTGCCACCAGCCAGGGTCACAAACCTTTTTAATAACTAATACTTTTATTACTCAGTTTATGCCTGTTTTAGCTTTTCCTTTATGACTGAGATTATTTTAGTCAGCTGATGGTTTTAACTGAAGGGTTTTCTAAGCTATTCAAGTATAAGAGTTCTTACGTAACTCTTTTTCAGTGTTTAAATTGTCAGATATCTATACTTCTAAGTCACGTAAAGGTTTATTTGTTTGACCTCAGCTGAGCTTAGTGGTTTTTATTGCACATTATTTCTAATAATATCATGTATTTGAAAACTCCATTAGGTAGATTCTGGGCCTAATTTCTAAATTTTCTTTGCTTAAAATTCTGTGCAATGAAGGTGAAAGGGTTTGTTTCCAAGGAAACAAATGCACTCCATTTTCATCTCATAAAATGTTTTCTGCAAGAAAGTTCCATAACCACTCTCCAGGGAGATACTGTGTCATAAGAGAGCTCTCATTGGAGATTTTTCTAAAGGAATGCTTTATTTTATTTTTGTTCCCTTGAAAATCACCCCTGATATTGGTGCAATCATGATAGTCCTGGGCTTCAAGAAATATTAACAGAGCCATTATCATCACCTTATTAGAGCAATAAAATGTATAATTCTGGGAAGTTGTGATTCTCTTTTGACCATAGGTTATGTTATATTGGAGCCTAAACAGCATGCATTCAGGGTGTTCACTTGAGCAGAAACAGCCTGTTCTAAGAATATTTGTCACCCTAAAGGCTGAAAATGAACTTCACACTTCATCAGTATTTATTTGAAGTTGGAGGTGACTGTTTTATCTTTAAAATTTTGAAAACCATTTAAATAGCCCAGCTTTGCATAGTGTAGTGATTGACTAACAATTAGGAATCTTAAAGAAGTCGATTCAGCTCTCCCAGTTCTCAGGCTTTGTTCTGCCACATCTCTTGTAGTAGTTGGTCTTAACCCAGGCGGTTGCTTGCTCTTAGGGTCACTGTGTTCTTTAACTTGTGGCCTGGACCTGCTATGGAAGTAAATGATTAATTAATTATACAGTAAAAAGGAAAATTTATTTCATTTATTTTTAAAATGCATTTGCAATTACACTTTATATTCCACGCTATCCTGTATTAGTTTCAGATATACAGAAAAATTGTCGGCAAACCATGTACTTGAGAGAGTATTCCCCTCTGCTGCTTCAAGCATCCATCTGGCCCCACAATACTCATCCTGATATTATTGACTATATTCCCTATGTTAGGAAGATACATTTTTAAAGCTGAAAACAAAATTATTGTTGTATTGATTGGGGGGTTGGAAATGGCGTAGTAGTTAAACCTCTCCATAAATGAAGAAAGAAATATCAATCTCCTAAGGTTGTTAATTAACATGTAAAAAGTGTATTTATTAGAAAAATTTCTTTAAAATGCTAGAACTATTCCATTAAGAGGATCATGAAATCTTCTTACTTTGGTTCACAGGCTGGTGCTCAATCCACTGAGCTACACCAGCCAGGGCTGAACTCTTACTTTGGAAAAGCAACAACCACATGATTTTCTCTTGATTCAGGAGATGTACTGCATTTGCCTTGTTCCTATTGCAAATCTCATGGATGGGCCAGCTAATATGAAATAATTAGAAAATATTACCTTGTTAAGTAAGCCTTAGAGGCAAAAAAAGAAGTTATTTTTTAATTTTGTGAAATATCAGAAGCCAGTCAGTTTAGCTCTAACACTAGAAATCTCCAAAAATCTATCTTTAATGGTCCAACATGCAGCTGTCTAACTCAACCCAGTTAGCCTGATCCTAAATGTGACTTTGGAATATAGCTGGTCAACCAAAGCTGATAGGAAAATGGATCAGTTTGTGAAATGGAGCCAGGCCCCTCATAGCCCAGTAGAGCTTCTCTAAAAACTTTTGTCTAAGAGAAAGAGACACACCTAACACAGAAAATAGCAAATACTGACAACAAAATATAGCTGCAATAAACCTTTATTTTTGTTTCATTCATTCATGTGGCAAACTTTTGAGTGGCATCTAAGACGCCAGGGACTAAGCTAGATGCTTTCAACATACATATCTCATCTGATATCGCATGGAAGTTGTCAAAGATATCTGATTAAACAAACCCACGTAGCAGATACTGAAGGGAACCACCCTCCTTAAGGACAGAGCCACTCACTCCCCCAGATGCTCCCAGGTGTTGCAATTGAAGGCTGTTGTCTGATCTTTATCTGGAATTGCTCTCATCCAAGGACAGCCACACTTGCCCAGGGTCACACTGCCTTCTAGGGCAACCTGCATCTGGTGACTGATTTACATGGATTGTGAAGGCTCAACACCTCCTCTCAATCCAGGACATCAGGGGTGGGCCTTGCTGGCTCCAGAGCATCGGTAGATTCAGCTGAGGCCCCTGTTGCAGAAGCACCACACACAGTTCATCTCTTCTGTCCAGTCCTGTCTCCTTCCTTCCTCATAGGTATGATGTTCCCAAAAGCACTGGCCAGCAAGCCTCCCACACACAGATCTTAAAGACTCAGGGTCTGCTTCCTGGTGATCCCTTTACAAATGAGGAATCTGTGGGAAGGGGAATTTTTTAAATTATTATTTCACGCAAGCCCACACAGTCAATATGCGGTGGAGTCAGGATGGCTTCTTCAAATGTCATGTTGTTGTAAATAAAAGCTCAGCTATTAGAAATGGGATTCTAGATTGAAAATAAGTCTCTCCCAGATCAGTTTAATTTCTTAGTCCCAGACTGGCAGTCTGACACTCTCAGAATTGGTCAAAAGGTTTGTGCAGAGCTGATTCTAAGGCAAGATGGATATGTCTAAATGTCACCATTAGCAGGAAAGGGCAAGAGCTAGTGAACCGATGAAACAGTATTAAGTGTTGCCAACTGAAAGCAGACATTTGTGCCATTTATTTTACTGGGACCTTGTTAATAAGTCAGTTCTACTCAACAGACAGTTATTCAGCTTTATCATTTTCAATACATAACAAAAAATTGAACTTTCAAAACAAGGAACTATAAACATTAAATATTAATGGGAAATTATATTTTTAAAAAGAAACTTATTAGCAACATAGAAAAGTTCTGAATCTAACATAGTTGTGGATGTGAAAGGAAATTAATGTTTATATTAAAAATATTTGTTGTCTATGAAAATAACATCAGACTTTATGCCAATATTAACCCTCAATATTTTAAAAAATATTTTATTTATTACTTTTAGAGAGAGGGGAAGGGAGAAAAATGGATAGGGAGAGAGACATCAGTGTATGGTTGCCTTTCACCTCCCTCCAGCTATGGACCTGGCTGGAGACCTGGCTTACAACCTGGTTATGTTGCCCTGGCTGGGAATCAAACTAATCCTCAATATTTTGTGAATACCAAATAATCACGAGGAAAATGATAATGATTCAACGTTCTGAATTTGTTAGTAAGTAACAAATTAATTCAGCCAATAAAAATATATTGAGCACCTATCATATACCAGACACCGTTCTAATCAATGGGGATAGAACGATGAATGATATAGATAGTTAACAGGTAAATGAACAAATACATAAACAGTGCCACTCTGTGAGATAACACCTGAACTGGACAATATCAGCCAGTTTAGGATTCGTGAGCACTTCAAACAAAAGGGCAATGCAGAACTCCATAAGGAAATGAAGAGAACTTTGAAAGACAAATAGGCTAGATGGCTGGCGGGCAGCAAGTGATGGGGAAAGTGTACGTGAGGCTCTGGAGTTAGGCAAGGCTCCTGTCATCTGGGCCTTGAGAGAGAACTTGGATTTCATTCTAAGTGTGATGAGAATTCATTAGCATCTGAAGCAGTGGAGTGGTGTGATCTTACTTGTATTTTTATAAGGTCATTGTGATTTGGAGTGGTCCTGAAAGA
The DNA here is from genome assembly GCA_004026585.1 of Noctilio leporinus. Taxonomy (NCBI): domain Eukaryota; kingdom Metazoa; phylum Chordata; class Mammalia; order Chiroptera; family Noctilionidae; genus Noctilio; species Noctilio leporinus. The sequence goes on along the minus strand of PVIW01001390.1, from coordinate 257,462 downwards.
TGTGGGTATAATCAATAGTCACCCAAACATTAGTGAGTGAATATGCTAAAGGAGAGATAGTGAGGGAGCAGTACTGTAGACTGGAAAGATCAGAGAGGTCTCAGTTCAAATCTGCTCTGATTCTTTCTAATTGGAAGTTATCCTCTGAATCCCATTCTCCCTATTTGTAAAATGGAATAATAAGAGTTGGTTTATGGGGATGTTTTTAGGATTAGATGACAAGTGTCCACTGCCTGACACAGGACAAGTGCTTCATATTTTGTGATAGAGATGACTGTGGGGTATAGGACCGAATGAATAGTAATATAAATATGCAGGCTTTTCTCTGATTGTACTTGCTGTTGGTTCTAGAAAGGCCTAGAAATTAACTTTGACCTTTCTTAAAGAGAAAAATAATTGCTTCCTTGGCCTTCTAGTTCCAAAGGGAGTTAGAAATGAAGGGCTACTAAGGCTATGAGATTAGAATGTTTCTTTCGTATTTCTCCCTCTATTTTTCTCATTGCCTTGAAATTCTGTACCTCAGGCAGACTGTTTTTATTGTCTTCAGATCACACAGGGCAATCTTAGAGAGCAGCCGGGGCTGATGAACATTTATGCAATGTCTACTTTTCTACAATTAAGGCTCTTCTTTGCTTTAGCAGCAATTCACAAGAAGAAAAAAGAAGAAAGCATTGGAGAAGACAATGGTCATCCAACTTGGTTTATAGGCTTTTAAGACTGAATTCAGATGACATTCAGAGGCAGCAGTGGTATATCATGGAAAACATTATGCTTGGAAAATCTTTTTCTGAAGTGGCAGCTGGATGCAAGAGTTGACATGACCAGGGCTACTTGCTCAGAGAACATGCCTCAAGGGCAAGGAGCCGAGCAATCTCTTCTGACACTGCAGTTCTGTGCTTTTGTTTCAAGCGAATAGAAAGAACATGGGAGGAACAGGATGAGACCTGATGATATGGACTGAGATACAGAAATGGGGAGGTTACCTCTGTCTTCCCGCACTACTATTCACATTTACCCCACAATATGATCACCCACAAAACTGTAGGGTCTGGGTAATCCTGTGAACCTCCCATACCATACAGACAGCTTTGGATATCACTGTCAGGCAGGCATCAGGAAAAAATCCCTCCGTTTATTATTATAATGATGTTACTTGTTTATGAAACTCAATATGCAAACTTGGACATGCAATAAATATTACTGACTTTACTTTCACTAACAGTCTTGATTTCTATCTCTGAGTTTATTCTACTTAATAGGACAGGAAACTTACACTCAGGTCTTCCTGGGGTTCTCACTCTCAAGGGTGAGTCACAACTGCTGGGCCTTGCTGCCAGGTACAACAGTAAGACAACCCTGTCTTTGGTCATTGGGCCTGCAGGCTGACTTGACTATGGAAAGAAGTTTGTCATGCCTATCCTCATAGCTTACTTAGGCCAGGCAGCCTTCTGTTCCTCCCTTCCCATGCTTGAGGCCCAGGAACCTGAAGCAAGGCTTTGTTTGACCTTATTTGCCTGGAAGACCCAACAAGCCATCTCTCTCCAGAGGCCTTGCCATGTTCCAGGGAGCAGAGCCTAGGACCTCTGTCCTCTCAGGAACCTAGCCTTGGGCAAGTGCTGTAAGGAGAGTTGGTGCTGAGGTTCAACCCTCTCTACATTCTCATTGTCTAATGTCCTAAAATGTTTCTGCCTTTCCTCGTTCCTCCCTTGAGGCAATGAGCTCAGAATCTACCTCTCATTTCAATGGGAGATAAGCTAACAGGGAAAAGGCAGGGAGAGAGAAGTGTAGGTTGCTATCTGAAACATCAAGTAGACAAAAAACTGGAAAACAAGACTCCTAAGGCTGCCATTAAAGAGTGGAAATTTTTCCTAAGATGAGATCCAGATTCAGATGAATATGTTGAAACCAAAAGAACAGTTTTCTTGTGGTGCCAGAACCATGCTGACTTCCTAGGGAAAACATTCTCTGATTCAGCCTGAGAAACAATTGTGTCTTATGCAAAGAGTTACAGAGTTGGCACTGTGGAGTTGCTTTGAATAAGCCAATGCAATTATGTGGTAGTTTAAAAACTTCTCCATTTAATAATATGATGCACTGGGATGGAAGTGGTACAGTAAAACCCACATTCTCAAAGGTATCATAGCCCTTTACCCCTTCTGTCCATACTCAAACATCTCTGGCCCTTTCTTTTAATTTTACTGTAGTTTGATTCTCTTTTTGGTGTTTCAGGGCTAGAGAAAACTCCTGTTCCCATTATCCAACACCTCATGTCTTACTTCATGTACAAATTTAGGGTCAGGATTCAAAGAGTACCAAGTGGTTCAGTAAGCTAAGCATGGATCTTGGACCTAGGAGACATAGATACATATACCTTGCCATACTTAATTCACTTGATGGTTGTTTCTTATGCTACCTAAGGCTCAGTTTCCCTATTTGTAAAAGAAAAATAAAACTATTTCATAATTGCATTCTGAGTGTCAAATGCAATAATGTGATAAAGGAAGGTTTGTAAAATACCTGTACATAAGTCCTTTCCTTTTTCCAAAAATCTTTGTTATGTGTGTCCCATGTTCCATGGAGCTATAATCTTGTAAAGGAACTAGATAAAGAAATGGAAGAGTACTGTGTGGAGCAGTATCTGTGGAGATAGAACTATGCTGTATCATGCAAATGAGAGGTGACTACATAGCCTGTATATAGGAGGGTAGTGCTAGAATTGGCTTTCTGAAGAAGTTGACATCTGAGTTGAGTCCAACAGGATGAATAGAATTTGGTGGTATGAGAAGCATAGTGAGAAACACATTCTAAGGTATTAATAACCAAATGATCAAAGACAATGAAGCAGCATTTTGGTGGACACAAAGGATCCAGACATATCAATATTGCCAAACTATATAATTTGAAGTCACATATAGCTAGAGATAAAAGGCCAAGTTACTCTGATAATGGGTTCAGACTTTATTTTTGAATGATGAGAAATCATTGTTTTATGCTATCATATTTTTATTTTAAATAGGTAGACTCAGTGAAGGATTCACTATGTCCATAGTAAATTTGAGGTATCAGAACCACAGTCAGAGAAACAAGTTAGTAGAGTTGTCAAAGGAGCAATGATGAAACCTAAATTTGTATTAGGGGATTAAGAGTAGAGTATAAAGAACAGAACAGTGCTTAATAGTAGATTTGGCTCCTTGGAATATTGATATAAATATGGGATTCAAAGATGGCTGGTGCCAATGATTAAGAAAAAAGATGAAGATAGTAACATGTTTAGGTGAGTCTGAGTTTAGCTGGGAACATGTACAAATTAATGTTTCTAGATAGATACATGGTTACATGTTAGGATTGTGATCAACATGAAGCTCGGAGATGAATCTGGGCTAGTAACGTAATTATTATTATACATAATAAATGCAATGTGAAGGACTGAAATCTTAGAGATTCTTGACCATTTCCTCCAAATAGTCTCATTCTGTAATTAAATGTTTGATCTCATGTAGTAGCTGAAAATTCAAATTGGCATTTTAATTAAAGCTTCTGCCCCTTCACACTTTGGGCGTACAACAATGGTGATGAGGGAGGAAACTAAGGGTCAGGAAAGGTCTGCCTTTTCTGGTACCAATGTAATCTGCTGTTGGACTGCTCTGGTTGTTCTAGATGTTTCAAGGTGGTCCTTTCTCTTTTGGGCACTTTCATGAGCTCATTGAATACTTATGCACTAAGCTATGCTTACTCTCCTATCATGTCAACAGTGTGTAGCGTTCAGTTGATTATTTACTACCACTCCCCATCCTTGCCTCCGCTTTGTGAAGGTGCATTAGTATAACCCTCATCTAAGATGCTTTTCATTTCATGTTCTGCTCAGGAGCTATAGCACTTTATTCTGAGGACTAGGTGACATCTGTTGTCTCAGGCCTCAACAAAACCAAGGGAGAATGAACCCCATTTTAGATCCTGTTTCAGAAATGTGTGAATCATTTGATTAGAGGTCACAACTGAAATAATGAACCCTACCCCTATCTCACTGCATTTAACAGCAAGGATGCTAATAAGGGTAGATAAGTGGAATAGGGACAGGTTGCTGGGAAAACCATAATTTAGAATGTGACCAAAAACAGAAAAGAGAGACAGAAGCTGTAATCAAAGAAGGGGCAAGAGAACCAGGAAGTTAAATGAGACACAGAAATTGCAGAGTAGGAAGTTGCAAGAAGGAGGGCATAATAAATGTATCAGATACTATGAAAAGATATAAGGACTAGCATAAGAAAATATTAGATTTAGCAATTAGATCAACTGTTGTCTCAGCAAGCAAATCCAGTTAAAGGGGAAATGATGAAAGCTTTTAAGAAGTCTGAATAAAAGAGGAGATACTAGATGTTAGGTAGAAGGGATGCAGAGTCAAAGTAGAGATCTTAGAATGAGAGAAACTTAAACATGTAAGCTGATGGAAAGCAGGCAAGAGTGTGGGTGACTTGAAGATATAGGACAGAAAGAGAATAGCTAATGGCAGACAGTTAAAGTTGATTATGTCTCTTGTGGGCATCGTCATGACCTCATGGGGTATAGGAAAAAGGGAGATCAGAGCATAGCTAAGAGGTTAGGCTGATGAAGGGAAAGGATATCTCATCCTCTGAAAATAGGGGAGTTACATAAACATGCAATTGGATGTGTTTGTTCCTGGTGCCAGAATGTTGAGGATCACATTTGATGGTTTTAGTTTAGTAGGGGGTAAGGCTATTACTCTGAATGTGATGAATCAGCATCTGAGTCACTTATTCTAATCTACTCACTTAGAAATTAGAAAGACTGAGTTGAGTGGAATGGTATTATTATACTTAAAAGAGATGCGAAAACAGTGATTCAGAACAATTCAACGACTTGTCTGAGGACACCCAGGTGGCTAATGTCAAAGTCTAGACTGCATCAGGAGTCTCTAGATTGTTAGGCTATTGGCACTTAAGAATCTTCAGAGATTTTTATGTTTCATTTTTACTATTCGATTAAAGAACAGAGTTAAAAATAAAACATTTTAAAAATAGTTCTAAATTCATCTATCTCTTATCACCTTTTCCTTTTCCTTTTTGTAGCTAACCTTTTACAATTATTTATGGAGTATCTCATATATATATATTTTAAAGATTATATTTATTATTTTTAGAGAGAGGGGAAGGGATAGAGGCAGAGAGGGAGAGAGACATTAATGTATGGTTGCCTTTCACCTGTCTCCAGCCACAGACCTGACTGGAGACCTGGCTTGCAACCTGGTTATGTGCCCTGGCTGGGGAATTGAACCAGTGATCTTTGGGTTCGCAGGCCAGCGCCTTATCCACTGTGCTACCAGCCAGGGCAGTATCTCATATCTTCTAGTGCTATGCTGGGAAATAAAATATGTAGCTAATATTTAGTGAGTTCTTACTATGTGCCAGGAACTCTTCTAAGTACTTTACATGTATATATTAATATAATCCTCACAACCACTTTTGCAATAAGGAAACTGAACTCCAGTGGGGTTAAGTAACTGACACATGGTCACACAGATATTAAATGACAAAGCTAGGCTAGCCTAGCTCCAGCACCCACAGTTTTATCCTTTATAACATACAAACGATTGTTAAAGCCAATCTCAAGAGAGTACTCAGTAGGCTCAGTTGTCTGACAGGTAAGATTAGAATGGTTTGACTCACAAATCTGAGAGGAGAGAATAGACAGAGCTTGAGAATAGGCAGCAACTGTCTGTGGGCCCATCGGTGTCACGGCCATACTACATTTTCATGAAAATATGAACAAGTGAGAGCTATGTTTTCAGCAATGCAGAAGATACACATTTATCCATTTATGCATCCATTCAATAACAAATATTTATTGAGCTTTTGCTCAACAGTATGTTCTGTGCTGGAGCTGTCAGGATTCTTGGGTCAGAGACCACACCTTAATCACCTCTATACCACCAACAGTTTTACCACTTACTTTACTAATACTCAGGGCTAACAAATGTTTGTTGAATTTTATCAACCGAAGAGGAATAGTTAGTTCAAGTAGGCTTGTCCTTTATGTGCATTTAGATAAACCCTTAAATTCTGGCATTAAACCCAGGTCACCGTTCTCTTTCATGAATTTTCTCTTGGGACCTTTACTACCAACAAACCTAGAGTTGAAACCTTCCCTGCCCATTGTGATAGATTATAACAACATTAATGTAAAAGAGTTAAGTGGTGAGGGCATTGATCTTTTTTCCTTCTAAGGAAGCTCCTTGACCCCCATTAAAAATGTGCTGGTTTTCTGCCTAATATATCCACACATCAAAGGTGCGCTGGAAAGTACAGCTGGTATTGGTACCCAAGAGGTCTGGATACAACCTTGCTAATAATTTTCTATTTGTGATGTAAAAAGTTACCACAAGTTATGTGGCTTATTACAACAGTTATTTGTTAACTCTGAATTCTGTAAATCAGAAGTTTGAGTACAGCATGGCTCACCTAGGGGACTTGTGCTTAGAGATTGACAAGCCGAACTCAGTGTGTCAGCGTGGTTGCCTTCCTTGCTGGAGACTCTGGGGACAGAACTGATTCCAGGTTCAGGCAGATTCTTGGCACATTCAGTTCCTAGTGGCTGTCAGACTGTGGTCCTTGTTTTTGTTGTTTATTTGTTTGTTTCTTTTAAAAATATATTTTATTGATTTTTCTATTACTGTTGTCCCAAGTTTTTCCCTTTTGCCCCCTTCCAACCAATAGCCACCCCCATTGCCTCTGGCAGTGCCCCCCCCCCTTAATTCATGGCCATCGGTCATGCAAATAAGTTCTTTGGCTTCTCCGTTTCCTTTATTTTTCTTTCTATATTTTAAGATTTTATTTATTATTTTTAGAAAGAGGGGAAGGGAGGGAGGCAGAGAGGGAGAGAGACATCAATGTATGGTTGCCTTTCACTTGCCTCCAACTACAGACCTGGCTGGAGACCTGGCTTGGAATCGAACCAGTGACCTTTGGGTTCTCAGTCTGGCACTTTATCCACTGGGCCACCAGCCAAGGCTTCCTTTATTTTTCTTAAAGCCAGCTAGGAGCCCTCCTTAACTCCTTAAGGCTGCCCAAATTCTTTATCATATTGTCCTCTTCATCTTCCAACCAACAAAAACTCATCCTTTTTATACTTCATATCTCTTCCCCATCCCTTTCTTGTCTCCAGTAAAACATTTTCTTCTTTTAAGGCCTCTTATGATTGGATTGGACCCACCCCACTAATCCAAAATCATCTTCCTATCTTAATGTCTGTAACTATATATTTACAAAGTCCCCTTTGCCATTTAATGTAACATAATCATAGATTCTGGAGGATTAGGTGTTGACATGTTTGGAGGTACTTCTCCCTACTTCGCCCTCCCTCCTGGGACAATGGGGCATTCCTCTGAAGAGTCACTAAGCTCTTTATATAAGAAAACACATCTGCTATAGGGCCAGATATCTGCTGTTGCTCCAACTCTAATTAGAGGTAGATGCAGTTGGGTGGGAAAAAAATTTTCTCATCAGGTATTTCATTGTACATGTATATGCTGAGCATAGGAGCTTTTTCCAACCATATGAGGGGTTCAGTAAATGGGAGCTTCTGTGATAGTATGATGCCAGGGACCCTGCTATATGCAACATGAGACACTGTGCTGGTGACTGGAGCAGATTCCAAGCAAATAAAACATAGTGTCTGCCTAGAAAAATGGCTGATATACAGATAAATGTATGGAACAGATGGAGTGGTAAATATCTTGACACTAGATGCTTCGTTTTGCTTGTGAAGGCTATTCTCAATGGTCATTTGAAACTGTCCTCACCTGGATAAATATTACACAAAGTGTGGAGAGCAGTTTGTTAACATGCAACTTGCCCCAGCTGGCATTAACCACGTATGCAGTGCTAATCTTGCAAACCCAGAGAGGCCAGCCACCTGAGAGGCCCAGGAACTGGACTGAAGTCAGCAAAGCCTCTCACATTTAAAAATAGAGAACCAGCAAACAAGGGACTCAATGCAAGATTTACAACCACAAATTAAATGCAAAGAATGACACATAAGCAATGCAAAATATAAGTTAAATGTCAAAAGTGCTGAAGATTCTTTTATCATGTTTTAAAGCTTGTGAGATATATTTAAAAACATTATATTAGCATTCCAGTTCTCTGTCTGAATATAGTTGTTTCACATATGCTGTTCTTCAGCAAATGCAGAAATTCACTAGTTTTCGATTATCAAAGATATTAACCTAATTAAAGCTTAATACATGCATGTGTATGTACAAGGGGGACCCCCACAAAAAAAATCCAAATTATCTTCTGGAGGGCATGCCCCTTGTGGCATAGGCTCCCTCCGCTAAGTGAGTGTTCTAGGAACCCATCTGTATAATGTACTGGCTGGCATTGTTGTAAGAGGCTGCTTTCCGCTTCAGTGAATTTTTTTTTTCTTTTTGCTTTCAATACATTTGCCCATTTCATGATAAGTGATTTATGAGCACACCTGCCCACACCTCGTGGAGTGTTCAGCAGTTTTTGACCCAAAAAAATGCATGATCCCCCATGTCCCACCTTCTCTATTCACCCAATCTCGCCCCCAGCAACTTTTTGTTGTTTTTGTTTCCCCAGATGAAAAAAAATTCTCAAAGGGAAATATTTTGCTAATGTGGAAGAGGTGAAACCAAAAAAAAAAAAAAAAAAAGAAAAAAAACAGCAGAAGCACTAAAAGTCATAAAAATCAATGAGTTCTAAAACTGTTTTGAGCAGTAGGGAAAATGTCTCGATAGGTATATTGCACCAAATGGAGAGTACCCTGAAGGTGAGTGAATTTTAAACATGTAAGAAGAAATACACAACTTTTTATAAATAAATTCCCTTTTTGAGGGGTTCCCCCTCACGTGTTTGTAGATAAATATCCATTTATATGTGTAAGGTATAGCTTAGACATTTTACTTTTCATTGATTTTTAAAAACATTTATTCAGCTCCTACTGTGTTCCCTGCGGTGACCTGAACACAGAATACTGAGGTCACTAGAAAACAGGGCCCTGGCCTCAAGAGCTCTCTCAATTCTGGCTGAGAGACATGTAGGACAGTGTATTGTGGGAACTGCTGTTCTCACAGCCAGCGGTGCTTGTAGGGCTTTGGGAATACATAGGAGAGAAACTTACTGTGAACTAGGGCAGAAGGAATGAAGCAAGGATTTCTGGGGATGGCTTTTAGCGAACAAGTCTTTAGAAGTAATTTGTTTATTCAGGTTTCTGGTACTTTTGGCATCTTTTCATATTGGATGAATTCCCCACTTTAGTGGAAGATGGGATGTAAGGTGAGGGAAACTGAGTTAGAAAAACGAGGGAGCGTGAGGAGCCATTTCAGAATGCCTCTATGATTTGCCCTGGGATATAGCTTCCATTACAGGAACTATTTTCCTGCTCTGGGCCTGAGGAGTAGAGAAGGGGATCATCCCCCTGCCTCTGGGAGAAGTCACAGTGAATATATAGCCTCTTTGGGCCTATGAGATGGAGGGCTTAAGGGCCATCTTAGATCAGTTGCCTTTCAGGTAGCATTTCCCCAGCCAATCTGAGGAGGTGCTCCTGGACTTTTCTTCCAGGTCAGTTGTTGCTCAAACTAGGAAAGCAACACAATGTGTTATTCACCTGAGGTGCTCTGAAAACTTAACAAACTAGGGGAACAGTCCCGGTCCCTCAATAAAAGTCAATATAGACAGTGCTAAAAGATTTGCTGTCACTTCTGCCAGTTTACATGTTGCTTCACTTGGCTATCTACAAAATGTGACAAGCTACAATACTTTGCCAAGATTTCAATAGGCAAGTAGCTTCTCATAAAGAAAACCATAGGAGAAATTTGACCTTGGTTGCAATATGCCAACATGCTGATAGTGCTGTGTTGTTTTTTAAAAACAGAAAACATTAGAAAGCACAGTAATGTTCAGTTACAAGAATACCTGCTTTGAAAATAACCCCATTATTAGAAAAAAAATAATTTCTAGGCTCAATTTCTCATCCATTTAAAAAATCCACCAATGAAGAAAGACATAGTCAAGTTGCTTTTAGTTATACACACAGCATTTGCATCGGGGCCAAGCTTTAAATTCTGTTTGAAGGGTTAGGGTCCTATACTAACTTAATGATATTTTAATCTCTGTGTTTTGTTCTGGTTGACATCTGTTCACATCTGGCAATTTTTGTGTATATATAGTCTTCAGTTCAGAAAAGGACTAGAAAGAAAGAACATTTAGGGGGTTGCCTTCAACTCTCACATCAGCCACCAGGAGCAAGCTTGCTAAAGAAAACTCTGCTCCCAGCATCAGGGAATTGGTGGGTAAGACAGATGATAAGCTTAGGCAGAGAGAACAGTTCATCTCACATCTATGCTGTGGGTCTATTTCTTTATAGCCATTTATGTAAGGCTGTAGATGCCAGGTGAGAACCTCAACATAGGAGCCAGGCAGTGGATTAGAATAAGAAGCACAGAAAATGCTTGAATAATCAAGAAGATAATCACATTGGTACAAAAGATACTAATTGAGGATCTACTTTTTTTTTTTTTTCTTTTTGGCAGACACTGAGCTGCCGTAAATGATATGCTATATACCTTTATCTTCAAGAGTTTGCCTTCTAATGAAGAAATCTATAACTAACCATACTCTGATATATCCTAAGCCATTTCTACACCAAAATGATGTTTAGTTTTTATTAGAAGTAGGAGAGCTTCACTGAGTAGTAAATAATGCTTGAGTGGAGCCCTGACAAATAAGGAGGATGTTGACAGGCAAAAAAGGAGAAAATGGTAGTAGCAGGTCAAGATCGGGTTTTACATCTGGAATCCAGGGCAACAGTCTAAGCATGATGTAAGCACCGGTGAGTGAGGTCAGAAGATGAGGCTGACCGGACAATATAGGCTGAAAGCCCCCGCCCCCATGCTTCTAGGATGGGTGGTGGTATAGCAGGTACTGCATGATTTCTAACCTGTGTCTGCCCTCCCATTCCTTCTTATGAATTGGGCTCTAATTCTAATTTGGGAGGCAAACTGCCTCTTACAGCCAGGGATAACTATGTAACTTGGTTTGGGCCATTGGGATATAAGCAGAAGTTGCTCCGACAGAGTTCTGGAAGGCTCTTTAAAAGGACAAAGGCACAGCTAGCATCTCGCTTTGTCATTTCCCTGTGTCCTTTCTACTCATCTCACCAGTATGTCTTGTAACCAGTATGACCAAAGTCTTGGTGCTGAGGTTTCTAAAGCAGAAAGAAAAGGCCTTGTTTTCAAGCCATAGCTTGAGGCTGTCTACCCTAGACTCTTTTTATGGGAGAAAAATAAACTTGTTTAAACCACTATGGTCAGGCTTCCGCTAATGCAGCCTAATTCAAGCCTGGTTGATATGGCTTGTAGGAAAAGGCAAAAATAGTTGACCAAAAAATAAAAATAAAAAGCAAGAGTGATTCTGACTGGAAGTTATAAGTCCTAAGAATTGTGAAAATGGAGAAAAAGGAAACTTTCCCAATTTTCCTAAGTCAGAACTTGACAAAGAGTTCAAGTTCTTTCTTTTCTTTTTTCATTTCTTTCCCTGTTGAGCCATTGTGCACTTTTAGAACATCCATTCATCAACCAAATAAATATTTATCATGCACCTGCTACATACCAGGCATTGTGCTGGGTTCCAGGGATATACAAAAGTATATATGGCCCCTCAGCAAGTGCATGACCTAATGAAAATAAAGTTACTCATAAATTGCTACTTTGAAACTGTGGTTTTAAAATTTTTCTGAAATTCTAACAGAGAAGAAAGTATTCTGTTTCCAGCTGCAGCAACAATTTAGAGGTAAATTTGCTATTAATACAGAAGTATGTGTGGCATAAGAGATATGGGGTCAGGGTGCTTTATCGCCAGCAACCTTGGCTTAAAGGAACATGAGTGTCTTTCTAAAGGAAAATGAACTAAATAGCTGAAGACAGAACATCTTGAGAGGCACATAAATGCCTCCAGTGAACAGTTAAGGATGACTACTGTGCTGTCATAGACATACGGAAGCTCCTAGCTCCACTTTCCAAAACCACTGAACCCTGTCAGATATCTTAATTTCTCTAGGTAGTAGAGCTCACTGGTGTGTCTGATAGAGCTTTTTTAATGCCCTGATAATGCTCTGGTGGCCATGAAAAGCAATTTACAAACTTAACTGCTGGCTCCTAAAATATTTAATTTGAGCATGACGGCATTCCTTCCCAGACATTCAGCAAATATTACTGCTCACCTGCTATGTACCAGACACTGTCAGGTGATGAGCACCATGTGGCTTACCCTCAATCTCCTGTGAGCTTATGTGTGCAAAAGGAAGCAGTCAGGGAGTAGTCTCCAGGGGAAGCATCCAAAGGAAGTGCAGAAGGTGTGTGGAAAGTTAATTAGTAGGAAACCAAGTAACTTTGATGGGTCATAGAGTCCAGGAGAGTCTTGTAGATAGTACAGCTGAAGCAGTGCTAGTGAGCACGTTGCAGAAATGGGTAAGACCCTTATTTCTTGGCTCTGCTATTTGGACCTTGCTCCAAATAGGTAAGAGCATTCAGCTCTATAATCAGACCCTGAGGACTACTGTTAGTTCTTACTGCAACAAACAAACAAACAAACAAAAATCTTGGGGACCTTTCACGGGAAGGACATCTCATCATTGTCTATGTATAATGCATGCGGTGTGTTTTGAGGCCTTGAGTCCCAGGGACACTTGGGAGTCAACTCTAAGCCTTTGATTCAAGTAATGTCCTGTGGTATTCAGATGATGGTAAGTAATTTCCACAAAGGCTTTTATGGCTTATTATTGCTTGCCCTTAAAGAAATGTGGGATGAGATAAAACAAGGAAGGTGCCTTTGCGGGTAGTTTCCTTGCTGTTTCACTTCCTATCGTGGACTATACTTTTCAAGACAGATGCTAAACACTGTTTTTTTTTCCAAATTATTTTCACAAACTGATAGTATCAGGTCTCTGACATTGAATAATGATCCCTGCTGTTATTTAGGGGTTGTGTGTGGGGGCGGGGGGGGGGGGGTATGTTTGATTGAAAATTGTGTGACTGCCATGTGACTTCCATTTGTTCTGTTTCTCAAAAGTCAGGGAAGATAGAAAAAGTTCCGGGAGATCATCCCATTAGCCCCCTATTTCTTAAAGTAACTTTTAACACTTACTGTTAAATATCTTCCTTTTTAACTCACAGCATAATAACAAGAATATATTAAAACCACTCATCATGAACAGAACTTAGGAGAAGGCCCTAACCTAGGCAGCATGATTTTTATAGACTTAGTTTTCTCTTTTCCTAGATGAGCAGCTGAACAGTTACCACTGTGCACAACTCCCAGAGGCACAGTTCAAATCAGATTCTATGTGAATGGTGGCCTTCAAATTGTGCAGTAAGTAAACCACACAGTCAAATCACAGCTCTGAGCTAAGATGTTTGGAATCTACCCACCTTAGCAACATACACATTGGGAGTCTGCTTGCTCTCCCTGAAGACTCGGGCTATATATTAAAATTTCATTTAAATTTTACTTCTGTTTTAAAATATTTCCAATGCTCCAGAAAATCCTGTACTTTCTTGTACCCATTAACACTAAAAATGATGGGTAAACACACACACAAGAAAACTTCTCTGGTGAGCTGCTATATGCAATCCAGGGTCTGAAAATTCAATTTGTCCTGATTTGGAAGCCTGTGCTCTCCAGGGTCTATGTATGGCTCCATTAATGAACCAGCCAGCAGCCTGGAAATGGGTGGGCAGTTTGTGAAGCCCAAGTGAGCCAATTTGGGTAGGAAAAAAACAATTCATGTGGAAGGAAAACAAAAATAACATTTATGTTTGATCAGTGTGTTATTCTGTAGAAAGTACCCTCACACTAGACTGTGAGTTTCTTCAAGTCAAAAATCACCTTTAATTATTTATGTTCTCCTTGTCAAAGTTCAAGGTAGATCCTCAATAAATACTTGCTCATTTAATGAATACCATATTTGGCACTCCGACCGCACCTTAAATTGGGAAATACTGCTATTCCGCAGAGGATGGAATTGGGTTGAGTGTTGCCTTGCTCAAGAAAACTTTGTTAGTTTGTGGCAGAACTGGGGGAGGAAATTTGAACCCACAGCTACTGGGGCATCAACAGTGCACCATCCATGATACCAGATATCTCCACATGCCCAAGTTCCCATGTTCCCACACAATTTCAAAGGAGAGGAAAAACAGTTTACACAGAGCACATTTTGTTTTCTGGTTCAAATGCTGGTTCAGAGTAAAAGCTATTATCTAAATCCGGTAAGTCTTCCTGTCAGCTTGGATTTAGTCAGACTTCAAGATAGAAGGAGCAAATTATAGATGGCAGTAAGAGAGTGCTTCTAAAGGGGGCCATTTTTTGATTACTTTATTCTGCTTCTGGGAGTTCCATGAGGAAATGTTTTAAATCACTCAGGAAGAGAAGCTAGAATGAGAACATGACCGGAGTAGGAGCTCCATCCTGGCAGGTGTCTAATGATTTGTTATACTCCATTATTTCAGACTATAATTATTTGCATTTTACCAATGTAATCCTACCAAGTCTTGCGGAAAGACAGTAGAACTTAGAATAAATATGTTTTCCCTTCTCTCTGGTATGGCTGTCTTATTTGTGTCATTAAAGGAATATGTTCGCATAAGTGTAAAAGTTTGCACCAGCTTCCCCATGGGATTTTCTGTGGTCGGCTTCCTCATGTCCATATCCTAGCTATTCTTCAGAGATACTGAAATTTCCTTCTTCCCTGAAGCTTTCTACAGCAATAGAATAAGGTTCCATACCTGCCTTTCTATAGTTCAGCATATGTTTGCTGTTTGCTTTTAACATCTTTATTGGTATATAATTCGCAGACCATAAGAGTGTCCTTATAAAGTGTACACTTCAATCATCACAGAATTATGTGACCACCAACAAAATTTGTTAAAAGTATTCCATCACCCTAAAAATAAATCTTATGTCAGTATTTACTCTCCCTTAGCATTTACTATCCAATTTCAACTTCCTCAGCCCTAGGAAACCACTAATTTACTCTCTACTTCTATAGATTTGCCTGTTCTGGACATTTCATAAAGTATACAATATGTGGTCATTTGTGACTAGCATCTTTTACTTAGCATAATGTTTTCAGAATCATTTATGAGATCTGTCCCGAAAGTTTCGGCCATGCAAACTGTTTTAACCGTATTGACATTGGCTCAATACCTTTGGTATATGTGCTGCCGAAGTGAGCACATGCTCAATACCTTTGGGACAGGCCTCATATGGTTGGAATTTATCTGTACTTCATTCATATTTATTATTGAATAACATTTCATTACACAGATATACCATATTCTGTTTATCCATTCATTAGTTGATGAACATTTAGGTTGTTTATACTTTTTGGCTATTATGAATAATGCTGTTTTGAACATTCATATACAAGTTTTTATATGTAGCTATGAGTAGAATTGCTAAATTATGTGATAACTATGTTTGACCTTTTGAGGAGTTATTAAACTTTTTCAAAGTGGCTGTAAAACTTTACATTCCCACCAAGAATGAATGAGGGTTCCATTATTTCTGCATCCTCATTAACACTTGTAATTGTCTCTCTTTATTATTTTAGCTATCCTAGAGGATGTAAGTAGTGGCCAATTTTGGTTTGATGTGCATCTCTCTTTATTAAATATTGGCCAGTATTGTTTCATATGCTTAATAGCTATTTGTATATTTTGCAACGCATCTGTTTAAATGAATTGTTCCTTAACTGAATTCCTTATCTATTCTGAACATATATCCAGTCATCAATTAAATTATTTGCAAATACCTTCTCCCCTTCTGTGAGTTGTCTTTTCCCTTTTCATGTAGATATTAATTTTGATGTGTTCAAATTTCTGAGGTATTTTTTCTTTTATCACTTGTGCTTTTGGTGTCATGTCTAAGAAACCATTACCTAATTCAAGGTCATGAAGATTTATTTCCATGTTTCCTTGTAAAAATTTTAAGTTTTGGCTTTTGTAATTAGACCTATTACACATTTTTTTTTCTTAAGATTTTATTTCATTATTTTCAGAAAGAGGGGAAGGGAGAGAGGGGGAGAGGCAGAGAGAGAGAGAGAGACATCAATGTATGGTTGCTTTTCACCTGCCTCCAGCCACAGACCTGACTGGAGACCTGGTTTGCAACCTTGTTATGTGCCCTGGCTGGGGAATCGAACCTTCGACCTTTGGGTTCGCAGGCCGGCGCCTTATCCACTGTGCTACCAGCCAGGGCCTATTACACATTTTAATGAATTTTTTAATACAGTGTAAGTCAGGAATTCAACTTTTTTTTTTTTTTTTTTTTTTTTTGCATGTGACTATCCTGTTTTCTCAGCACTATTCATTGAAGACTGTTCTTTCCGCCACCAAATGGTCTTGGTATCCTTGTAGAAAGTAAATGGAATGAGTTTGTCTCTGGATTCTCAATTCTACTTCATTGATCTATATGTCTACCTTTATGCTAGATACCACACTGTTATGATTATACATTTTAAAATCAGGAAATGTAAAACCTTCTAATTTATTTTCTTTTTAAGATTTTTTTTTTTTTTTTTTTTTGCCTATTCTGAATCCTTTGTTATCCTATATGAATTTTAGAATCAGCTTTTCTATTTTTGTAAAAAAAAAAATAGCCATTAGGATTTTAATAGGGATTGCACTGAATCACTTTAGGGAATACTGTCCTCTTAATAGTATTAAGTCTTTCAATCAATAAACATAGGATGTCTTGGGGGTTGGGCAGAGCAGTGGAAAGCAATGTTGTATTGTTGTAATAGAACAACAATACAAAAATAAATTAATTTAAAATACAAAAAACATAAACTGTCTCTCTATTAGTTTAATTCCTTACTTTTTTCAACAATGTTTTATAGTTTTCCACACACAAGCATTAGGCTTCTTTGATGTCTTACTTAGTCTGTTCAGGCTGCTATAACAAAATATCACCAACTGGGTAACTTATAAACAACAGAAATTTATTGCTCACAATTCTGGAAGTGGGGAAGTCCAAGACCAAGATGCCTTCATAGTTGCCTTTTAGTGAAGGTATACTCTCCGTGGTCCATGGCATGAACCTTCTCATTGTGTCCTCATATAATGGAAAAGGCTAAGTCTCTCTGGATCCTCTTTTATAAGGTACTAATTCCATTCATGACTTCTCCAGCCTCATGACTTAAGTGTCTCCCAAATGTCCACCTACTAATACTTATGGGAGTTAGAATTTTAAAATACAAAATTTGGGAAGATGCAAACCTAGCATATAGAAATACAGTTAATATTTTAATATTTATCTTATATCTTGCAACCTTGCTGAACTTATTTATTAGCATTAATAGTTTTCTGGTGGATTCCAGGAATAGAAATAGTTGTACTTCTTTCTTTCCAATCTTGGTGCTTTTTACTTGTTTTTCTTACCTATTTGTATTGGCTAGAACCACCAGTACAATGTTGAACAGAAGTACTAAGAGTGGACATCCTTATCTTGTTCCTGATCATGGGAGAAAGCACTTAACCTATTATTATTAAATATGATGGTAACTGTGAGTTTTTTCATACTTTTAGGAAGTTTCCATTTGTTCCTGGTTTGCTGAGTGTATCATGAAAAGGTGTTGGAATATGTCGCATGCTTTTATTGTTTCTGTTGAGATGATCACATGGGTTTTAGCCTTCATTTTATGAATATAATTTAGCAAATTAACATATATATCAATTTACTTTTGTATGGTAGACTAAACTGCATTCCTGAGTTAAATTTCATTTGGATGTGATGTCTAATGCTTATTAAATGTTGCTGAATTCAGTTTTCTAGTATTTTGGGAAGGATTTTTGTATTTACAATCATAAGGGTTATGGGCCTACATTTTTCTTTTCTGATGATGCTTTTGTTTGGTTTTGAAATCAAGGTAGTGCTGGCTTTATAAGATGAGTTGGAAAAATTTTCCTCTTCTCTTATTTTTTTGGGAGGCTTCAAAAAATATTTGTATTTATTTATTAAATGTTTGGTAGAATTTATAAGTAAGGCTATCTGATCCTAAACTTTTCTTAGTTGGTTGTTCTGTGGGTGAAGGGATTTATAGGCAGAGAGAACAATAAGATGTCATGGCATATGGTGTTCAAACCAGAAAGCTGAAGTAGCTGGTGCTGAAATGGCTCCCCATTACCTGCAAGTTGAAATGTAATCTCCTTAGCTTCACTTGTGATTCTTTCTAATCTGGAACGTGTTTAACTCTCCAACTTCATTCATTTATTGTCATTACTTCTGTAAGCATCAGGTATGCTGAACTAATGCTATTAAAGTTATTCTCTTCCAGACACTATCTTAAATCTATTACATAATCTCAATTAACCATTATATTTAGCTTCCCAGAAATAAAGCCCCTGCCATTTCATGATTTGGTTTATGGAGCACATACAGCCCGGAATGAACTTTGCTCCCCCTCCACCTCAGTCTTGTGCAATTGAGAAACATCTATTCATGGTTTGACTCACACTGAAGATTTTTTAAATAAAATATCGGTGAAGAACATTTAATAAATCTGGGTACTTTTGTTTAATCTGTTTCTTTCATACAGTATAAACCCTTTGATGGCAGAAACCATGTTTAATTCATTTCTACATTCCCAATCTAGCAAACTACCTGTCACTTTGTTGACACTAAATAAATATTTGTTGAATTAATAGGTGACCCCAGCTAACCAGAATAAGTTTTCCTCCAGCATTTTGGATAGCTGAGACATTACTGTGTTTTTCTGCACTTCCCATAGCAGCTGATGCAACATTGATAAATGCACATTGAAATTATCTCAGCTGAATGACAAATTAATATAATGTGTCAGTAGCACATTTTGAACCCTTTCATAAAAAGGCACCATAAAAGCCTCAAAATAGCTATAAAAATTAGAAATGAAGCTATTTGGATGGCATCTCTTTTTGAAACTATATAAACAATTTTGTTGTGTTTTGAAACATAATTACACTTGAAGATTCTTGGTGTGAGAGCTGTATTCGGGGATTCTGGAGATTTCGATAGCAAGACTGCTTGATATTAGGGTAGGGGAAATCCATTTTGGAAGCTTTTCAATGACAAGTCATGTTTTCTGTATCTGGAAGCAACTCCCACTGCTATTTAGTTAAATGCGTTGGAATATAGAGAACTCAGTGCACTGTGGGATCCCTAAAGAAGGAAACATTTAGTGTTTTTTATATTCTTTCTCTGTCACAAGACAAAGGTGAACTGGTGGAGTGAGAGGCAGCATTGACGGTAGCAGCAGTACATCACCACCTCCCAAACAAGGCCTGTGCTTTTTAACATTGACATTCGAGATCTGTCTCTGTAAGGGTTCTCCAGAGAAACGTAACCAATAAGAGAAAGATGATATTTTTTGCTTATTGATATATCAATATATATCTGTATCTCGGTCTACACCTATATCCCTATATCTCTGTTTATCTATCAATCAATCGATCACAAGATAGGTGATAGATGATAGATAGATACATAGATAATCCATGATTGTGGGATGAGCAAGTCTGAAATTTATAGAGTAGAGCAGCAGGCTAGAAACTCAGATTAGAGTTAAGGTCCCAGTATTGAGTCAAAATAACAGGCTGGAAACTCAGACAAGTGCCAGTGCTACAATCATGAGAAAGAAGTTTATCATCTCTAGGAAACTTGTTTTTGCTCTTAAGCCTTTCAATTGATTGGATAAAGCCAATCCACATTGTTGAGGGTAATCTCCTTTACTTGACATCAACTGGAGAGTTTTAAAAAATACATTATATTGATTATGCTATTACAGTTGACCCAATTTTCCTCCTTGGCCATCCTCAGGCCAGTACCCCCATTTCCTACAGCAATCCCCTCTTAGTTCATGACCATCGGTCATGTATATAAATTCTTTTGCTTCTCCATTTCCTATCCTATTCTTAACAATACCCCTGTCTATTTTGTACCTACCAATTATGTTTCTTAATCCCTGCACCTTTCCCCCATTCATTCCCTTTCCCCTCCCAGCTGATAACCCTTCAAATAATCTACGTATCTATGATTCTGTTTCATTCTGGTTGTTGGCTGCTTGTTTTTATTTTTAGATTCCGTTGTTGACAGTAGTGAGTTTGTTGCCTTTTTAATGTTCATACTTTTGATATTCTGTTTTTCTTAAATGAGTTCCTTTAACATTTCATGTTAGAGAAGTTTTAAATTAGGGAAGTTTTCTTGCATTATTTTTTCAAATAATTTTTCAATTTCTTGCTCTTCCTTTTTGCTTTCTGGAATCCCTAATATTCAGATGTTGGTACATTTTGGACTTGTCTCAAGACTCCTTACACTATTTGCGCTATTTTTAATTCTTTTCTTTGCTGTTCTAGTTGAACACTTAATTTCTTCCTCATGTTCCAAATCATTGATTTGAATCCTGGCTTCTCCCCTTCACTGTTAGTCCCCTATAAATTTTTCTATATTTCACTTAATGTAACCTTCACTTCTTCCTTTGTGTTGTTGCCATACTCAATAAATTCTTTGAGCATCCTGATCACCAGTGCTTTGAATTCTGCCTCCAATAGGTGGGTTATCTCCATTTTGTTTAGTTCTTTTCCTGGGGTTTTTGTTCAGTTCTTTCATTTGGGACATGTTTCTTTGTCTCCCCAATTTGGCAACCTCCTTGTGTTTGTTTCTATGTATTAGGTAGAGCTACTTTTACACCCTGTCTTAGTAGCATGGTGTATTGTAGAAAAGACACCTGTAAATTGTGTGGGGCACAATTTACCTAAGCCTTAGGTAATTGCCAGGACAGGGCAACCTGCTTCAACTTTCTGTAGCTTCGTGTGGGGGAAGGGGTCAAAGAGGGACAATGCCACTGCCTGGCTTCTGGACACCTGTCTGGCAGTCGCCCTGTTTCCAGTCACTTCACTTACTCCCTGTACACGACTGGTGCCCTTCCAGCTGTTTCCCTGGTGCTGAATCCCAGAAGGGATGGGTCTACATACGTTCTAAATCTGTGCAGGCCCTTTAAGTGCAGTTTCCTGAAAATGCATCAGTTTCTTCCATCACCCCAACCCCCACAGTTTTTACAGCTACAAGTTATTCGGATTTATCTTCTTGGCTCTGGAACTGTCTGGCTTGGGGCTGGGATTACCCACACCCAAGGTGTCCCTCCTGATTGTTATCCATACAGGTGAATATGGGATCGTTCATTCCACCACCACCTCCTCTGTGGTGCCCATCTCCATGATCTACCCCTCATACTTGTCTGTGTGAATCTTAAAATCCTTGGTTGTTAGGCTTTCATGCAACTCAGTTTTTTGATGATTTCGGGTGTTATTTGTTTTGAGGTCTAGTTGTAATTCTTTCTGTAGTTGTACTAGGAGGCAAAGCATGTTTATCTAGACTTCCATCTTGACCGGAAGTCCTCAACTAAAGGTTTTAACTACATTTACATAACATCTTCCCAGGGACATATAGATCAGAGTTTAATTAAATCATGGAGTAGTATAGTTTAACCAGGTGGATACATAAATCATCACAATTCTCACATATCACGTGACTCCCTCCCTCCCACTTTGTACCATTCCATACCCACTCACTTCCCTGCTTTTTGGTGCCTTTGCTAGTTCCTCCATACCTGCTCTAGACTCTACCTCAGCTGTGAAATTTCTCATTTTCTTTAGACCCTGTGCAAACGCTCATTTGCCTTCCCAAATCTTGGCTGCTTTCCTGTTCAGATATCAGCTCTCCCTGTTTGAAACACCCAACAGATTTCCTGGCAGCACAGTCACCTTGCCCTGCTTTGCATTATTCCGAAATATATTCATGGCAACTTTCCCTGTGGCCTGGGGGGACCAAGAACCTCCTGCTTTTTTGTTTTGTTTTTAATTTCTATCTTCCCTAGAGGGTACAGAGTTTTCATTCATGCATCAATCTTCACACTTACTCTGTGCCAGTTCCTGTGGCTACTGCTGAGAATATAAAGATCAATTAGACACATCTTTAGCGTGCTGAGAGTTCGCAATCTAATGGGAAAGGTGAGTTAGTAAACTGTAGGTGTCCATAAGGATCTGGTGAACTGAATTAATTTTTGCTATAGAAATGTAGTCACTTTCTCCCCAGCATCTCCTCACCTTAATGCTCTTACATACAGACATTAGCCAGAGCAGACACCTGGCTTGGAGTGGGCTGAAACCTCTGTCCTCATTAAACCTGTAAAGGAACAATGTGTGTGGTATGATTGAGGAGCATCAAAGCAGTCAACTGATCTAAAAATATCTCTGTTGCTAAGATGCAGTAATGCCTAATATGCCACCATTGGGAATCCATTCATTTGGGTTCAGAATTACCTTATTTCCGAATGTACCTGGGAGGAATTACTCTACACATATGCAGAGATCTCTTTCAAATGTCTTTCCCTTCCTCCTGTACCCCTGCATTGTCTTCTTTTCCTTTTAAGACTGACCTTAAGTGCCCTCCCTGAAAAACTCCTACCACTCAGAAGAATTAGACTTCTCCTTTGAGCCTCCATAGCACCCTGTGCCTGTTATAACATACATTTTTTTATCTTCTGTTGTTTACCTGTTTGTTATTTGCCTGAGTTCTACTAAGATTGTACTCCTAAGGGTTAAAATGTACTTTTCATCTCTGTGACCCCAACATCAGACATAATACCAAACACATAGAGGGGTGCTCTGTAAGTGTTCCTGGGATGACCAGGAGGCTCTTTGATAGAGAAAGTCCCGAGCTCATCTGGGGACAAGCTTGATGAAAGGGAGTCTGAGGATAGATGGGGAGGGGTCAGGAAATGAAAATTGGCCTTAGGGAAACAATTTTTGTGCTTCAGCCATCCTTGATCCTGCCGTTTGCTGTTGTCCACTTTTTTTATTTCATTCGTAGATAAAGTACTTTGTGAATTAAACATGCTTTTTTTCCCCAATTGTTGTAAAATATATAATCTGAAGAATTGTCAGCTGGCAGGAGTTCTTCAGGAAACATTTGCTGAGTGTGAAAGTGGCTACACATGCTTCATTTACAAAAGGAAAACTGCTTTCAAAATTCCTTTTATTTCTGCTTAAACTGAGTATACAACCCTCTTCTTATGCCACCAAGATTCGTGCCATAGATTATACTATTCCACGTCCTTGCCTTTGCTCATGGTGCAATCAGTAGACAATTCAAAGTATGAGATAGATGAATTTAAGAGACAGGCTGATAAGATTTGATGTCTACATAATATTAATGTAACTAATGTGTAAATCTCACAAACTCTACTATTGCTGTGTTCTTGTGAGAGTGGATTAAAAAGTGGCATTTGTGTTTTTAATCTGCCTTCAGATCTAGTAGCACTGAGTGAAAGGGTGAGTTCATTGGTACATGAACAATTTCATTCTTTTTCAAGCTCAATAGCTATTATTGTGACCAACAAAGCAACTCTTATGAATTGAACACAAACAAGAAGCAAGCAGGAGAGTGTTTATGATGTCATCATAAATATTTGTAATAGGGACATGAGGCAACGTTTTGTGAGATGTGGATAACAAAAAATTAGACTGTCAATGTTTATTTGGATCAAATTATTAAACTCTGGAAACTTGTATAGTGTTTGCTAATTTACAAAGCACACTCATATTTATTATTCTATTATATTAAACTTCAATTTATTTCTCAACCTCTATCAAACCATTACCTTCAGTGTACAAGGATTCTATAATATCTCCATCTTAAAATTCCCTCTCAGACCTCATATTTTCCACCAGAAACAGCCCCATGCGTCTTCTCTATAATAACAAAGTCCATGAGCTGCATGTGACATGTTCACTGTCTCTACTTTCTTACCTGACATTCTTTCTTCAGTCAATTCAGACCTGGTTTTTATCCCCACAACTCCACTAAAATGTCTTTTATCAAGGTAATTATAAATCTTCATCTTTTCTATTCACTTCCTGCTCCTTGAACATGCTGTCACTTGGCATCAGACAGTGTATTCCGCTGTTTCCCAACCACCTCACTGTTTCTTTCTCCTGCAGACTTCGAAGTGTCCAACTGCTCATTTCTTGTCTTTCATCTTGTCTTTGTCCACATTCACTACCTAGGCAATCTCAACCAAATCCCACTTTTCAATATTACCTGCAAATTGCATTTATATCTTCAACTCAGTTCTCTCCCTAAGCTTCAAATTTGTATGTCTAAGAATCTTCTTAGCTCTCTAATTAGGCAATCTCAAGGTTAAATTCCTAAAGTGGAATTCCGCAAAACCCTGATGTGCTGCCAGTATTCCTCTTCTCAAGAAGTGGAGCTAAATTCATCTGGGTGTAGTGGCCAAAAACCTAAATGTCATCTTTGATGCCTCTCTTTCTTCAGGCCCAGCATGTCATCATCAGTCCATGTCCTGTTGAATCTACCTCCCAAATGTACCTGGAATTATTTACTACCACCTCTGCCTCTACCAGCTCAGGAAAGCCACTGTTATCACCATCCTGGATTTCTGAAACGCCTTTCTAACTAGGCTCTGTGCTTCCTTTCTTTCTCCTCAGTTCTCTACTGGACAACCAAAGTAGTCCTTTTAAATGTAAAACCATCCAGTGGGATTTTTTCATCATTCTAATTAAAACTCACAGTCTCTTCCAGCATCTATAAGATCGGCATGATTTAGCTTCTGCCTTTCTGACCAAGTAGTTTATTTCTACCTGAGGGTACTCGCACATAGTGGTCCTGTCTGGAATATTCTCGTACCACATTTTTCCATGATTTACTCCCTCACTTCTTTCTAATTTTACTCACAGGTGATTCTTCCCATACCTTCCTATATTTTCTTGTCCCTTAACTCACTTTGTTTTTCTCTGTCACTTACTGTCAATATATTATATAGTTACTTAATTCTTTATGTTCTACTTTTGCAATTAGAATATAAATCTAAGGGTGTACTTTAGTTTAAGCGTCCCCCAAAATTTGTTGAATGAGAAAATGAGACTTGGATATAAATTTTTTAACTAGAGACTGAGTACTCTTTCCATGACTCAAAGGCCATGTAAAAATTGATCATCTTTCTATTGATATATCATGTTTGATATCTCCAATATATTCTAAGAAAACAGTTTGAGAACCTTGACTTCAGATTCTTCTAGATAAATGGAAATACATTATATTAAAACAATTATGTAATTGCAGTTTGGGTTGGTAAGGTGTAGGCTTCTGTTAGGAATATCAGCAGCATTCCACTCACTGGCTTAGAGTTGTCTCACACTAACTCATCACTGTGTGGATTAAAGCCCCATGCCAAGAGTGGCAAGAACAACCCTAAAAATAGGAATTTATAGATTTTTAAACTTTGTCACAATGAAACTAAAAGAGGAAAAGAGGAGATGCAAGTTTATTAAAGATAATCTCCATGTAAAGTGTCATGGATAATGGAAGTTTGGATCCAGCCTAAAGTAATATTGAGGGTCCCCAGCCTGGGATAGTGTCCCCTATAGAGATTACTTTAAAAACTTTCATACTGCTCATGAATTCAGTGCTCCCCACACTTTCCTGGAAGACATAAAATTACTTCAAGAAGATTTACAGTAGGATAGGACAGCTACCATTTTTATTCACCTACTATGTGTCTAACATTTTAAGGCAATTTTTATGTGATATTTACATTCCTGTGGTAGGCATTTATAGTGGACAGCTATCATTTTCTCTGCCCAGAATAGCTTCTCTTTTCTTTTAGGAAATGCTGTTTTTTAGGTGTTTTGGTTTTGAGGGGGGTAGGTTTTTTGTCAAACACTGAATGTTGTTAAACACTGGACTTTGCACATAGCTCCCAACTTGCTGTCCAGAGCTATTTTTATGTGACCAAAGATAAGCCAATTAAAGTTCTTATGCAGGATTTTTACAGTTAGTGCTAAAAAGGAAAATATGTTCTTCCTTCTAGTCACAAAGCTATAAATCATGCCCACATCCCACTATTGTCCCATTAAAAGGGATTTAACTGAGAGAATTTACCTGACAGAGAAGAAAAAAGGAACACCAGACTCAGAGAGACCCGAAAGGGTTTAAATTCGATTCATCTTTCATAAAGTTGACACTATCTCTAATCTTTCCATTTTTTCAATGGTTTCACTACATGAACCAAGTTGCCTTTTTAAAAAACTTATGTCCATTTTCATTGCACATTTGGAAATTATAATTGCAAGAACCCAAAATAGTACTCTATGTTATCTCTATTTATAAATGCAAATACCAAGATATTGCCACTTGTTTAGTGGCTAAACGAGATTTGAATTCAGGTCTGTGGGTTTCTAACCACCACTCCCTGCTCTGTTCACCACACCACATTGCCAATTCTTTTAATCCCTGTAATGGAGTTAGAAGCAGTCATTTAACAGGTGACACAATTTGCTTACTTAGGTTTTGTTGTAGTTGTTATTGTTTGGTTTTTATGGACACAAGTATATAATGTGGGTACAGAAAAAAATTCTAGCTATTTAAGTGTTCTCCTACAAGTCTCTGCTTAAGTTTCTTTACATTTTACTTTTTTAAAGATTTTATTTATTATTTTCAGAGAGAGAGGAAGGGAGCGAAGTGGAGAGGGAGAAGTTTCTTAATTTATTAGATGACCAAATTGGACTCTATGAGCTCCAATTTTTATTTTCATGGAAAATTCTCTAAAGTCACATTGATTCTCAGGGCATCTAAAGACCTGATTATACTGACTGTGCCTCTAAGATGAATTTAAATAAGAAAACAAAGAGCCATCAAGTGGAGGTGCCTTCATCAGACTTCACGATCAGGACCCAAGCATTCAGCCCTGCATCAGTAACTCCAGTGTGGTGCTGTCAGAACATCCATGCATTATTATTCCCAGGTCCCAGTCCTATTCTAAATGATGTGAGTGCATTTTCAGGAAGGAATTAAAAAATAGACAGAAACAATCAATATTCTGACAGATGCAAAGGCAGTCCTTATTTTTCTTTTATAGTGTATACTCCCAAATCTTGGAACACATTATGTTGGAATTGCTGCTATAAGCACCTTTTTTGAGGGAGACATTCAAAGTAGGTGCTCAACAACTCTTACAGAACTTCTGGCACCCTGCAGATGACCACATCCAGAGCTAAAATCAGAATAGTAAAGCTAATTTTAGCACCAACATGCACAAATAGGAATTGAAACACACACACACACACACACACACACACACACACACACACTAGCCTTTGCTTTCTTTGAAATGTATTCTTTTGGTACTGGGAAACTGTCCTCTGTAGAAGCCTGTTGATAATCTCCCAAATCTAAAGTATCAAGATAATCTGAATGCATTTTTCATTTAATACAGTTCTTTGAATAGAAGAATCAATTAATCCCTTTAGAATCTCTGTTCCACAGAAGCTCTAATTATTTTTAATTCCTAATTATATGATATTGAATTTCTTACCAGGTGTTTTCATATGCATTATCTATCTACAAAGTCTATGAGGTTGGTAGTAATATTTATATTTTACCTACTTGTCTTTCATCATCACAGCAGTTCTATCATATGCTTTTAAAGATGAAGATACTAAGGCCCAGTAGTATAAATAAATTACCCTAAGACACACAGTTAATAAGTGGTGGGATTGATATTCCACTCAGGCTTTGGATACTACAAAGAGCATGGATTTTAAAGCCAAACATATCTGGACTGGAATCCCAAATTCATCCCCTAATATCTTGGGTCTATTATTTTTTTAATTAAGATCATGATAACAAAATTATAACTTCTTTGTAGTATTAAATAAGGATCCACGTAAAACCTTTGATATTCATCCATGCCAATGTGAGTACCTACCAATGCCAACCTGATGTTAATCAAATGGCTCTAGTTTCAAGCCAAGAAATTTTGACTGCTGCAGAAACCAAAGTGCTCTATTTGGGGTTGATATGTGAGGATCTTTGGAAGCTCTAAGCTTTTATTGTCCAAAATTGTCACTGCTGAGGTACCTTGAGGCTCCAGGAATTTTCTGCCTCCTTACTTTGTCCCCACTTGAAAACCAATGCACAGAACAAGTGGTGCCTTCCTAGGGCTCTTTGAAGGTAAGGTTCCTGGATCTGCCTACTTTGCTTTCTGCCATTCTGCTGAGTCTTTAGTCCCCCAGATACACGTAATTTAGAAGTCTGTGGCTTCTAGGCAAGGTAAAGAGGTTGTTCCCTACTTCTTTGATGCTGTTATCTGGTCTTAGAGCTAGTAAACCCTATTAGAGTGTGCTCAGATCTTGGGTAAATCAGCTATCTTTTCTCTGTTCCATGACTACAGACTACAGAATCTCTCAGTTTGCTGACCAGTCTGCACTTGCTTCTAGTCATAGTATATGGATGAGGTGGTTCTGAGCCTTAGATAAACTAAGTGAAGGAGCATTAGTCATTATGATAGTAGATGGATAAATTATCTTTTGTGCTTTTGTCTGTAATTGAAGATCTAATTCAATCTGACTTAAAGTGGTCATGAATAGGTTACTGAATAGGTTCAGTTTTCAATATTTTAAGTAGATAATAATATAGGGTTGTCATAAAAATTAGAAGATAATAAATTCAAAATACTTAACCCAATGTTTGATATATAGTAAATATTCAATAAATGTGAACTATTTTTATTGTCATTATTGTTTCTCTTTCTAAGGTTCAGAAGCAAAATACAATTTCCCAGCTATATAATCATATGAAAAATTTTTGTCCAGTCCAGTTTTATTTATAAGCATTTTCTCAAGAACTACGATTTCTACTAGAGGAGCACTACTTATACACCAAAGAACTGTGCTAGCTATAGGATTAGGTAGCTTTTAATTCTCCCTGAGACTCATCTGCAGAATGGAATGAACAATACCTAACTCAAAATTGTTGTGAGTGGTAGGTAACATTGCATAGGTGCCAGTACCTGGCATAGCACCTGATACACTGATGTTTGTTGAGACTATCTCTGGACCTCAGTTTTCCTATCTATAAATTGGAGATATGGATACTTTCCCTAGAAAATTGTGATGAGGATCAAACACAATGATAAATACGAAAGCACTTTGAAAACACTGAAGCACTGTATACATGTAATTATTAGTATTATTGATCTTTTAGCATATTATTTTAAATAATAATACTATTTGTATTACTATTATAAATATTGCTTATTAATACTATTATTATTACTCCTGCTTTTTCTAAGTTAAATAGTATAGATTCTGATCTTTCATATTAAAGAAATACTCATATAAGGAGATGGTTTAGAAGTAATTTTGAAATTCTTCAGCCCATAAGATTTTGTTCAGAGACATATTTATTTTAAGATACTTTAACCGTTATGTTACATTGCAGCATGTAAAATTGTTCCTAAACCACATATTTTTTTAAATGTCATTTAAAACTAGTGAGATTAGCCCTGGCTGGTGGCATAGTAGCCCTGGCTGGTGGCACAGTGAATAAGGCACTGGCCTACGAACCCAAAGGTCACTGGTTCAATTCCCAGACAGGGCATATAGCCAGGTTGCAAGCCAGGCCTCCATCCAGGTCCATAGCTGGAGGTAGGTGAAAGGCAACCATACATTGATGTCTGTCTCCTTCTCTGCCTCTCTCCTTTTCCCTCTCTCTAAAGATAATAAACAAAAAGTATTTTTAAAAATATTTAAAAGAAACTTCAAAAAAAGAATTAAAAATATGAAATGGGTTCCCCTCTTTAAGTACTTACAGGCCATCTAGCTGCCCATCCCACTTCCAGTTTACATAGTCACCCTGTTAAAAATCTCTGCCTCGTACATAACTTATTACTACAATAAATGAAACAGTCTGCTCAGGAGTTGTTTTGGTGGCTTTCATGTTAGCTGTTGATGAAGAGCCTAATGTGTCTTTGTGCTCTCAGACAACATTTATTCCTTGTTGCTTTTCCCCCTCATGAGCTTTAACCACAAATCTTAAGATGTGTTGGTCTGTAAGTATACAAGTCTCTGTCATTGTATTTCTCCCAATTATTTCCTGATGTTGCCCAGCTCTCCCAGCTGGAAACCAGAATTCACGCCATCAATAAGACATACTTTAGTAGAAAACCAAAGGAGAGCTATTTTGAAGGCAAAAACCTATCATAACGTATATTACTTTTAGGGCCATTTTCCCATGCTGAGAAATTTCTACTACCAGTAGTTCAGCTTTTATTAAAAGACCAACATTATGTGTTATAAGAAGTAGAGCAGTAGAACTGCACCTGAACTATGTTCAGATGACGTAGGTTTGAGTCCTGATTCTGAGATCTTCTAGATGCATAACCACCTTGAGCAAACTGTGTTTCTCATACTTAGTTTCTTTCATTTACATTTGAATCCTCAACTGCTACTCTCTCTTATTTACTGTGTCCTTGGGCTTCATTATGATTAAAAACAAATAAACAAACAAACAAAAAAACCCTTGTGCTTCTGTGTGGAAAACAGTAAGAAATTTTCTCAGAAAACTAAAAATGAATGGGGATGGATGTAATACAACAACAATAAAAAAAAAAAAAAAAAAAAAACCAAAAATGGAATTGCCTTTTGACCCAGTGATTCCACTGCAGGGAATATACCCGAAGAATCCTGAAACAGCAATTCAGAGAAAATCTATGCACCTCTATGTTCACAGCAGCACCGTTTACAATAGCCAAGATTTAGAAACAGCTTAAGTGCTCATCAGTAGATGAGTGGGTTAAAAACTGTGGTGCACCTATGTAATGTAGTACTATTCAGGGAAAAGAAAGAAGGAATTCCTACCTTTTGCAACAGCATAGATAGAACTGCAGACTATTATGCAAGTGAAGTAAGTCAGTCAAAGACAGCCATTAGAATGGGAGAAAATATTTATAAATCATATATCTGACATGGAAGTTATTTCTAAAATACATAAATAACTCTTACAATTCAAATATACAAAGTCAAATAACCTAATTAAGAATGGGCAAATGATTTGACATAGACATTTGGAGAAATAGCTGCTTCTCCAAAGAAAATATGCAAAGGGCCAGTAACCACGTGAAAATATGCTCCAAATCATTAGTCATTAGGGAAATACAAATCAAAATCTCAATGAAATACTACTTCACAACCCCTGAGATGGCTACATGGTAAAAAACAGAAAGATAATTTTTGGAGAAGATATAGGAACCAGAACCCTCATACATTGTTGATAACATAAAGTAGTACAGCCACTTTGGAAACAGTTTGACTATTCCTCAAAATATAAAATACAGAGTTATGACATGACCCAGGAATTTTTCTCCTAGGAAAAATGAAAACATAACCCACACAAAAACTTGTATATGGGTGCCCATAGAAGCAGTATGCAGTATTCATACAAAATAGCTCAAAAATGGAAACAACGCATAGCAACATCAATAAGTGTGATGTATCTATAAAATAGAGTATTTTTCAGCCATAATAAAGAATGAAGTACAGGTACATATGCTATAAAATGAATGAATCTTGAAAATTTTATGTTAAGTGAAAGAAGTCACGTGTAGTATGATTCCATTTACACAAAATGTTCAGAATAGGTAAATTGATAGAAACAGGAAATAGGTTAGTGGTTTCTAGGAAAAGGGTAAATAGAAACGGTATTTTTTAGGCATGATGAAAATGTGCTAAAATTGGATGGTGGTGATTGTTGTACTACTATAAAAATAGTAATAACTAGTGATTAGACATTTTATAAAATTAAAATGTTTGGCATGTGAAGTATATTTGTTTCTTAAATATATTTTATTGGTTATGCTATTACAGTTTTCCCAAATTCTTTTCCCTTTGCTATCCTCCACCCAAGATCCATATTCCCTCCCCAATCCCACCCAATGTCCATGGGTTGTGCATATAAGTTCTCTGACTTCACCTTTTCCTATATTATTCTTAAGTTCTTTCTGTCTATCTTATACCCACCAATTACATTTCCTAATCTCTGCACCATTTCCCCATTTCTCCCCTTTTCCCCTCCCAGCTGATAACCCTCCCAATGACCCTCATACCTATGATTCTGGTCCTATTCTGGTTGTTTGCTTAATTTGTTTTTGTTCTTAGTCTTTGTTGTTGATAGTTGTTAGTTGGTTTGTTTTTGTTTTTTTTTGGGGGGGGGTGTTTTTATTTTCTTTTTTATTTATTTTTTTTTTTTCATCAATGTATGGTTTGTCTTTCACCTGCCTCCAGCTACGGATCTGTCTGGAGACCTGGCTTGCAACCTGGTTATGTGCTCTGGTTGGGGAATCAAACCAGTAACCTTTGGGTTCGCAGGCTGGCACCTTATTATTTTTTTAATGTTCATTATTTTGATCCTCTTTTTCTTAAATAAGTCCCTTTAACATTTCATATAAAAATGAATTGGTGATGAACTCCTTTAGCTTTACCTTGACTAGGAAGCACTTTATCTGGCTTTCCATTCTAAATGATAGCTGTGCTAGATAGAGTAATCTTGCTTATAGGTCCTTGCTTTTCATCACTTTCAACAGTTCTTGCCAGTCCCTTTTACCTACAAAGTTTCTTTAGAGAACTCAGATGATAATCTTACAGGAACCCCTCTGTAGGTAACTCTTTTCTTTTCTCTTGCTCTTTTTAAGTTTCTCTCTATTTATTTATTTTTTATTTATTGTCAGAGCTTAATAAAATTGTATTTTTAAAACATGGCAAGAGTGTAAGGCACTTCAAACACTTAAATACATAGAGGACTGAAGTAAATACAACATGATAAAGGGACTTCATTAATATGTAGAAAAGTATATTATGTTTCCTAAGAGGCAAACATGTAGCTAATTCTTTTAGCTCTCTCTTTATCTTTAATCTTTGGCATTTTAATTATGATGTATTTTGGTGTGGTCCAGTTTGTGTCTAGCTTCTTGGACTTGTAAGTCTATTTCCTTTCCCAAATTTGGGAAGTTTTCCTTCATTATTTTTCACACAAGTTTTTAATTTCTTTCTCTTCCTCTTCTCCTGGCACCCCTATGATTCAAATGGTAGCACATTTAAGGTCATCCCAGAGGTTCAGAAGCCTCTCATTTTTTTTCAATTCTTGTTTCCTCTTTCTGTATTAATCATTTATTTCTCCATTATGTTTCAAATCATTTATTTGAACCCCATTTTCCTTCCCTTCACCATCGGTTTCATGTGTATTTTCCTTCACTTAGCCTAGCCTTCACTTCTTCCCTTCTGCATTTGCCATACTCAAGCATATCTGTCAAGTCTATGAGCATCTTTATCACCAGTGTTTTAAAACTGTGTGTCTGTTAGGTTGGTTATCTCCTCATCTAACAGGTTGGCTATTTCTTCGTTGCTTAGTTCAGACACTGGGACCTTAATCTATTCCTTTATTTTGAGCCATAGTCCTCTGTCTCCTCAACTTGACAGTTTCCTGTGTTTGCCTCGGTGTCTTAGGTAGAGCTTTTGCACCTGTTACATTATAAGGGCCAGAGCCTTAGGTTTTCTTCAGTACAGGTGACCCATTTCACCATGGTGTGGCACTGTATGTATGGGAGGGGTCTGAGAGTGAACAATGCTGCTTGCTCATCACTCAACCCTTTTCCAGGCACCTCTCCCACTTTCCATAAGGGACTGGTGCTTCTCTAGCTGTTGCCCTGGCCATGGTTCCCAGAGTGGGTGGGTCTGTAGATGTTCCAGGACCACGAGAGCCTCTATACAGGCTCTCAGAAGCAATGCGGTTCTATTTTCTCCCTGGCACAGCCTGGTCTGGTACCAGGAGCACTTAACAAGTGTCCCTACTTTTTTTTTTTTAATGTATGACTATGCTTTCTGCTGGTCAGCCACAGTTGCTGTCCCACTGCAGCCACCATGCCACCAAACTTCTCTGCCTGGCTCCACCCATCCTACCATCAAGATGAGTATTTCCTCTTTATACCTTTTTGTTGGACTTCTGTGCAGCTCAATGTTCTGAAAATTCTGGTTGTCTTTATTTCTGAGGTAGATGTATCCCTTCTTGTTGTTCATAGACATAACATATCTACCTATGCTTCCGTCTTCTGAAGTATATTTGAATGAAATTATATTTTTAAAGAAAAGCTTTTTAATAATCATATGAAATTGAAAAAGAATACTAGGTGTCTTTTTTTTTTTTTTTTTTTCCTGTTTCCAAGAGTAAAAACATACTGTGGTTCTGGTGATGAATTAGCTCCATGTCATCTTTAAAATTCCCCTTATCAAGGTTTCCCAGATAGTCTTTGCTAATTATATATTTCCTTTGTAATCTAAAAACAGCCCTCAGCATTCTCAAAAGTCATCATGCTGCCTGATTGGATTAAGTAAACCACATTCACTTTCTTCTCTGTTTAGCCCTTTTAAAGCAATTCAATTGCTTCCTAAACCACCAGAGAAAATAAAGCCTTTATCCTATAGGAAAGTTACCTTGACACTTACCCTGACCCAAAATATTATTTTGATGAAAATAACTTTTATTTAATTATAAACTAGACCAACTATCTTCTTTCTTGTTAGGTGTAAGCTTGTGGACTAGTGCTTATTTTATTAATGTTTATTAATTAATTTTCCAATAAGTAGTTATTGAGCACCTACTTTGTGCTCGATTCTAAAGTAGGCACTACAGAAAGGAGTGGGGGAAAATACAAGAATCTTGTTTTTCTTAGTGACAGGTGATACATACAATAAATAAATTATATATATTGATGATGATAATTGCTGTGCACAAAAATTACAAGGCAGGGTAAAGGGAGTGTGGGAGTGGGATGGGCATAGCAGGCCTCAATAAGGTACCATTTGAGCAATGACTTAAGAAGGTGTGGGGCTAAACCCATGGAGGGAACTGGGGAAGAGCATTTTAAGCACAGATAATACCCATTGAAAAATTCCTGAGGCAGGAACATGCCTGGCTTGTTCTAGAAACAGCAAAGGTCCAGTGTGGCTGAAACAGAGTGAAAAGGGTGAGCCTAGTGAGCAGTGGGGTTAGGACAATCATGAGAATTTTATCTAGGGCCTCAAACTATTGAGGGACTTGGACTCTCACTTTGATTGAAATTGAGACCAACTGGAAGGTGTTCCGCAGATGAATGATGTGACCTGAGTTAGGTTTTTAAAGAATTACTCAGGCTGCTATTTTGAAAATAGGCTGTAACGGGGCAAGGACACAAAAGGAAGAACAGTCCAGTTAGAAAATTGGTTTTCATGTCTAACTTTCGGTCATCTGTGAACCTATATATATTTTTAACCTGTTGCTGCTATTGCATAAAATGAGCACTCTCCTAAGGTCAGCTTCTCTGACATACTGTGAGATTCAGGAAGTTGAAATGTACAGGAAAAAGTTGATATAAAGAATCAAATGTCCCTTCTAAGAGCACACAGATCCAATTAAAATACTGGACCATCGGGATCTAGAAGGGCAATAAATTAGACTAAACCCCACAAGAATAAAGGGGAAGCCATTCAGACATGTCTTCTCATTTGATTGCAAACCAGTGTTTGTCAGTGTGAGCCATAGCATTGATCATATTCTGCCCACAGATCCAGAATGCCGAGAGCCTTGCCCTCTCTGTTGAATGTGAATCTTTGAGATAAAATGTGTGACTCTGGGAGAGGCCTTTAGTTCTTCAGGGATCTGAGAACCTTTGAACCTATAAACTACTCTGCTGTGTTAATGATGACCCCAGTGACCTGCAGTGGCCATTGTATCTACTTAAAGGCCAGTCTTCCTGGGCCAAAGGTAAAAGTTGAAATACATGCTTAGAGCAGTCAGGGGTGTTAGTTCCAAACTTGGACACAGTTAAATTTGTTATTCCAGTCAACTGTTATTTCTTTGTGTAACATAGACATTATCTTTGCTCTGTAATCTCCTGCAATGAAAAGGATTAAAATCTCTCCAGGGTTTTCTCCTTTGTTGTGGTCTACCATGTGTAATTCAGGAAATCTGACCCTGTGCATTAGGTATTTTTCATCCTGTTCTGAATTGGCTAAACAACGCAGAAGAAGCCAGACAGGAGATATGATAGCTCCAAATGCATCGTAAATGGTGGGAGATAATTTTCTTTTATTAATCTGATAACTCCTTCAGTTAAATGAAAACCCAGAAACATGCTGACATATCACCAGGAATGGAAGAAAAAATGTAAACTGAGAGAGAAAACAAAAGATACTGTTGAAAGGGAGATTTTTCAGCAATTTTGGAAACTCAAACACTTTTTCCTTTTCCAAAGTAAATTGGAAGAAATATTTTACACACCAGGGGAAGCTATCATTCAAATGTGACTGCAAATCGATTTCCTCTTTGGATATCTACAGGAAACTGCTGATGATGTTCCAGTTGAATGCTTACATGTTGAATGCTAAGTCATTTGTATTTGTATAGAAAATGATATCTACGCCGCCATGGGAAGTGGCATGTCATCTGAAAGAAAACCAGAAGGACAAAGAGCTAAGCAATAACTATGTGACAGCAAGAACATGGGGAAATTAACTGAAATGAACTGAGTTCCTGATTGATGGGGTTCCGATAGAGCCCCAGCTCTTTAGAATGTTGCATGTTACTAACTTGCCTCCTCCCCAGCGACATTCATGGATCTGATAGGTGCCACAAAGAGTAAACTTTACCTGTCAGTTCCGGTCTAGAGCTGGGAAACTGTTTCATATTTTAAATCATTGAATAAGAAATTAAAAGTGAGCAAAAAGATGAGGGAACATGTAATGCTTTGTAAAATTATATCATTTTTAGGGAAAATACCTTGAGTACATTTATAGATTAAAAGTTCTTTACATTGCCTTTTTTTAAAAAGTATAGGTGTAGGTAGTAAATTGAGTGGAGTTTTTCTGCAAGAACAAATTATGTGTTTCCGAAGGGCAGCATAAAATTTGTGAGTGATTTTTATTTTTCTCTACTTGAATTTTAAAATAAGAGTATTTTTGAAAAGCTTTCCTCTATTAAACTCTGACAAAAAGAAATATAAGGTAATGAGCCATTACTAAAAATTGGAAAAAAATTTAACCACTGTCAAATATATATATTTTGCTTGGCTAATGAATAGTTGATTATTTTTAAAATATTGTTGTTTAGCATATGGGAGATATGTAAAATACTTTCAACTATTTAAACATTTCTATTTTCTATTAACTGTCTTTATTTTGAGAGTTTAGACAGTAAGAAACATAGAATTGTGGGTAGGAGGGAGACAAGGGGTGTCACAAACTAGAACCAAGCAATGATTTATGTGATTCTACACTGATTTACTATGTATTATCTCATAGTCCCAAATTTTCATACATATCAAAACAGAGAAATATAGGCTTACATTTTTAAGTGCAGGCATTATTTGTTCAGCAATTATTTAACTATCTAACTTCTCTGAATGCCACAGCTTCCAAGAGGCAAAAATTATGGTTGGCATAATTATTGTGCAGTGTCTAGCACAGACTTCAAACAGTACATTCAATAAATACTTTTGGTGATGTTGATGAGTAAATCTGTAAAGCAAAGTACTCCTACTCTTAATTTTGAACATAATCGGTTCTTATAAATCAGGGTTTTTTTTGTCCCAATGGTCAGTTAAAACTATAGGGGATGTGAAAGAAAAAGGGAACTTAGAATTATTATTCTTCCCATCAAAAATGGAATGCAATAGACATTTGGGTCAAAAAACAAACTTTTGACCCCATTTTTTGAGTTTTCAACTATGTTTTTATTTTTCTAAGATACAAACAAAAGGAACTAAAGAGATACATTAAAACAAGACTACCAGGAGTTTCAGAAATAACTTACAGCTTTTTAATTGAATTTATTGGGATGACATTGGTTAATAAAATTACATAGGATTCAGGTGCACAATTCTATAATACATCATCTGTATATTGCATTTCGTGTTCATCGCCCCCAACCAAGTCTCCTTACATTACCATGTATCTCCCTCTTACCATCTTCTACCTCCCCCTGCCCCCTTTTCCCTTTGGTAATCACCATGCTGTTCTCTGTGTCTATATAGTTTTTTCTTAATCCCTTCATATGCCCCAGCCCTGCAATGGGATCACTTAATCCCATTTTAATAGAACTTCAATTGAAGGCAGTCATGAACTTTATGGAGTGGAACATTAGTGGTCTATGAAGAAATAAAAAGGAGATGGTTTCTTAACTCTAGAAAACACTTG
This sequence comes from Noctilio leporinus, assembly GCA_004026585.1. Lineage (NCBI taxonomy): Eukaryota > Metazoa > Chordata > Mammalia > Chiroptera > Noctilionidae > Noctilio > Noctilio leporinus. The sequence goes on along the minus strand of PVIW01001390.1, from coordinate 219,313 downwards.
GTTAGACAGATAAGTAGGTTTCATGATGGTTTCAGACTATGAGATACAAATATCATTGTGAATTTCTAAAAAGAGAATATACAGAAAAGGGAAACATATGTTAAACTTATTTAAGACCAAATCTTTTGGGGGTTGAAATACTTATTAATATCTTAATGGACCTCCTTATCTAATATCTAATATCCATTAAATATCTAATGAAAAAGAGTTTGGGAAATGTAATATTTCAATGAAACAAACACTGCCTAGAGAACCAGACTAATATGGGTGAAAATTCCTCTTTCATTCTTTACCAACGGTATGACCTTAAGCAGGTCTGAGCACCAATTCTCTTACTTGTAAATGAAGTTTAATGCTTCCTTGAAATGCTGTGAAAGTTACTGAACTGAATCACCTAAGACGGTTACTGCCACATATGAAGAATGCAATAAGTACTAAGTTCATATTAAGAATGAAATATAAGGCTTCTGGTAAAGATGGTGACATAGGAAAACAAAGCTTGCCTTCTCACACAATCTAATCAAAGTAACAACTAAAATATAGAACCACCATCACAGAACTGTCTGATATTGAGTTGAATGAAAGTCTAACAACTGTGGAGTTAAAGAAGCTGCATCCATCCAGACTGGTAAGAGGAATGGATATGTAGAATAGACTGGTCCAACATCTGTATGCAGTGTATAAAAATTTGGGAGAGATACTTTGGAGTGAGGAGTCCCAGCACCACACCACAACCCCAGCCCAGGGCTCCAGTGCCAGGAAGATAAGCTCCCATAACTTCTGGGCACAAGAAGTAATGAGAATTGAATCAATAGAATAAATTGTTGGACTACCACACAATACCCTTTAGAAAATCCATAAATGAACTTTCTCCCTGAGCTTTAGCACCAGGGTAGCAGCTTGAAGGTACAGATAAGAACTGAATTGTCTACGTACAATTGTGGTGAGAGCTGGGGGACAGCTTCCTCCCAGACAGAAATGCAGGCAGAAGCCATTGTCCCTTTTATGGGTGCTCTCTTACCAGAGTCACAGAGCTGGCAGGTAGGTACCATATCTGAGACTCCATCACCTGGCTAACACTGTTTGCCCTGCTCTAGAGCTCTCCTGAGGATCCATCCCACCCAACTTACAGGCCCATTCAAGCAGTTAACCATGACTTTTCCATATGATTGGCTGGACTTGCCTTATGCTTCCTAACTTCCAAATCCTACCAAATAAGCAACAGATGGCCCCATTAAGTCCCCAGACACTGTACCTCTTGCTGAGTGGCCCCAGACCTGGCACTAGCAGCAGCCAGCCTAGATTCACAACTTGGCTTCACCTGGGAATCTCCAAGCCCAGCACGAGTAGCAACCATCTCAATCAGATTGCTTTATAGCTCATGCAGGGTGGCCCTGGGAAAAACTCAGGTGGCAGCTAATCTTGGACTGCACCACCCAGGCAATCCCACAGCATGTGTACCCAGTGGACAGCTAAAGGCCACCTGAAAGCACAACCACCCTGAGTCTGAACAGCTGATCCTCCACAGAGGGTGGAAGTTGGTGGTTAATGGTCACAGCCAGTCCTTGAAGCTGACCAGTCTGGGTAAATCCTTCCCATTTACCTGCCAACAGTAATCAAGGCTCAAATACAAGAGGAGGGCACACTCAACCCAAGGGTGCACCTTGACTACTCAGCTTGGGTGATAGGGGAGCTGTGTCATTGGACCCTACAGGAGACCTACTACATTAGGCCACACTACCAAGACATAGCATCTCTATCTAATGCATAGAAACAAACACAGGGAGGCTGTCAATATCAGGAGACAAAGAAACATGGTCCAACTGAAAGAATAGCTCAAAACTACAGAAAATAACTAAACAAAATGAAGATAAACAATCTATCAGATGCAGAGTTCAAAACACTGGTTATAAGGATGCTTAAGAAACTTAGTGAGGACTCCACCATCATATAAAAAGATTTAGTCAAAAATGAAGGATACATTAAGTGGAATAAAGAAAATTTACAGGGAAACGACAGTAGCAGAGAATCAAATCAATGATTTGGAACAATCAGAACAACAAGAAGAAAAAATAATCCAAAAATATGAGGATAGCGTAAGCAGCCTCTGAAACAACTTCAAACATTCCAACATTTGCATCATAAGGGTGCCAGAAAGAGAATAGAAAGAGCAAGGAATTGGAAATCTATCTGAAAGAATAATGAGGGAAAAAATCACTAATTTGGCAAAGGAAATAGACATGCAAATCCAAAAAGCACAGAGAGTCCCAAACAAGATGGATGCAAAGAGGCCCACTCCAAGACACATCATAATGAAATTGCCAGAGGTTAAAGATAAGAAAAAATCTTAAAAGAAGAACAAGAAAAGTAGTTAGGTACCTACAGGAGAGTTCCCATAACACTGTCAGCTGACCTCTCAAAAGAAACTTTGCAGGCTAGATTGGGTTAGCAAGAACTGTTCAATGACATGAAAAGCAGGTATCTACATCCAAGATTGCTGTACTCACCATGGCTATTATTTAGAATGGAAGGGCAGATAAATTCTTCCCAGACAGGACAAAATTAAAGGAGTTCATTAAAAATAAACATTATTATATGAAATGTTAAAGGGACTAATTTAAGAAAAATAATATCAAAATAATGTCATATTGGAACACAAGTTCTAATTAGATAAATAGGTCACAATTAGACAGACTCAGATAAAAGAGCTTCGAGGCATAACATAGCTTAGCATGATGAAATTGTTGCCATTTCACATCATAAGAAGGAAAGTAATTTCCTCAGACAATGCTACAAAGGCAGACAGAGCTAGATAAGTTTTTTATAATATCAATAACTTCAGCTTGATGCTGAAAGGTATTACAGCAGGGAAGGACATGGCCAATGTGTGGGGCCAGCTTGGAGACAGAGACAGGTTAGGGGGATTTCTATGGAAACAAATGGGCTTTATAAAAGTAGAATTGTGTTCTATTTTTTGAGAAAAAATTCAGGAACATGTTGCTAAACCTACAAGAATCTATTTGTGTTTATAACCTTTGGGGTGACCCAGTTTAGTCAACTCTTAGGTGCTAATTCACAATGATCAAAATGGAATCACAATTAAGACTGTTAAATTATAAGTGGTAAAGTGTTTTCAAGCTTCAAAAACTTAAGGCTTGGAAACCTGACTAATGTATTGTTCTAAAGCCTCTGCCTGATTGAGGTGTATCTCTTTTTATGTAACTTCTTAAGAGTTAAGTGTAAATTTATTTTTCCAGTTGAATTCATTTGACTGACATGTTTTTGTCACATTACTATATATACTTTTTCTATTGAAGTACAGCTAACAGTAAATTCAGGTGAAAAAAATTAAATTGAGCTCTTCATTTTCAAATACACTCATAAATTAATTATATGTAAACAATCACTTAAATGCAGTATGGAAACTAAACTTTAAAGGAACCCTAAGGTAAATCTTTTTGTGATGGGAAGAATTTATTTGTTTTGTATATATCTATTTTGAATTACAAAATTCCCTAAAGTAGGGCACACATACATTAAGTGTGTTTAGTAAGTGGGATATGTGCTTAACCTACAGCTGTGTTGGTTACCATACCAATCAGATTAGGAGCTAAGTTAGGAGCTAAATGTTTCTAGAAATCAGGAAATACCTATTTATTCTTTGAAATAATAGAAAATCTATAGAGCCTTATGGAGTTATATTTGTTGTAGCTAAACACTGCACAGAAAGTAATGTTCAAACTTCATGAAAGCTAGTTTTTGGTACTATTACATTACAATCCTGTTTGCAGTTCTGTTCTGAAGGATACTCTTTTTTTTTAGATTTTATTTATTATTTCCAGAGAGAGAGGAAGGGAAAGAGGCACAGAGGGAGAGAAACATCAATGTATGGTTGCCTTTCACCTGCCTCCAGCTATGGACCTGACTGGAGACTTGGTTTACAACCTGGTTATGTGTCCTGGCTGGGAATCGAACCAGCGATCTTTGGGTTCATAGGTTGGCACCTTATCCATTGTGCTACTGGCCAGGACAGGATACTCTTTTTTTAAATTACCCAAGCCAGAATGAGAAAAAATATGTATGTGCCTGAGATCAGGTCACTTTGGTGAAAATAAAAACAGTAAAACTTTAATATTCACAAAAATTCAATATATTATATTTTTACTCATAGTCACTGATAAGTAGAAAGAGCAAAAAAACTCATTTCAATCAATGACTAATTTATTTAGCTGGAATATAAACACCCTAGATTTTTAAGAATATATTCATGTTTTCAGTGCTTTGGACATTATCCTTCTCTTGAGACTTTTGCCATCTCACAAACAATATGAGTGAATGCCTGTGAGCCAACTTTGATGAGAAAAATTCGTATGATATTTGCAGAACTACATTACTTTTTTTTTTCTATGCTATTTAAAGAAACTGCATATAACCTGAGGAGAAAGAGCACACACTACTAAATCAGAGTAATCTATCAATCAAACAATCACATTATTTGCTGTGTTTAGCATGAAAGTAGGTGTTAGGTAGGGTTGCAAAAGAAATATCAATGTACTTGCTTCAAATTTGGGGCAGAAAAACGAACCTTTTCCATGAAATTATTTCCTTGAAAAGTCAGGCAAAAGATTTTTGTTGTTGTTGTTGTTTGCTTGTTTGTTTTTACAGTAGCAAGAAGACCAAAAAAGAATATATATTTTTACTCAGTGTTGAACTGGTTAAAAGCAGAGGGATTAGGAAATTAGTGCAATAGAAGACCTGAGAGTTGATTGCAGGAAGAGGCGTTAGTTTGCTCCTAAGATCTTCCTTTTAGAAAGTCAGCTTCTTCTTTCATTACAGAGTTGACGCAATAAAGGCAAGGTTCTGAAAGCTGAAAATAGAATGAAGAAAAACTCCAAGACTGGAGGTCACGGGCCAAAAAAATCAAAAAGCTAATAGACTGTAGAGAAGGCCCCACCTACAAAACCACAGATCTAATACTGCAGTGGGGTGTAGGAAGTATCTAAAAACTGTAGGCTACCACTCTTTGAAACTGTTATTTTCTGCCCTAAATAACAGTTCCCCAGAGTAAAATGTGTTGTGCAAATCACAGTAAATTAATCTGATGGCTAAGACTTCCTTCTTAGCATAATACAGTAATTTGACCTTTTGTGATAAAGATTGAAGGAAGTATCTTTTTTGGCATAAAATAATTTATTAGGAAACAGTTATATTTGTATGGTAGGAGAAATATTTGAATGAAAAGACATTATTTTTATGGATTGATTATAAATACTGTCCTTTTTAGGGTTATCAAAATAAATTTGTTTTTCCAAAAGGTAGAAGAAATGGTCATGATTTAATAAAAAATAACATCCAAAAGCTATTTCTATATTATCAATGTTTGAAGTGGGATTTTATATGAATTGTTTTCTTCAGTCTTCAAAAATAAGTTATTTGTTTAATTTAGCAAAAGTAAGTACCTTAGCTAGACTCTTCAACTTACCCAAATGGTCATAGCACGTGTAAAATGAAGTATTGTAAAAGATAATTCATAAAATTAGTAGTTCTACCAAGGATATTTCTGTCAAATAATTAAGTTAGCTTTTTAATTGCTATGTCTGCTAAATCAATTTTTAGTAAAGCAATGTTACTTTATTTCATATAAAATAATTCTGTATCTAGGAAAATCTTTGTTAAATTTATTTATTATCCAAAGTTTGGTGTGGGTGGTATGCAAAACATTCTAATCACAGATAATCTCAAAATTAATCTGCTTTTTTAATGATAGACTGAAACTGCATTCACTGTTTAACTAAATATTCATTGAGGGTGTTACTCTTGTATGCTCTGTACTCTGTGGACCTGGTGATATAATCCTTACGAAAAATTAGTCCTTGCTGGGTTCCTAACTAGGGGGCATTTGTCCTCTAGTAGGAAAGACAGACATATGTCAATTAGAGGACAATCTGAGAAATGCCATAAAAGAGCTATGCAAAAAGCTCCATTAGATCCAAGAAGAGCTAGACCAGAGTTCACAGAGCCTTCTCTGTGCTATTTGACCTTGGTCTTTCAATATGACAAAAGAAGTTTTCAGATAGATGATAGAAGAAAAAACAAATGCAAAGGAATTAAGATAGAAATGGGTACAACTGGTCCAGGGAAAGATACAGACTAGACTAGTTTGTGCCTATCATTTATTTTCTGTCCCTACTCCTCCCACATGACCTCCTGCCCCAGGGTAGAAAGTGAATTCCCCAAGGACAGAGAATTTTGTCTCTGGTTAATGGACATCCTAAATGCTTAGAATAATGTTTAGCATGTAGTAAGTGCTCAGTAAATACTTATTAGAAAGATGGATGAATGTGTGTGTTTGTGTGTGAGTATGTTTCAGTTTTAATTGTGTGGCTTGGGACTTAGTTATCTCCATGAATTCAAGTGATTTTGGAGAGATGGCATGGCACAAGCCTTGGCATTTATCCTTTTACACCCTTGAGAATACTTGGACTGAAGGGGGATTTTATTTTAAATCTAAAGAGTTGCTTGGTAGCCTTATTCTAACAGTACCAAGTTTCAAACTGTGAAAGATATTTTTATTTTGTCACTAAGAAATGTCCTAAGGTGCAGACAGAAATATGTCAGTCAGCACACTGAAGCCAGATAACAAATATTCAGTTTTTGTGACATTTTAAGAAACCCATTCAAGGATATTTAGTGTAAGCCCTTGGTGTTGATATCCAAGATAAGCAACAGAGATGCCCTGTGGCCTTTCTTAAAGGTGGGGAGTTATAATGGCTAAGCAAGCAAAGCTCACTTAGGTAGGTGTTACATTGCTGTGAAAATCCAAAACGTTTCATCACATAGGCAAAAAACCACTTTCTAAGATACAAAGGAAAAGTCTTAAATTTGGAATTAGAATTTGGATTTTAAAATACCATAAAGTTTCATCATAATGCCTATTGTCCCTTAAAAAAGGGATAGTAAAAAGAATGGGTTATATATGCATCTCTTATTCATGTATAAATTATTTGGGAAATGTTCATGATAGGTGACATACTGAATTTTTTATGTAACAGTTTTTCCTTTCTCCCCCCAAAACTCAAAACAGAAGAAACTATATTATTTTAAAAATTAAATATCTGGAAGAGGCAAGGAAGGGGAGCAGTTTAGACAAGAACCTAGTATGAAGGGACCATGGACATGAACAACAGGTGGGATTGACTTTGCGGGGATTGGGTGGGTGAAGAGGGGGACAGAGGGGAGCAAAAAGGAGATGGATAAAATACAACAACAATAAAATTAAAATAGAAAAAAATATTAAATATCTATTCTATGCCAGTCTAAAGAACTTTATACACATTTATTCTTCACAAAAACCTATTAGATGAGTACTAAAATCCCTATATTACAGATTAAAAACTGAGATTTAGGTGGTATTAATTTTCCCATTTTCATGGGACACATATTGAGCAGAATCAGATCACAAAGTCATATCTGTATGATTTCTAAAACACTTGCTCTTTACACCACATGATAAAGATAATTTGTTTACATACTGATTTCCTGATTGCTAATAACTGCTTTTTAAGTGGTTATTTTTATATTCATAAATATGTAAATTTTATTAAATCTATATTTTAAATTCTTTAGTAGGCTTCATAAACAAAAAATGATAGTTATTTCCTAGCCTAGAAATATTTGGTGATCTTGACTAAAAATATTTTGATTGCTTATGAAACAACAGTCTATAAATTTTTATGGTACTCATGCTTGGGAAGGAAGGCTACACAGTATAAGGCTGAAACTGATGTAAATAAGGGAAAGATCCTAAAGAACCTTATAACCAAGTTTGTATAATGAAACATATGAGGTCTATCAAAAAATGTCCAGCCATTGTGAGTATAATAAAAATAATTTACACAATATTGAAAAAACCTGGCAGCCAAGGAGAGTGGACCGGAATGCACATGCGTGAACAGTGATGACTCCACTGTATTAGTGAGGGTGGTAGATGCTGCTGAATGAGCATCTATACTGTGTGGCTGCTGCATTCAAAATGAAAAGTGCGTAGAGCAACAAATCTGCATCAAATTTTATGTGAAACTTAAATATTCCTCTGCAGAACTGATTTTGATGATTCAGGAGGCCACAGCCATGGGCAACTGGTGATTGGCAGCTTCATCACAACAACGCGCCCACTCATGCAGCACGTCTTGTAAAGATCTTTTCAGCAAAACATCAAATTTCCCAGGTGCCTCAATCCCCCTACAGCTCAGATTTGGCACCCTGTGACTCCTGGCTTTTCCCAAAACTAAATCATCTCTGAAAGGAAAGAAATTTCAGACCATCAATGAGATTTAGAAAATGTAACAGGGCAGCTGATGGTAATTGGAAGAATTGTATGAGGTCCCAAGGTGCCTACTTTGAAGGGGGCTGTGGTGTCATTGTCCTATGTGCAATGTTTCTTATATTTTGGATCTTCTTCCGTCAATGTCTATTTTTTTTTTTTTAAGATTTTATTTCATTATCTCCAGAAAGAGGGGAAGGGAGAGAGGCAGAGAGGGAGAGAGACATCAATGTATGGTTGTGTTTCACCTGCCTCCAGCCACAGACCTGACTGGAGACCTGGTTGCAAACCAGGTTATGTGCCCTGGCTGGGGAATTGAACCTGCAACCTTTGGGTTCACAGGCCGGTGCCTTAACCACTGTGCTACCAGCCAGGGAATGTCTATTTTTTTTAAAGATTTTATTTATTATTTTCAGAGAGAGGGAAAGGGAGAGCGGCAGAAAGGGAGAGAGACATCAATGTATGTTTGCCTTTCACCTGCCTCCAGTTACAGACCTGGCTGGAGACCTGGCTTGCAACCTGGTTATGTGCCCTGGCTGGGAATTGAACCAGTGACCTTTGGGTTCGCAGGCTGGCACCTTATCCACTGTGCCATCAGCCAGGGCTACAATGCTATTTCTTATAATATGTGGCTGGATACTTTCTGAACAGACCTTGTCATCTGTGCTAAATATCTAGTCTCTATATATTTATCACCTGTCAGAAAAATAATCAGCCTTTGGTTTTTTACTGCTTTAATTAATTCTAAGTCACTGATTTCTTTGGTGCTTGCTTACTTTACCAGCGAAAGTAACCCAGTTTATTTCTTTGTGGATGCCACCAATCAAATATCGAATGGTCAATGCCTGACTATTTAGGTGCCTGTGCTTACTTAAAGAGGGACTCTTCCTTGTCTGCCAACAGACAGTGGGACTGCACGTAGATGGGTTAGAACACAGAATACAATGAAGGGCCAGGACTGCATGCAGCAACAGAAATTACTGGGGAAAAGCATCACTATTATGGCTTGAAGAGTGAGATCTACCCAGTGACAAAAAGGGACCTCTGTCATGGGCTACTCGCACATCAGAAATGTAGTAGATGCTCAAGAAATATAGGCTAACCTGTTTGCTCAGTATGAATTTGCAATGTCATCGAATGACACAGTTGTCAATCAATATTTGTTGAGTGAATGAATAAATGACCCAGGATGTGCAAGTCATTTGGACAAATGTAGTTGTCGATAAATGATTAGTTTCCTTCATGGGCTGATGTAGGTCTCACCTCTGGCATCAATGCAATTTCTTAAAGTAGTAGGCTATACAATCTTTATAAGAACTGTGGACACCCAGAATATGTGGATTTTAAATATGTCTGTCTGAACCTAATTCTAGAAACTTCTAGTTTTCCTTTCTCATGGATCTAGGATCCAATGCCTACTCTTCAGTTGAAAGAATGAAAAGGTCTGGGGGGGTAGAAAATGGGGCCTAACTATCCCACAGACCCTCTAAAGATCCATCTCTCTCTTCCACAGAAAGCATTCTAAAATCTCTTTGTTAAGATAGATCAACTGAATTTATAAATACTAATATTCATTGAATCATTTAGTATTTTTCAAGAATAGCATGCCATTCTATACCTAGCTAGGGGAAATAGAAACAAACAACATAGAGTCATCACTCTTCAGGAGCTCACACTCAAGTAGAGAGAGAACTGACAGGTGAGCAAAACCATTTACTGAGATCTGGTAAGGGTCTGTCATGACATAAGCATATGTTACTGGGAATCAGAAGGTAGAGCTACTGGTGGAAAAGAGCAGAATATATGTGAAAATATGAAACAGTACATCTAGTTGAGGGACCTGAATGACATGAGTGGGTTTTAAAGGTCACATCAAGAAGATAACGTTGAGCCCTGGCTGGTGTGGCTCAATGGATTGAGCACTGGCTCTTGAACCCAAGTGTCGCTGGTTCAATTCCCAGCCAGGGCACATACCCAGGTTGCAAGCCAGGTCTCCAGCCAGATCCCCAGCTGAAGACAGGTGAAAGGCAGCCATACATTGATGTCTCTCTCCCTATCTTCCTCCTTCCCTTCCCCTCTCTCTAAAAATAATGGGGAAAATCTTTTTAAAAAGAAGATAAAGTTAGAAATTGGTCAAGCCACATATCATGCAGGAATCTTGGGAGAAGCTAAGGAACAAAGACTTTTTCCATAAAAGTTTTGAGTTATCATGTAGGTTTTTAAGCAGAGAGTGACCTGGCCAGGTTTATCATTTAAAAAGATGATTTTATAGGTAAAGCTCAAAGCAGACACTGTTTAGGAGGCTGTTGCAATAATCTCAGAAAGAGATAGTAGTGACATAAAACTAGGCCATCTATGGCCAGATAGAGAAGAAACCAATTCAAGAATGGTAAAGGAAATAGAACATTCTAGGCTATGTAACCCCTTGGACAATTGCTCATTTGTTTATGACACTTGAAAGTTTGGCAGACCACTGGCTGATAAGAGAGATTTCCCATAGTTGGGAAAGGGCCCTACTTTGTAGTGGTGATTAGATGTGGGAAACAAGAATGATTCTCCAGTATCTAGCTTGGTTTACTCTGTGGATTTTGTGTCATTTTAATTTGTGTGTGTGTGTGTGTGTGTGTGTGTGTTTCTCACTGCCTAGCACAGTATTTAATAAACATTTTAAAGCAAGTACCTATAAATAATAGCTATCGCATTCAGAGTGCCTACATAGTGTTTATTCATGTGTCATTTCATTTCATGACCATTTTGCAGATTGAGTCATTCAAAGACATGTATTTACCTAAAGGTGGACCTGGGATACAAACCCACATCCACCAGGCCTCGGTGTCCATATTACTACTACCATCATGATGAATGGGAAAGAATGGATAAAGGAATGGTGAATCTAGTGATGTATTCACCACTAGAGCTGTTAGAAAGTTCAGTCTTATAAATAATGTACAATGTATCTGGTAACTTTAGCTATGACTTATTGTCTGTTTCAGAACTAAATGAATGAAAGGGTGGGAAAAATAGGCTTATTGTTTAAATCCGAGTAATAAAGAGCACTTTTGACCCCCTGCCTTGGGTAAACATAACTGATTAATTGACAAGGAATTTGTTACCTTAGTTAACCTAAACTTCTAGTGCTGACATCTAAACACGTTTGCTCTTGTTTTCCTGATTGAAAAAGTAAATCTCCTGCATCATGGCCTTTCCTATTTCGAGAGTCTGTTATTAAGGTAGAGATGTATATCATGTGTAATACTATTTGCCTGATAACATTGAGTGGGCTGATGATGGTGCTTCATGGATCACAAACGATGGCTGAAGAGTATTGTTTTCTGTATTTCTTGTTCTTGGCCAGTTTGACCTTCTAGATTAAGTGGCTTTGGGTCCTATTCAGTTTGGTCAGGTAACCTTGAGATTGACATTAGTGTGCCTTTCTGATTTTTGTCCCGTTTTTTTCTCTATTTCTCTTAACATTTTATCACCAGCTGTTTGCCAACAAATACTGCAGAAGACAAGGAGAGGCAACATAGCAGTCAGTCAGTATTCTTCACTCTAGTTAGTGTTCTGTGCCTGGTGTCTAGGCAATTTTGAAAACAAAATCCATTTTAAGGATGTTTATTAGATTTGCTGTGATTAGCCTTGAGTATCCTTACTAGTTTAAAGTTTCTCTCTTTAAAAAAAAAAATAAGAAGAAAGAGAGAGAGAGAATGAAAAGAGACAGAAGGAAAATCTTTAAATAATTAGATTGTGTTGGATTTTTTTCAGACTTCATTAACCTATTACATACTCATGCACTGTAAGACTATTAAGAAGAGATGCTTGAAAAATCAGTAAATAATACGCTGTGCTTAAGAAACAAAAAAGCAGTTGGCTCTTTCTTTATCTTAGTTTTATTTTGAATGTTTTTTAAAGAAATGATCATTCACAGGGCCCTGGTTTCCTTCCTGTCAGTTGTCATGGTTGTTGTTGTGATTTGCTAGTTTCTAAATGATAGCAAAGCCTTTCTATATATGTACCCATACTGTTTCCTGGATTTAGGCATTTCTTGGAAACTGGTTAAAGTTTATCATTTGGCTTTTATTAGTGTTTTTAAAAGAGTAATAATTTCATTGTTTTGAAAAATATATGTAGAGAGTGATCTTTAATAATTTGACAATTGACACACTAAAGGAAATAGTTCACATATTTAAATGAAATATTTTAGCAAGCATTCTCTTGTTTAATTTAGTTTTAATTGCATTATTAATTGTCATGAACAGGATATTTCTAGGGAAAAAGCTGAGCAGATCATCTAATTGCAATTTTTACTGCTTAGAATGATAAAGTGCCTTTGATTTGGTGCTGAGCCAGGAGGGCTTGATTGATAATATCTGTCTCAGATATCACCCTGGGGGAAAAGAATAAAACCTCAGTAGACTTGCTGCATTGCAGCTGTCTCCGCTGCTCCAATTTCTCTGCCCCATTGACGTCATTGGGAGGTTTCAAACCAGTCCAGAGTGTCTAGTAAACCTGCACATAAATAAAATGAAGAAACAGAAAAACACTGATTCATAACCCAGCCCTCACTCTAAGAGATAGCTGTTACTTTTTCTTAGATAATAGGCAGATGTTTTTTCTTCCCTGCACTTAAAAAAATTATTAAAATGTCATCAGCGCCCTGGCTGGTAGCACAGTGGATAAGGCACCGGCCTTCGAACCCAAAGGTGGCTGCTTTGATTCCCAGCCAGGGCGCATAACCAGGTTGCAAGCCAGGTCTCCAGGCAGGTCCGTAACCGTAGCTGGAAGCAAATGAAAGGTAACCATACACTGACGTTTCTCTGCCCCTCTCCCTTCCCCTCTCTCTAAAAATAATTAATAAAATATTTAAAATAAATAAGTAAATAAATAAATATAAATAAAATGTCATCAGCTATCCAGAAATGTGGGAAAGCCTCCGACAAGGAATGTGAATTGCATAAACTCTTCTAAAATCAGATTATAATACAATGAGCCATGTTTGTCCAGGGTTCTCAGATAGCATAACAGGCATCTAGCTTGTCTGTGAAACAGGATTATCTGAAGCAGAAAGGGGCCGGGGAAACAACCTTCCCTGGGACAGCAATGCTCTAACTACTTGGCTAGCTTCAGGCTAATTCCTGGCACCATTTCCTCCTCTTTTCTCTTCCTAGACAACCTTTTGTGTTGAATCCTAAATAAGGTATACCCAAAGATAATGTTAGGTGCGCAGACTAGCGTTATAGTATTTCCCAAGGAAGATGACAAACTCTCAAGGTTGTACTTTTCTTTTGAAAATGAATTTAACAAAGAGAAAATACAAAGGAGGAAGCAGAGGAGAAAAAAGAAACTTTAGCAATGCCTTTTTTCTAAGCTGCTCTTTCAGCTTAATTAAATATATGATAAACTCTAAATCTCAAAAGAATTGTTCACAAGGGATCTTTTCTAAATGCTGCCACATAGCAATTTAGTGACTTGGCTGAGTATTAATGTGAAAATATGTCCACACATAATTTTTATATGCTGGGCAATGGGACTCCTGGCAGAAGGAGAATATTCTTTCCCCTTCGTTCTATTCCTATCCCTTCCCTATTCTGCACCAGGTACAGCACAAAAGGACACAGAATTACCAAATAGCTTTTATTTTCCATTCGTCCAACAAGCTCCCTGGCCTGTAATTCACAACTAATTGAATCTTTACAACACTTTAAAGTTTACAAAGCATTATCACTTTCAAGTTCCCATTTAAGTCCAACAGAAACCCTATGAAGTAGACAATACATTTATCACTATTTTATCGGTGAGGAAGCTAAGCTCAGGTAGGTTAAAAGGAAAAGCAAGCATCTTCCCTTGGGTACTCCTTTGTGAAAAGCACAGCTCAGATTCACACCCCAATTTTTGGAACCCTACCTCCACCCTCTGCTTTCTTCATCATATGTCCAACAAGGTAGATATTTTTCAATTCTATGACCTACCTTTTGGAACTTCTTCAACTTAGCAGATATGTATTGACCATTGACTGCACGTGGTTGCTGTTAAGGGTAAAGATGAAGACAAAGTTCTTGGTCTTAGGAAGCTTTGAATACTGGGGATAAGACATGGATCCACATATAACAATATCACGATACAAGACAGAATAAGATCAGTGCATAAGACAAGTGATGGCATCTGATCAGTAGTACATCATGAATAAGGTAGCATTTCACATAAATATTGAGGGGTTGTTGATATTTCAATAGGTACAGATGGTCAGTGCAGCCATTTCTGGGCCAAGAGACCTGTATGAACAGAGTCAAATAGGCAAGATGGTCTGAGGGGTGACAGAAGTGATACAAAAGATTTTATTTTGAAACTGAAGTCTGGGATCTGATAAAACATCAGTTAGGGCCATTAGTGGCAAACTTTAAATGCCAGGATAAGGAGTTGTAATAATAAGGAGTCATTTAAAAAGGCCTTTAAGCTAGGAATTAAAACATTAAATCTGTAATTTAGTAAAATTGATTAAGCAGCCATGTGTAAGGTGCACAAGAGAAGAGAAAGATGCCAGTTAGCCAGTTCCATGACCTGGAGGGGGAGGGTTGAGAAGCACAATGTATAATGCAGTGCTTTATATATTGTTCATTCATTTGTTTAAAAGTACTTGCTGAGCACCTGCTATCTTTTCAGGCAATATTCTAGGTACAAGAATGTGACAACCACAGACTGATAAACTCCTCGCCTTCATAGCTGTGGGGAACACAGGCGATCAGAGCAGCAGCCTGCTGTTCTCTCCCTCTTGGCTGCCTCAGCTGCCTGTATGAAGGCCTTTGCTCTCATGTTTTTGTATGAGGTAATGTTGCATCAGCCTTTGATTAACACATGTTGTCTGGTGCCACCTCAATATGTCACCATCTGAGAGGATGGTATTACCCTTCAGATTAACATGTGCTACATAGCACATTGTACTGTGCATACTCGAGGGGTTGCCCTTTCCTTCTGAGTCATTGCTCTACTGTGCATGCTCTACACATGGTTTGATAGTTGACAGGACTGACACCATCTTAGTTCAGTTCTGCTCTCCACAACAGGCCTTTCATTATAAAGAAGTAATGGAAATGAGAGGGCAAATTCACTGAATGCTGTGGTGCTAGAGCTAATACCGCTTAGTGACAGGTGGTTCTGAGCGGAAGGAGAGTGAGTTCTGACTTGGAAATTGGCTGCTTGAGAGAACATGCCTCCGAGCCTGTTAGCTGAAAGTGCTCCGGCTCCACAATGTTAGCTTCCTGAGCACTGTAATACCACTTCACATGGGTCCATTATAGCTCCAGTATGATTAGGCAACATGTTTGGCAAAGCACCAAGTGCTACGTAAATATTATCATTACTAGTTGTGAGTTGTTTTTTCATGTGTTTATATTTTATCAAAACATGAAGATTTCAGAATGTTTAACCTGGTAACTTTTTTCCCATTTTACTTGTCAATTGAAAGCAGACTCAGAATAGGTTTCTACTCATTACATATTTTTCTAATCTCTCAGGGTTATTTCAAAGGGGATGCTGCTTGGAATTTACCTTGCTATATAATCTTTTTATCTGGTTGCTGTTGAGACTTCTGCCCACATGCTAATGTAATACACATTATGAAAAATCATATTATGTATTGTGTATGAAGCTACTAAAAATAGTGTGCAGGGTACCAGAAGCTCAAGAAGTAGGGATTCCAGTCAACCTTATGGATTGATAAGATTTTATAACATATCACTTGATGCATTTAATAGTTTAAACATCTAATTACCTTCTCTAAGGTTATTTATATGAGTGATTTATTATATAGAGTATACCTGTTTTTTTTTCCTGCTTATTATTAACAAGTCTCAGAATTTATTCTCAGTATTGTTTGGTGGGTCATGTTATGAGTAAGACTTTTTTTTTACCATGTATAGTTAAAAATTAGCAGACATTAAGAATCTTACCTTACATTCAAGCAAATGCGAGCCTTCTAATTAGGTTATTATCCAGTCAATAGAAGTCCAGAGGATATTGATAATGACTCCCATTTGTCAAGTTAGAATGAGAATGCACATGAAAGCTGAAGTGCAGAATTGAGAACATTACCTGAATAATTATCTTTGAAGCACTGTGTTACCAAGAATACTAGGAATAAGATGACCTTCTCACGTTAATAATTACCACCACCCAGCAAATTGCAGATTTACTGAAAAAGACTAATTCAGCAAATACTTACTGAAGTGAACGTGCTGGGCATGGTATCTAAATGTCTCTCTCTCTCTCTCTCTTTCTCTCTCTCTCTCTGTACCTGCCTACCTGTTAAACCTTTTCTTTTGTGATTTTTGCCAGTCAACTGAATGAAGATGAGATAGGGAAGTGATTAACCCGATCAGTGGCCTCTTTTTGTCTACAAAATTTCAGTTTTTAAAAAGTGGTTTCACAATCATGAATGTCCATTATCTTTTTGCTTAGAATTTAGACTCAGCTGAAGTGATTGAATTTCCTGACAAACCTTTTCACATTCTGTCCACCACCCTTCCCTATTATTCTCCATATTTAGGATACCATATGCTATCCTAAATGATCTCTTCTCTATGTCGTATTGTATTTATCTGTTTATTTCTTTCAATTTGACACCATGAAACCCTTGAGGAACATGACTATTCCTTCATGTTTGCACCTACAGCGCTTAGTGGAGACTTTGACACATATTAGGTCCTCAGGAAATGCAGAAAATGTCAGTTAAACTTTCTTTTGATATTAGAGACATGGATTTTATGACTTTGGAGAAAACTTATTTTTCTAAGAAAGAGCTCTTTTATGCTTTATGCCTCATAGAAGGGCATAATTGAAGTTTATGGGAAATAATAATAATAATAATAGCAATAGAACCTACACTTTGTTGAGCACTTGTGTTTGCCATGCCTGTGCTAAACATTTAACATATTTCAGTCAATATAAGTAAATATTTATTATTATTATTTTTACTATATTTATTTATTTTGCTATTACAGTTGTCCTAATTTCCCCCCATTTGTCCCCCTCCACCCAGTACCCTATTCCCTCCAGCAATGCCCCCCTTGGTTCATGTCTGAGCCATGCATGTTCTTTGGCTTCTCTATTTCCTTTGTTCTTCTTAATATCCCCCTGTCTATTCTGTAACCACCAATGTGTACTTTTTTTTTCCCCTTTCACATCCAGACAATTCACCATTTAATTACTGCCTTCTGTCAGCTTCTCAAATCCTATTAATACAAAGTTTTCTTTCATTATTCCAAAATGCCTATGTTAATTCATTTGTTTAAAGAATTACTCTTTTAAGTAATATGAATTACAATATTACCAAACACATGCAAAAATACACTTACACCCATACATATTTTTACACATATTTAAAGTACATACTGGATTTTGAAGAGTTAATACAAAAATTTTAAAATATGCCATTAGCTTACATAATTATTACATGTTAAATGATAATATTTTAGATATATTGTAGCAAGATTAAGCAGTTTTTTCTTCTTTAATACTTATTTTACTCTGGAATGCTATTCTTGTGAACTATATCACAGAAACGGTGTATTGCAGAACTTAATTTTGTGAAAGTTGTCCTAGAGACAGTGCCAAACCCATAGTAAAAAATGAATTTGGTTTTTGAGTCAGATCCTCCCCACTCCAATAATACAACTCAACTTTATTTTAAGCTACTGGAACTACAACTTATTCTTTTTGGAGTTTTCCATCTTAAATAGTAGATTTATTTATTTATTTATTTGGGCTATGCAAAAGTCTTCTTTCAATACCCTCTGTTTTTCCACTACATGTGTTTTACAAGTTGAAGCCTTCGGAAATAATGGCACTTGCAGTGCTTAGCTGGTCCCCAGAGAAGAAATTATTATGTCTCCTAAGTTGAGATAAAACATAAAAATGCCTAGGATTTAAATAATTTTGTAGAATAGTATTCTAACTATTTTTTGAACTTGTGGTTGACTTCCTATGTGGTCCTAAACTAACCCTTGAACTATTTAAGAGTCTGTTGAGGTAGAGATTAGGTGTGTTCACATTTCAATAATAAAGTTTAGTATAGCATTTATTCCTTTTCCCAAGTATCCCCAGTTTGGGGGCCTTCATAACTGGAAATGTATATTTACATAATTTAGTTGAAAGGAATCTTATCTAATTTACATGCTAATATGAGAATATGTGTTGTCTATGTAAACGAATCATATAGTTTAGTAGTATGCAACTTCCATCCAAATTGGTCTTCATTCTCAGTATCTTTTCTAACCTAAAGATTGACTGATTTCACAACACACCCATGACCAGTTGGTTGTTATTTAAAACATAAATTGCTAACAAAATCTATATACTACACACCCACAAATAAGCACATATTTTGTAACAGTGAATAAGAAAGATAGCATGTCTTCTATGTAATATACATCCACATTTTCTTACTTTTCTCTTCTTCCTTAACTGCATTAGATTTTTCTGAGTTATTGCAAGTAACCTGATTTTCCCATATTGTGAAATGACTCCAACGTAGGAAAACCTAACCTGTGGTAATGCAGATGACAAGTAATATACAAAATTGTACTTCATTTAGTAAAATATATTTATAACAAGATCACTTTAAAGCATTCATAAGTTAAAATTGGTTCTTATCCATTCAGCTGCTCTATGTCTTTTGATTGGTGCATTTAATCCATTTACCTTTGTACCTGTGTTCTTGTCTGTCTCTCTGTTTCTTCAGCTTCTTAAAGCAGACCCTTTAGCATCTCTTGCAACGCTGGTTTGGTGGAGATGTATTCTTTTAGACTTCTTTTGTCTGGGAAGCTCCCTATTTCACCTTCCATTTTTAATGAGAGCCTTGCTGGGTAGAGTATTCTTGGTTGCAGGACTTTGTTTTTCATTGCTTGAAATATTTTTTGCCATTCCTTTCTGGCTTGTTGTGTTTCTGTTGAGAAATCAGCTGATAACCTTATGGGAGCCCCCTTGTATGTTATTAGCTGTTTGTCTCTTGCTGCTTTGAGGATTCTCTCCTTGTCTTTGAAATTTGCCATTTTAATGATGATGTGTCTTGGAGTGGGCCTATTTGGGTTCATCTTCCTTGGGACCCTCTGTGCTTCCTGAGTTTGCATGACAGTTTGTCTCCTCAAGTTAGGGAAATTTTCTGTCATTACTTTTTCTTTTTTTTTTTTTAAGATTTTATTTTTAGAAAGAGGGGAAGGGAGAGAGGCAGAGAAGGAGAGAGACATCAATGTATGGTTGCGTTTCACCTGCCTCCAGCCACAGACCTGACTGGAGACCTGGTTTGCAACCTGGTTATGTGCCCTGGCTGGGGAATCGAACCTGCGACCTTTGGGTTCGCAGGCCGGCGCCTTAACCACTGTGCTACCAGCCAGGGCCTGTCATTACTTTTTCAAAGAGGTTTTCTATCCCTTGCTCCTCCTCTTCTCCTTCTGGTATCCCTATGTATGATACGGATGTTATTACATTTCATGTTGTCCTGCAACTCTCTTAAAGCCTCTTCATTCTTTTTCAGTCCTTTTTCATTTTGTTGCACTGCCTGGAAATTTTTTCTACATTGATCTCCAGCTCACTGATCCGATCCTCTGCTTTCTCTAGCCTGCTTGATTCCTTCTACTGTGTTCTTCAATTCAGAAACTGTATTCTTCATTTCCTCCTGGCTCTTATTGATGGTTTCTATGTCCTTTTTAATGCTTGTGTAGTTCCCAGTTAAGTTCCTTGTAGCTTCCCTGGAGTTCTTTGTAGTTCTCCTGAAGTTCTTTGTAGTTCTCCTGGAGTTGTTTGTAGTTTTCTTTGAACTCACTGAGCTCATTGAGTTTCTCTATCATTCTTTTGAATTCCATGTCTGAGAGTGTGCTTGCCTCTATTTCATTTTGCACTCTTCCTGGGGATTCCTCCTTTCCATTTGCTGAGAGTTTATTTCTTTGTCTCCCCATTTTAGGTGGCTCTTGTTTGTTCCTGCTTCTTAGATTGGTCTACTTTGACTTAATAGTCGTGTGACCTTCTGTGGTGTAGAGGTGCACTTTTTTTAACTTCCTGGATCTGTGCTTGGTGACTTCAGCTCGTGTCCCAGTCTTAGCCTAGTTAGCCAGTTGGAGACTACCAGAGATCCACCGTCTTTGTCTCCTTTAGTTGTTAATCCAATCAGTCTGTGATCTGGGGTCAGGTTTAGGCACTGCTGGGTGGGGCAGATTAATTCCTATGGGTGGGGCTGTGGCTTCCCCTCAGGCTCCCACCCTTTGGAGAAGAGTTGTTTGCCGGCTGTATGGGGAATGGGTCAGCCCTGGACTCACAGGCTGCTCCCTCAACTCTCCCCCTAAAGCCACCAACCCAAACTTTCCCCAAGCTTCTCTAGTCCACTGTGCCCTCCCTCTGCTGGAGTCCACAGTTAGTGGATGCCACTGTATTTTCATGTGTGGTCCCTTTAAGAACTCAGTCTCTCAGTCAAGCCGGCTAAACCTGGCAGCTTTTTGCTTTTTGTAGCTGGGAGCTGTTTTACTCTCAGCTGTGTTGCTGTAGGCTGGGAAGCCCAGTTGGGGGTTTAGATCCCACCCTTCTCAGGTGGAATTCCTGGCTGCTGAGATGTTTCTCCATCCCTGCAGCTGCTGCCCGTGGGAGCCCAGCCAGCCTCTTGTGTCTCTGCATTTCCTACCAGTCACGTTGTGATGAATCGACTCTTCTGTTCTGTCCGTGGTAATAAGACTTCTCTCCAGTTGGTGTTCTGTTGGTTATTCTGGATGATTTCTCCCCAATTAAGTTGTAATTCCAAGTTGGTGTTGGGAGGAGATTGGTGTAGCTCCACCATGTTGGTTCTATTATTATTAGCAGTAGTAGTAGTATTTTACAGATGGGGAAACAAATTGTTTAAGCAATTTGCCCAAAGTTAATTGATATGTACAGTTGATAAAGTCGTTGTTGACCTGTTTATCTGCCTCTAATGATTGCTTTTAAGAATTGTGGTAAATTGACAAGTTAGCATCTAAAAACTCATTCTCATTTAAAAAAGCATGGCTTGTATTTGTGCACAGTGCTGGGATTTGGCAGTCTGTATTAATGAAATGACTGTTTTACAAGTCTGTCAGGACAAGTAGATGCCTGATTTCATTATCATAGTATGGAGAGCAGAGTCAACGGTTTCCACAAGAAAGGAATTTCAAATTATTTGACTAGTTTTCTATCATCTGAATATATTTTGAAACATAATTTTTAAGTTATTTTTGGTTTGGTTCTTTGAATGTGAATGATATGCTTTAGGAAGTAATCACTGTATTGCAGGCCAAAAGACTGGGATTCAACTCTCAACTTTGTATTTTACTGAGTTGTATGATCCTGCATAATTCTTTAGACATCCTAAACCTATTTCTTAGATGTCAAATAAATGAACATGATGGAGTGATATCTTAGGCTCACCATACCCCATACCTTTCTATTCCTCTGCTGTGCTTGACTCACTTCTGAATAATGTTTGAAGCCTAACATCAACTTAATGTTGTGAGGAAAAGCCTGTGCAATTACTGTTGGTGGATATTATCATCTCAGAGCTTTAAAATAATCATCTCCATGGTGTTCTTCACAGTTCTAGATTAAAAGTACATGGGGCACAAAAGTTTTTGGAATATTAATAATGTCCTATAGTTGGCCTTTTAACCTTTAGAAACATTGATCAAAATACCTTTAAATTCATTCTGGCTGACAGTTGGAGGAAAACCATGAGTATCCTCTACAGTGAATACTTATATGAAACAATTAGCAAAGTAAAAGGGAGACTTTAGGTGCTATGAATTTCCCCATGAAAAGATGCTCTTAGCGCTTCAGTCATCACAGTGATAGAGTCCTTGAGCCAAAGGAACCTTGCTGTAAGGCTATCTAGTTCACATTTGAACTACAGAAAGAGGTTAGAAATCTTTTTTGTTTTTTTAAGAGAGATTCCACAACTTCCCCTCACATCTTATTCCAGTAACTGACAATCTCACTGTCAGCAAATCATTTTTCATAGCTAACCTAAATCCCTAGTGCTATAGTTTGAATTCATTTTCTTCTGTCCTTAAAGGTTAAAAACCAGTTGGTATAATAACACCTCATGTACGTTAAGATTGTTATCAATATGTTCTTTAGCTCCCATCCTAAAGCCAAATTCCTTCAACCTTTCTTAATAATTTTTTTTGTCTAACTCCTTAATCACTGATTTATTTTGCACATAGAACTCTCCCCAAGTCTTTGTCTTCTCAATTGTGAGACCCAGGATAATAATGAAACAGTATTTAGCTATTATACTCTGTGAATTGCTTAGAGGAATGTCAAACATGAACATGATAACTTGGTTTCTGTTTCTACTAAAGGAAATATATAACATAAAAACTTATAACATCAGAAATATAAAGCATTGAATTAATAGCAAGAAAGATTACAAGGGTGCACATTGCTTTAAAAATCCAGAATTTACAAATATCATAAACTGAAAACTAATAAATTATGGGATTTAAAAAAATATCTGTGCCTACTTCCCTTTATATTTCTGCTCCTATACTAAGCAGAAGTTTGAGGTAGTGAGACAAGAATATGTTTTGGACTCAGGCAACTCCAGTTTCTGTCCTGAATGTAACTGTACTCAATGGGTGAATATATCCTAATTTTTTAACTTTACTTATCTACTATGTTACATATCATAATAATAAAAACAATGGTGAATTTCTTGAGAACAAAGGCCATTTCTTAATTATTTATTTTCAATCTCCATGGCCTAGTTCAATGCAGAACATATATTAGCACTCACTTAATGTTTGGATTTTACTAAAAGTTTGCTACTGAGACTTAAGTAAGATTACATATGAGAAAATATTTGGTCAACTATGAGCTCTATATGACTGAGTCATCACTATTATTTTTTTTTAAGATTTTATTTATTATTTAGAGAGAGAGGGGAAGGAAGAGAGGCAGAGAAGGAGAGAGACATCAGTGTATGGTTGCCTTTCACCTGCCTCTAGCTACAGACCTGGCTGGAGACCTGGCTTGCAACCTGGTTATGTGCCCTGGTTGGAGAATTGAACCAGCAACCTTTACATTCATAGGTCAGCTCCTTATCCACTATGCCACCATCTAGGGCTACTATTAATTTTTAAAACTTCATTATTAGTAGTGAAGTTTTGAAGAAAAATTGAACCAGACTTTGATATGTACTCATCTTTCCAGGAACATTTGTTTTCCATTTGTTATATATCTTGTAAAAGGTTATCTAAAGATAACTTTCCTAAAATGAATAATCAACGGTATAGAACTTTCTAATTGGAATTTAATGTTTAGTTTCTTCTGATGAGCAAGCTAAGAATGACAAATGAACTTAAATGTGATTAAAATGACCTCCTTACACCAATCAAACATCACCCTGGTACCAGGAGAGCAGAGCTACAAGGAAAAATTTATATTTTTTCCCCAGGCTTCTATGACCTTGTGTACACTTCCTATGTGGAAGAGAAAATCAGTGGTCTCTTTACTGACAAAAGTACCCAGAGGTTTAAATAACTTTGTTTCATTTATTAACTACATGACTAAAAGGAGTCTTTTAAGTACATGACCTTCTTCCATGGGGAGCATTGCCAAAGGGTCAAAGGAGTAATATAGGGAAATTTGTTATGGCAGGAACTTAAAAAGGATTGTTCATAAATAATGGTTTTATTTTTCAAAAGAGCACCCTTCCCTGTTTTTGTTCTTGATTTGCATGAGCTTACTTTTATTTATTCACTTTTGATTTAATCTTTATTGTACTTTTTTCCCATTATCATTTAGTCTCCTTACACCCAACTCCCTCAAGCAAACATCACACTGTTGTCCATGTCCATGAGTGTTGTTTCCTTTTGCTCAATCCCTCTGCTCCCTAAACACCCCACCCTGCCACTGACTGTCATCTGCTTTCCATCTATGAGTCTGTTTCTGTTTTGCTTAGTAGATCAGTTTGTTCGTTAGATTCCACGTGTGAGTGAATCATATGGTATTTGGTTTTCTCTGACTGGCTTATTTCATTTAACATAATGTTCTCCAGGTCCATCCATACTCTTGCAAAAGGTAAAATTTTTCTTCTTTTATGTAGCCAAGTAGAATTCCAAAGTATAAATATCCCATAGTTGTTTTATTCACTCATCTATTGATGGACACTTGCGCTGCCTCCATATCTTGGTGATTATACATAGCACTGCAGTGAACATAGGGGCGCTTATGCTCTTTGAATTTGTGTTTTGGGTTCCTTCAGATATACACCCAAAGGTGGGATGGCTGGATCAAAAGGCAGATCCATTTTTAATTTTTTGAGGTATCTCCATGCCGCTTTCCACAGTGGCTGCACCAGTCTGTATTCCCACCAACAATGCAAGTGTTCCCCTTTCTCCACATCATCACCAGCACTTGTCATTTGCTGATTTATTGATGGTAGCCATTTTTACAGGTGTGATATTGTATCTCATTGTGGTTTTAATTTGCATTTCTCTGATGATTAGTGACATTGAGCATCTTTTCATATGTCTGTTGGCCATTTGTATATCCTTGTTTATCTTTGAGAAAGTGTCTATTCAGGCTCTTTGCCCACTTTTTAATTGGGTTGTTTCTTTGGTGTTCAGTTTTGTAAGTTCTTTATACATTTTAGATATTAACTCCTTATCAGATGTATTGGCAAATATGTTCTCCCATTCTGTGAGTTGTTTTTGTTTTGTTGATTTCCATTGCTGTTGAGGACTTCCAAACATTTTTGTTTGATATAGTCCCATTTGTTTATTTTTTTCCTTTTGTTTCCCTTGCCTGGGGAGATACACCCAATTAAAAATTTCTACAAGCAATGTCTGAGATTTTACTACTTATATTTTCTTCTAGGGTTTTTATGGTTTATGGTCTAATATTTAAGTCTCTGATCCATTTTGAATTTATTTTTGTGTGTGGCATAAAAAGGTGTCCTAGTTTCATTTTTCTGCAAGTTTCTGTCCCATTTTCCCAATGCAATTTATTGAATAAACTGTCTTTAGCCCATTGTATGTGCTTACTTTCTTCATCAAATATTAATTGAATATAAAGGTGTGAGTTTATTTATGTCCTCCCTATTCTGTTCCATTGATCTGTGTGTCTGTTTGTATGCCAGTACCATGCTGTTTTGATTCCTATGGCTTTGTAATGTAGTTTAATATTAGGTAGCATGATTCCTCCAATTTTATTATTCTTTCTCAGGATTGTTGTTGCTATGCGGGGCCTTTTGTGGCTCCATACAAATTTATGAAATATTTGTTCTAGTTCTGTGAAATACATCATTGGAATCTTGATAAGAATTGCATTGAAGCTATCAATTGCTTTGGATAGTATGGACATTTTAATAATGTTCATGTAAATTCTTCCTAGTCATGAACACAGTATGTGCTTCCACTTATTTGTATCTTCTTCAATTTGTTTCTTCAGTGTCTTATAATTTTTCAAGTACAGGTCTTTCACATCCTTGGTTAGGTTTATTCCTGGGTATTTTATTCTTCTTGAAGCAATTATGAATCATATTATTTTCTTAAATTCCCTTTCTGTTAGCCCATTATTGGCATATAAAAATGCAACTGATTTCTGGATATTAGTTTTGTGTCCTGCTACTTTGCTGAATTCATTTATCAGATCTAGTAGTTTCTTGGTAGAATCTTTGGGGTTCTCTATGTACAGTATCATGTCATCTGCAAATAAAGACAGATTTATTTCTTCCTTTCCAACCTGGATGCCTTTTATTTCTTCTCCTTGTCTGATTGCTGTGACTAGGCCTTCTAGTACTGTGTTGAATAAGAGAGGTGAAGATGTATATCTCTGTTCTATTCCCAATCTTGAGAAGAATGTTTGTAGTTTTTGCCGATTGAGTATGATGTTGGCAGTTGGTTTGTTATACATGACTTTATTATGTTTAGGTATACTATTCTCACTTTGCTGAGGATTTTGATCATAAGCAGGCGCTGGATTTTATCAAAAGCTTTTCCTGCATTTATTGGCATGATCACATGCTTTTTATCCTTTGTTTTGTTTATGAGGTGGATCTCATTTATTGATTTGCAAATATAGTACTAAACTTGCATTCCCAGAATAAATCCCACTTGATCATGATGTATGATCTTTTTGATGCATTGCTGTTTTCAGTTTGCTAATATTTTGTTGAGGATTTTAGCCATCTACGTTCATCAGGAATATTGTCCTATAATTTTTTTTTCTTTGTAGTGTCTTTATCTGGTTTTGAAATTAGGAATGCTGGCCTCATAAAATGAGTTTAGGAACCTTCCCTGCTCTTGAATTTTATGAAATAGTTTGAGAAGGAGAGATGTTAGTTAATCTCAGAATGTTTGGTAAAATTCACCTGTGAAGCCATCCAGTCTAGGGCTTTTGTTTGTTAGAAGATTATTTTATTATTGCTTAAATTTCATTAGCTGTAATTTGTCTATTCAGATTCTCAGATTCTGCCCTGACTGGTGGCACAGTGGATAAGGTGCTGGCCTGTGAACCCAAAGGTTGCTGGGTCGATTCCCAGCTAGGCAGGGCACATAACCAGGTTGCAAGCCAGGTCTCCAGCCAGGTCTATAGATGGAGGCAGGTGAAAGGCAGACAACCACACATTGATATCTCTCTCCCTCTCTGCCTCTCTCCCTTCCCCTCTCTCTAAAAATAATAAATAAAATCTTTAAAAGCAAAAAAGATTCTCAGATTCTTCTTGATTTATTTTTTGGAACATGGTATGTTTTTAGGAATTTATCCATTTCATCCAGGTTGTCCACTTTGTTGGTATATAATTGTTCAAAATATTTTCTTACAATCCTTTGTATTTCTTAGGTGTCAGTTGTTACGTCTCCTCTTTCATTACGATTTTATTTATATTTGGGTCCTTTCTCTTTTATCCTTGATGTGTCTGGTTAAAGGTTTGTCAATCTTGTTTATCTTTTCAAAGAACCGGCTCTTGGATTCATTGATCTTTTGTATCATTTTTTTAGACCCTATTTAATTTATTTCTGCTCTAATTTTTATTGTTTCTTTCCTTCTACTCGCTTTGGGTTTTGTTTATTGTTCTTTTATAAGTTCTTTTAAGTGTGAAATTAGATCATGTATTTGATCTTTTTCTTTTTTTTTTTTGAGATAGGCCTGTAATGCTATGAATTTCCTTCTTGGGATTGCCTTCCCAGTATCCCACAGATTTTGAACAGTTGTGTCCTCATTTTCATTTGTTTCAAGGTATATTTTGATTTCTTCCTTGATCTCATTATTAATCTATTCCTTATTTAACAACATGTTATTTAGTTTCCATATCTTTGCATGTTTGTTAGTGTTCTTCTTGTGATTGATTTTTAGTTTTATAGTACTGTAGTCAGCCAAGATGCTTCATCTGGTTTCAATTTTCTTAAATTTATTGAGACTTGTTTAGTGTCCTAAGATGTGGTCTATCCTATAAAATGTTCCATGTGCACTTGAAAAGTGTGTATATTCTGCTATTTGGGCTGAAATGCTCTGAAGATATCAATTAAATCCATTCGATCTCATGTCTCTTTTAAGGCTGCTGTTTCCTTGTTGATTTTCTGCCTGGAAGATGTATCCATTGAAGTTAATGGGGTGTTAAAAGTCCCTAACTATGACTTATTTTTATTGATGTCTCCCTTTATGTCCACCAAAATTTGCTTTACATATTTAGGTACCCCTATGTTGAGTGCATTAAGGTTTACTAGTTATAGCCTCTTGTTGGATTATTCTTTTTAATCATTACATAGCATCCTTCTTTGTCTCTTACTATAGCCTTGGTTTTAAAGTCCGTTTTATTGAATAAAAGTACTGCTACCCCAGATTTTTTCCGTTCCATTTGCATAAAATATTTTTTTCCAACACTTTACTTTTAGGCTATATGTATCTTAATCTGACATGGGTCTCTTGAAGGCAGCATATATATGGGCCGTGTTTACTTATCCATCCATTCAGCTACCCTATGTCTTTTGGTCAGAGCATTTAAGCCATTTACATTTATATTGATTATTAGTAGATATGTATGTAGTTCCATTTTATTATTAGACTCTTTTCCTCTTTTACTTTTCTTTCTCTTTTTCTTGTTTTTTTTTTTAAAGATTTTATTCATTATTTTCAGAGAGAGGGAAAAGGAGGAAAGCAGAGAGGGAGAGGAACATCAACGTATGGTTGCCTTTACCTGCCTCCAGCTACGGACCTGGCTGGAGACCTGGCTTGTAACCTGGTCAAGTGCCCTGTCTGTGAATTGAACTAGAGACCTTTGGGTTCACAGGGCGGAGCCTATCCACTGAACCACCAGCCAGAGCTCTTTTCTTCCTTGTCTTAAAGCAAGCCCTTTACCATTTGTTGCAGTACTAATTTGGTGTTAACAAACTCCTTTAGCTTTTTCTAAGCTAAAGCTCTTTACTTATCCTTTTGAATGAGAGACTTGCTAGGTAAAGTAGCCTTGGTTGTAGGTCTTAGCTTTTCATCACTTTGAATATTTTACACTATTTCCTTCTGGCCAGAAGAAATGTTTCTGTTGCATGATCAGAGATGCCAGTCTAGTTGGTGAGGGAGCATGAGCTTAGCATCAAATTGGTTCAGGTTGAGATCTTAGCTCTATCATACAAATATATCCTTGGGAAAATTACCTGGACTCTCCAATCTCCATTTTCTTCTATAAAATGGAAAATGTTACCTAGTTCCTAAGACTCCATGTACTATTGGGTTTTTGGTAACTTTATCTCCCCGATATGCTGTTCTCCTTCTACCTTATCTGTTTTTTAGTAAGGATTGGCTAGTTAATATGATTTACAAAACTACTACATTCAGTGGATGTAAGAGACTTTTGCAAGAAGTGGCTGAAACTCCTGGATAAAACATTTTATTGAATAACTTTCCAAGAGTGATATTTATTACTTGATAATGACATAAAGCTATGAAGCTCCAAGAACGTGCTCTGTTTTGAAAAACTAAGTTGAAAAAAGAAAAGTGAAAATTGATTTCAGACACCAAGGCCAAATAGTACAGGAAAGAATTCTGGGCTAGAAATCAAGCAGCCTGGGTTCCAAGTCAGCGCTGCCACAAATTAGATGACCTTGGAGAAGTCATATTGCTTTTCTAAACTTTAATTGCTTCACGTTTGAAATAAGAGAGTGCTATCCAAGGCCCTCCTGTATCAATAGTCTACAGAGCTGTGACTCAGACTTTGTTACTCTCTTAAAGAGATACTGCTAGGAGGTTTAAAGGGTTGAGGTCCAATATTGTTTTGCCATCAAAACATCAGGCATAGGGGACTTCTGCATAGCAGTAGGGCTTTTAGGCCAGTTCATCCCTGTAAGGAAGATATCAAGAGCTCTGGTGTGAACACAAAGAGATGCTGGAAGCACTGTGCCCTGTCCTATTTCTTTTTTAAAGATCCTAATATGCTGATTGGTAAGAAAGTTTGTCTCTAAATTGAAAAGTAGAAGGAACAACAACAAAGGACACCAAGCAGGAATGTAGAGCAAAGAAAGAAAAGGAATAAAACCAAAGACCTCTGAAATCATGCAAATAATTAATATACTTTGCTAAGTCAAATGTCAGAGATTGCATTCTCGATCAGTTTGTGTTGTTGCCATCACTTGTCGAATTTAACAAATAGGAATATCATTCTTGGTAATTTAATTTTTGTGGAGCTGGAAGCGTATAGGCTTGCAACTCTCCCACTTAAGGCTTAAATTAGATCTCTTGATTTGGAATAAAAATATATTTTGAAAATTTGTATTTGTTTTTCTTCATGTTGTCTGCGCTTGAAAAGGGACCGTATCCAAAAAATCATCTTCTGGGCCATAACAGATGATAAATCAATGCACTTCATCAAACCAAAAAAAAAAAAAAAAAAGCAAAAGAATTTATAGATGGTAATATGCCATAGTAAGCAGCAATCTTTCTTACTGCTGGAGGGAATAAAATTAAATCAGCCAGAGATACTCACCATTTTTATTGCTTTTTTAAATGTTCTGTATGTACATAATATTTTTAAAGATTTTATTTATTTATTTTTAGAGAGAGGAGAAGACAGAGGGAAAGAGAGGAAGGGAAACATCAATGAGCACCCCCATCTGGGGACCTGGCCCACAGCCCAGGCATGCGCCCTGACTGGGAATCCAATGTATTGCTTTTTGAAGTAAAGTATTCAGGAGTGATGTTTCTCCGAGTCAAAACTAAATTGAAACACTCTATAGCTATGCCACCTAAACTACAGTGAAGAAACAGATTTGCCCTTTCCTATCTGTTGATGGGGGAGAATACCAGGTCTGTCCCAACCAATGTCAATATAATTAAAACAGTTTGTGAGGCTGATACTTTCCAGAGAGACCTGTACAAAACCCAGAGCGCTGTTTTGTTTTGTTTTGTTTTGTTTTTCAACATCTCCTACCTGGTACTTGGAATCCACATTTTGTATAAATTTTTTCTCTTAAAACATCAAAATACAAAACAAACTAATTGCACCCTTAGGGTAAGGCAAATAAGAGACACATTGACAAAATTTAGAATCCCTACAAGTTGGGATTTATCCTGAAAGCATTTAACATACACTAGCTTTTAATTTGGAAAAGAAAAGGAAGACCTTACTGCTGTATATTTCTGTCCAAAATGTGCTGCTGCATTATGGGAAGAAACAGGTTTCTGTGGAGTTGGCAAGTGAGTGTGCTTGAAAGGAATGAAGAGGGAAGGCCAAAGAAATCACACTGCTTTTAGTATGTTCTCCGCAAAGAGCTTTTTTGGACCGAGTTCACGACTGCTACAAATGAGTGCTCAGTTGCAAAAAGAATGTGTCATTGTATTAATACACTATTAATGTCACTAAGGTTAATTTGAATCTAGAGACTCGGGAGCAAACTAAGTGGCCCTGAGCCCCAGATCTCCTTCCTAGTGAGTCCTGGATGTCGAAGTTGTTTATTAAACCTGATACACAAGTCCACTCTTCCGAATGGTTGCAAAATTACCAGTGGTAAGAGTTCTATGTCTTACCTTTATACTCCCTCATACACATAGCTGTTTTTCAAATATGCATTTCTGGTTATGAAAGAAGTATATACCTGACATGGAAAATGTATAAACATAACAAAAATATTTGTTACATCTCCTTATATTTGAGAAAACACTATGAAACTGCAGCCATGTTAGATAAAGCAAAAAGAGGCAGGTGTTGTAGGGTTAACGAAGTATCTTAGAGATGCTGCGATAGGAACGCAGGTGTTTCCAATGTGTCAAAGACCATTTGGACTTACTGTGGCCTGCCTCTGTTTCTCTTTGCACTTCTGCTGTGTTCATAGATCTTTTGGTAATCCTGTCTTTTCCAGCCAGTATGAAAGAAAGCATGGCCACAAAGCTCCAGGTTTTAGAATTTATGCCTCCCCTGTACAGGTTGCTTACTTATCTATCACCCCACACACACACACACACACTCCATTCCATACCTGGACTCTTTAGAAAGAGACTCCTGGGCACCCCTTACATAGCTCATTCCTGCCCCAGCCTGGGAAAAGTATGATGACTGAACATAGTTGCTTCCACTGCACCCAAATAGACTGGGGCGGGGGTGATAAGCAGGGCAAACTTCCTCCAAATGGCCCTGAGCAAACATTTCAATAAATCTTCCTGACAAACCTGCAATTCCTCTCCCCAGAGATAACTACAGACAACATTTTTATATATTTTCTTCTGATTTTCCCTTAAGCTTCCTCGTGTTTTTAATGCTAAGATCATTCTCTTTATTAGATTTTTCATCCTGCTTTTTCTAAATACAATTTTATCATTAGCACTCACTTGAATTTATTTTTTACCAGTGATAGCTACAAAATAATAACCATAATAAGTAGCATGTATCAAGGTCTATAATATCGTTATGATCTCTACATAATCTTACTCTTATGGTGGAATAGTACTTATTATTTTAAAAGATTTTACTTGTTATTTTTAGAGAGAGGGGAAAGGAAGGAAGCAGAGAGGGAGAAAAACATCAATGTATGGTTGCCTTTCACCTGCCTCCAACTACAGACCCATCTGGAGACCTGGCTTGCAACCTGGTTATGTGCCTGGGCTGGGAATCGAACCAGAGTCCTTTGGATTCACAGGCCAGGGCCTATCCACTGAGCCACCAGCCAGGGCAGAATAATATTTATTAACCTCTCTGATTTGCCACCAGTTAAAACATACTTGCATAAATATTCCATTTGATTATCACAACTACTGTGAAACATGGTGTTATTATTACTTTTTCTGTTTTACATATGAAAAAATAAAACGGAAAAGTCATACAACTAATAATTGGTTCCTTCTGGTCAGACGTTTCAGTACTATCTCTTTTGGTCCTTAGCCTATTACCTTCCTTGGTATTTTTGTGCCTTCAGATAGACTGACTCTTCTCAGTTGTCCCTCAAGACAGTTGTTAACATGGTAATATCTGTCCTCCTGTGGGGAAAGGCGAGGCAGAGAGCTGAGGTCAGGAATCAGGAGTTTGTCAACTTTCCCAGGACACTAGTGGGGTGGTGGCAGTATTATGACTTCCAAATGGTCAAGTGCAGTGTCACTTTTTCACCAGGACCTCTGCTGTTCCTCACCATGGCCTGCACTGGCAGACACACTCATACCTGGGTATTTTTCTCTTAGGAGGCCTCTTTGTGTTTCTCCTCCTAGGAAACATGTAATCTACCCTACAGGTAGGAAAGTTCATTATGGGGTAGGTTAGTGCCTTCCCAGAGGGTTTCTCTTTCACCCATCAGCAACAGGAGGCTGCCCCTCACACCACACTCCAGCATCTCAGGCCAGATACAGCAGAATAACCAAGAAATGGGACTGTTCTGGAAACCCTGAAAAGAAAGGTGGAGGAAGAAGCAAGAAGTAGAAGACCTGGACATCCTAGGAGCATCAAGCATTCTATTGTAATTTCCTATCTTAAAAAAATAATTTAGTTAGGATCATCATAAATGATACCAAAATACGGATCACTTACTGCAATGACCTTCATTCATTTTGCCAGCAGTTGGCTTGGTTCAGAAGTAAGCTTACAAGGAATGTGTCACAAGTGAAGAGACCGGTAAGTGAAGAGGTGGGATTAGACACAGATAGCCCAGCATGATTTGAGTCTATTCAGGTAACTGATGACCCATAGGGTTGAGAGTATGGAACCCATACAGTCATGTGTGAAATTTCAGAAACTTTTCAGTTCCTCTAGCTCAGGGCCTGGTTTTATTTCTTTCCTAGTTTGTGAGCTTAGAACATATGATTTAAGTGGAAGATGGGTTACACAGCAAACAAGCAAGATTCTGCATTACAGCCTGACTTAGGAGGGACTGACTATATCTCTATGCTGGCCTTTAGTGCCCTCCTCTTGTCTTCCTCAGGCCAGCCCTCCAAGGCTGGGTCTACTTTGGGTGAATGATTATCATGACTGTACTGAAAAGAAAATCCTACTTTTTTTTTTTTCCTGCAGTCACAAGCTTTGCTGAAATAGTAATGGAACTGAATAAATAAACACCACTTAACCAAGCAAAAATTTATAAATTCTCAATTCTCATTGAAATAAACAGAGGGTTAAAAGATTTTTTCATTTTTGTTTTTAGAGTAACTTGTTTATGGTCATGTTGTTTTTTTGTTATTGTTTTCTGAGTCTTTGAGTGCCATCCTTTATTGTTAATAATATGCAGATTTAGCCCTGGCTGGTAGCACAGTGGATAAGGCGCCAGCCTGCAAACCCAAAGGTCGCAGGTTCGATTCCCCAGCCAGGGCACATAACCAGGTTGTAAACCAGGTCTCCAGTCAGGTCTGTGGCTGGAGGCAGGTGAAACGCAACCATACATTGATGTCTCTCTCCCTCTCTGCCTCTCTCCCTTCCCCTCTTTCTAAAAATGGTGAAATAAAATCTTTAAAAATAATAATAATAATAATATGCAGATTTATAATGAAGTTGTTATAATGTTCATTGATTAAAACTCAGTTGCAGGTTTATAAAGTAAATCAAATGTTTCTTAATATAATTCATAGTGTTAATTTTGAGAATTTAGAAACTAAACCACAATTATTTACAGATGACATTTTGTTATCATAAATATTTATGAAACCACAGGTCGCTGAAGATATAAATTATTTTCCCACCATTTAAGATAAACAATTTAAGGCAAACAAAAAAAGAACATTTTAAAATAGAAATTTCTTGATTTTTAGTTATAGCTTAAACCTATTGCTGATTTAGTTATTGGCAAAAATCTCAGAAACTGAATCAGGTTTGGAGTTTCTAAATTTTTTTGTTTTAAGTTATTGTGAAATATAGTCTGTTTAATTTCTTATATGTTACACAAAGGAAAAATACACTATTCTAGGATGCGGTCCCAGTTGTAATGGTGAGTCATTGCCTGCAGCACTCATAATGATAGAAGAATCTATTTATTCCCTTCCTCTAAGCCTCACACAATGAAGCCATGCAGAAATTACATAATTATTCCTCCTGGATGAATTCCCTTATTGGTTTGTAATTACAAAATACTCTTTGAGTACTTTTGTATCCTGAAATTAAGTCTTTGGACTTGCATAAGGAATCATAAGGTTTGATCTCAGCTTGTTTATGCTCTTCATATTTGATTTTACCAGTTAGTAGTATAGCTTCTACATGTTAAAACGTGACTTTCTTTTGCACGGCTTAGTTACCTAAACTAATTTTGAATAAATTCTAAGGGAAACTATTTTTATAATCACATGGTACATTTTTTCACTAATTAGAACTGCTTCCTGTATAAATTAAATAGCCTATGTTGCTAATATTCCATGCTCTTTAGGTGTTCCCCCTTCAATATTTCTTGTCATTTTTGGACATTGTTTGTAAATGGTTGCTAATAATTTCCATAATTTTCTCTGAAAGGAGCCTTGAGGACAAGCACAGGGTGGCCTATATAAGCAATTATTGGTACTGGTTCCTTTTACAAACCCCACCCCAACCACAACTGTTGAGTGTGTCCTAGTTGGCAGGCAATGGATGAGAGTCAAAAGATCAATAACTTCTGAAAGAATTTGGGGTGTAGGTAGCACCTAGTTCCAGTAAGCCATTCTAGCCAGACATTCCAGTTCTAGAGATAGAAGGCTTTTGCACATTATTTATAAGTGCTTACCTGCCTTAAAATTCTTCTGGGATGATTCCTAAGATCATTGTCAAGAGAAGCTTTGATAATCTTTCTCTTCAGAAGATACTCATCTCTTTACAGTTGTAGGGGACCCTAAAATATGCTTTAACACAATAAGTTTATTGTTATAAATTGAATCATATAATAAAATTATTAATTTCCTACACTATACTTTCTTGCTCCTTCAAAGTCATTCAAGTATGACAAAGCAGGATTGTATTATATCATTTAATTGTCATAGCAACCCTTTGAGGTACTTTACATTTACAGATGAAAATCTGAAGCTTAGGGAAGGAACTTGCATGCCCAAAGTTCTTAAGTGCATGTCAGCAGAGCAA
The DNA here is from genome assembly GCA_004026585.1 of Noctilio leporinus. Classification (NCBI taxonomy): domain Eukaryota; kingdom Metazoa; phylum Chordata; class Mammalia; order Chiroptera; family Noctilionidae; genus Noctilio; species Noctilio leporinus. The sequence continues at coordinate 183,500 of PVIW01001390.1, read as the reverse complement.
GGCTGTCTTGACTCCAAAGGAAATGCTCCAACCTTGTCCAGTTTCAGACTCTTTCATCAGAATTATGTTATGCTCAATAGCATATACTGGATATGAATCCTTAGTCTCAAACCAAACCACCTCATAAGCTTTAGACCTTTTTCATATGTGTTTTATAGATAGTGGCAATTTAATCTAATGATGATTTCTTGTCCCACAGCAATCTTCCTGAGAAGAGTTGCTAACATCTGCTCTGCTCAAAAGTAAGCTTGTGTGTAGAGTTACTCACAACACCATGGATCCAATTTGGTTGTTTATTGAAACTCATTTGTATTAAATTCATTGGAGTGACACTGGTTCATAAAGTTACTTAGGTTTCAAGTGTACAATTCTATAACAGCATCACTATATTGTGTTGTGTGTTTACTGCCCCAAGTCAAATCTCTTTCCACCACCACTTATTCCCCTTTTACCCTCTCCTACCTTTCTGTACTCCTTTTTCCTTCCGGGAATCACCATTTTTTTTTTTTGCATTTGTTTGGTTTTTCTTAATCCCTTCACCTTTTTCACCCAGCTCCTCAATGCCCCTCCCCTAGGACAGCTGTCAGTCTCTTTTCCATATCTATGAATCTTCCCTATTTTATTTGTTAGTTTTTGTTTATTGGATACCACATCTGAGTGAAACCATACAGTACTTGTCTTTCTCTGACTGGCTTGTTTCACACAGCATAACACTCTCCAGATTCATTCATGCTATCACAAAGGGTAAGATTTCTTCCTATTTTATGGCTGAGTAGTATTCCATTGTGTAAATGTAGCACAGCTTTTTATCCACTCATCTACTAATGGACACTTGAGTTGCCTTTACAACTTGCCTATTGTAAATAACACTGCAATGAACATAGGGGTGCATGTATTCTTTCAAATTTTTATTAGCTCATAGCCATCATTCTCCTAAAACATTTCTTGAACTCTGCATTTGTCTTGAGGGATTCCCTAATTGTTCTTCATATAAGCCTAATGTTGTGGGACATACCATGGATTCCAGCAATTTCTAAAACTCATGCTTAGTGCAAGCACTTTTCTCTTGGGTATTTGATTATGCACTTACACTAACTCACATTTACATAGCAACATGTCCTTCTGGTTGATTACATTGCTTTTAGGGTTAGCCACCTTTTTACTTCCATTCCAGTAGTATTCATCCCTCTATTTATCAATCAGGCTTTGTAGTTCTAAGCATCTGAGAACAATTCCAGCTCCTTTGAAAAGTAGATGAATTTATGGAAACATAAACATAGGGTAGTTTATGTAATCATGAGGGACACAGAACAATGTTTGACCAACAAACAGGACCAAGGAAAGCTAGGCAGCTGCCAGGTCCACAGCCAAGGTTATATTACAAAATCATTCTATTGGTGATCTCCATTTCTTCTCCTGCTGTAAAGTCATACTTAGTCATTCCACGTCTCCTTTGCATTCAGAAGGCTGCTTCTAAGAAACTTCCAATGAGGCCATAGATATGCATTGGGGAGGAGTAGGCATGCTAGAGGTATGGACCAAATGCCCTTGCCTTCTAATGATGACATCAAGACTTGCCTGAGCACCTCCTCATCATGGCAGAGCATGGCAGGGCAGGGCCTGTCTGATGTTAACACTAGAAAGAGCAGATATACCACTCATGATGGACAGCCTAGGCCACATGATCACCAAATTCCATGTGGTATAAGCATGATGTTACATTAGCCAGATGCAACTTTTCACTTGCAAAAAACACCATTTCTCTCCAGACAATCATACTATACATTCCAAGTCCATTCACTCTCCTAAAATGCTAGGTGAGTATTTTACACCTTCACCACTTCTTAAACCCTCATTTCCCTCTCGCCTATCCCCACTCTCAGCTGATGACTCTTTCTAATTTACTGAGTAAATTGAAGAAATAAGAAAGGACCTACACAGACTTCCAGTTACTAGCATCTACATTCAAATACTCTATCTTACTGCCTCTAGATGAATTATCTATGTTTCTCTCTAAGGCCACTTAAGTAACTATACTCTGTTTTTGGAGTAAATGATATTGGTTTACTGATAATAAAAAATACTAAGTGCTTCACATGCATTATCTCATTTAATGCCCTCACCAATATTTTCCAAGAAGATCCTTTAATTTCTTAGTTTGGATTCCTATGGGCACTCTTTCATTGCCTATCATTAAACTCTCTAAAGGAAATCTCCTTTCCAAAGAGGCTGGAGAAAGCTTCTTGAGTTTGGACTAGATGACATTTCAAAGGTACCACCTTATCTACCAAACGTGAATAAATGTTTCAAGAAAGGACCAAGGTATCTTGATTTTCTTTTTATTTGGACCAATTTTATTGCCCTTCAATACCTTTCCAGATAGTTTTTCCAGCCTCAAATTATTAGTCCTCAATTACCTTCAACATTCACCCTAAAATGCCTGTTAAATTTGCAAGGAGGAATGTTGGTGCCCAGAACTGTTATCCAAGTGTCCCACAGGCTATCTGAAGTCCTAGACCCTTACTACACATTCTTCTTTTTCTTCTTCAGTTATAGATATGACTTTATATACAGTGTGGTAGTTTAAAGTGTATATAACAACTTACATATATTGAAAAATGATTATTACATAATCATTTTAATTATGTGAACACCACATATAGTTATTTAAAAAGAAAAATATTTTTCCTTGTGATAAGAACTTTTAGGTTTGACTCTTTTATTTGTTTTGATAACAGCTTTACTTAAGCACTATAAACATTATTATTGTAGAATTGCTTTTGCAGAATAGTATCTCAAACTGACCTAGCTAGTTTGTGCCTTTTGAACTCTTAGGATAGCCTCCTCTCTGAAACCTCAATTTATAAGCAATATCCAACTATATATAGTAATGTTGACATTCTTTTCATCTTCCTGTTTGATGGGGACCACATGTATGGCTGGCTATCCCTGCGTAAATTTGCTTCTCTACCATACATTTATAGTCTTTGGTCTCTTTACAGCACATCCCCTTTCATTCATTCAGTTCTTTATCATATTGCCCTGAGTAACATTTTTTTTGAAATGCAAATGTGATTATTTGATTATCTTATTCATATCTACTACATAAAAGCTTTTTTATACTCCCCTATCACTTTCTTTTTTTATTTCATGTATTATTTTCAGAAACGGGGGAAGGGACAGAGGTAGAGAGTGAGAGAAACATCAACATATGGTCGTCTTTCACCTGCTTCCAGCTATGGACCTGGCTGGAGGTCTGTCTTTCAACCTCCCCTATTACTTTCAAGAGAAAAGTGTGAACTAATTATCATGACTAAAATTCTCCATAATCTAGTCCTGCTTATCTTTGCAGAACCTTCTGTGGGCCATACAGATACCTATTGTACGAGAATATTATTTCTGTTGTAAAAAAGTAAAATCATCCTAAACATACCCGTGACAAGAGACATACCTTTACCTTGGGCATAATATAATGAAGGTCAAGCAACATTCCTTTATTCTTCAGTGAAACACTTTCCCTTATGCCTTAGTTCATGAAATGTTCTCAAGCTCCAAAAGTGGAAAAGCTTCTTTTTTCTAGGAAACTGTACTTTTGGGATCAGTGCTATGTTGAGACTTTAAATGAAAAAGAAAAAAGCCTCTATTTCAGCAAAAAGAGTAATTTTTAAGATCCTCAGATCTGTTATTCATCTTTTACTTTTTCTTCCGATTTTTTTTTTCAGTAACTTTGATTGACTTTTGGAAAGGAATAAATAAGTGTAGTAAAGGGAAATCAGAGAGGAGGGAGGGGAAATGAGTCCTTGTTTACTTCACACTTACTCTTGGTTAGTTATTGGGACAGGGGTATACATATATTAATGCATCAATTCTAATATATGCATTTTTTCTTCAATTTTAATATCCCATGAATGTGCCTTAAAATCAGTATTGTCTTAGGCCAAGTAAAATATGTGTTGCTTAATCTAAGCATTATCTCCATTAAGTTTTATAGATTCAGAATCTGTAATCAGAGAGCTTATCTATTCCAACTCACAAGTGACAGAACCAGGATTCAAGCTCAGATCTGGATGATTCTAAAACCATTAACAAGTTAGAAGACAGTAGTTTAAATTTGGGATAAATACCAACAACTTACTATGAGAAATTCAGAACCCGAAAACAATTTCAGTTGGTTAGGGCAGCTTGTTGCAAACTAAATAAACTGGAAGTGATTCTTTGTCATAATATAACCAGGCATAAAGGGGTGAATAACGGTTGGGGAGGTCAGGAACAGGAATTGGGTACACCCTATTGGAGTAGGGTAGAGATTAAAAAGTGATCAGCAGTGAGTATGGGTGAAAGCAGAATGTCTAAACTCTAGTAACAGGCAGCAGAAACCTGCTGTGATGAGCGAAGGAAGTTTAGAAAGAGGTGATGGGGTGTTGAGATAAGCAGACAGAGCCCAGAGATGGAAAGCTCAGAACAGCAGTTTATAAAGATGCAGACCAAAGGCCTCAGAGATCCCTTCAACAGATAACAGGTCACAGGAAACACATCTGTGGGAACGTTATAGTTTGGGCTCGAACCAGCAAATATTTTTACTCTAAAGACAAATAGTTTTGACAGTCAGTGAAGAACAGGGTTTTTCTAAGATGGTACATAAGACAAAATCCTGGGGCTGGAGAATGCTAGGAAAGAGATGACATGACCAGCAGTATCGCAATGCAAAGGACCCTGGGCTGGGTGTTAGAATTGCACTTTCTGGCCCTGCTCTACTAGGAGGGGGAAGAAGAAGAGCCCCCCAGTGGCCCTATGACTTCACATGAAAGCTAATATGGAAACTAACAGGAGTAGGAACTGTGAACTGGCCAGGTTACCACTGATCAATAGAATATCCTAACAAAAGTATATGAGGATGTAGGTTCCTTTGGAGTTAGAAAACAATCTAATAGCTGCTATCTGCAGGAATCTTTAGAGACAGGGAACTGGGTCAAAGCTGACATACTTCAGAAAAACCATCCACCAAATTCACATGGAGACCAGCTCACCAGCATGCACCAGAAACCAGAGACCTCCCCTGAACCAGTAAGTGACAAGTTAGGTAAGGATATCTCAGCCTCACCTAGCATGTTCCCTAACCCCAGAGACTTAGGCCTTGAAAGGAAAAGTAAAGAGCTGACATGGAATGGGACACTGCACCCCATCTTGTAATGTGCTGGACAGGGAGGGGCAATGGCCAAATGCCTGGACAGTGATGAGGAAGGGGAAAACAGGACACTTGACATGATGAGATTGGTGTTTTAAAGCAGCAAGGCTTGCAAAGGTGCAGCCTGCCCAAGATGTTATTAAAATGTCACAGCAAAGGAAATTCAAAAGAAGTATATTTGAAGAAAGTAAATAAAAATTAAAAAGCATTCTTAGTTTATTCCCACCAGAGCAGACATTTTGCAATAAACTAGTTATACTGGTGCCATAAAGTGGTAGCACAAAATTCAACTACGAATTTTGGACTAAATGTCTGAATTTCTTGTATTATTTTGGTGGATTCAGTTCCAGTACATCCAGCACATTAGTCTTTAAATAAAATATGTTACTTTTAAGAAAAGCTCACTGTCTTATTAGAGAAGGCATGCAATTTGACCCTGAACCTGCTCTCTTAAGATATCCCTGAACATATTTCAAAGCATAGTCAACTATTAGTTAGGAACAGAATTTGACATGTTCATTTCCCAACAAATCAGTTCATGGTGTACAAGAGAAGAAAAGAGATACTGAAACCACTCATTTCAGCCTCAGGACAGAGGAGGCTATTTGGAGAAGTCTGTGCTGGGGCAGCACAGTCATTAATTAGCCAAATTCTTTGTCAATTTGATTGTGACTGTCTGGACAGCATGTTCCCAACATCAGCCTCAGTACCTATGCAGAGCAAGATACAAGTCATGGTCTAGATCCAGCTCCAGCTACAAAATTCCCTTGCTTTTGAGATTAAATCAACCTTTGGACTTAAATTCCTCTCTTTAAATGACATCCTACCTGCTTCGTCTGTTCCAAGGTTATTCTTTCAACGTGAAAAATAAGGTAAGTTATTAAGGATAAGAGGAAGAATGCAGTGGTTTGTAGAGACTCAAATTAGCCCCTTCAAGCCCTTGCCTAGGTGTGTCATTGGTGCCCACATTCAATCCACTGCTTCAGTTCAACATTATTTATTTTTGAAGGTCATATGAGTCTATTGCATTTTGTCATGGAATGTTTATCCCAACCATGTAGCAGTTACAGTCTTGGGAATATAATGCACATTCCACTTATATTATGAATGAAATTTGATAAAGGTTTATTTACAGAAGTGTGGGCAGAGTTAAGAGAACCAATTTCCCCGCACCCCCTTCCCATCTGGCAACCATCAAAATACTCTATATCTATGATTCTGTTTCTGTTCTTCTTGTTTGCTTAGTTTGCTTTTTAGGTTCAATTTTTAATAGGTATTTATTTTTTTGTCATTTTATTGTTCATAGTTTTGATGTTTTTCTTAAATAAGTCCCTTTAACATTTTATAGAATAATGGTTTGGGAATGATGAACTCCTTTGGTTTTTTTCCTTCTCTGGGAAGCTCTCTAGCTATCTTTTGATTCTAAGTGATATCTTTGCTGAGGAGACCAATCTTGGCTTTAGGTCCCTGTTTTCCACACCTGAATATTTCTTGCCAGTTCCTTCTGGCCTTCAAATTTCTTTTGAGAAATCAGCTGACAGTCTTATGGTCACTTCCCTGTAGGTAACTAACTTCTTTTCTCTTGCTGCTTTTTAAGATGATCTCTTTATCTTCAATCAGTGGCATTTTAATTATGATATGTCTTGGCATAAGTTTCTTTGCAAGCACTCTCTGTGCTTTCTGGTCTTGCATGTCTATTTCCTTCACCAAATTAGGGACGTGTTCTTTCATTATTTTTTCAAGTAGATTTCCACTTTCTTGCTCTTTTGCACTTTCTCTTCTTCTTCTGGCACCCTTATAATGCAAATGTTGGAATGCTTGAAGTTGTCTTAGAGACTGCTTATACTATCCTCATTTTTTTTTTTATTCTTTTTTTTTCTTGTTGTTCTGATTGGTTGTTTTTTGCTTCTTTATGTCCCCAAAATCATTGATTTGATTCTCACCTTCATCTACTCTACTGTTGATTCCCTGTAAATTGTACTTTACTTCAATTAATGTATCCTTTGTTTCTGACTGTATCTTTTGTATACTTTTGAGGTCCTCAGTAAGTTCCTTAAGCATCCTTATAACCACTGTTTTGAATTCTGCATCTGATAGATTGCTTATCTCCAATTTGTTTAGTTCTTTTTCTGGAGTATTGAGCTGTTCTTTCATTTGGACCATGATTTTTTGTCTTTTCATCTTGGCAGCCTCTTTGTGTTTGTTTCTACATATTAGAACTACTGTGACTCCCTGTTTTGGTAGTGTGGCCTAATGTAATAGGTGTCCTGTGGAGTCTAGGGGCACAGCCTCCCCTATCACCCAAGCTGGGAACTCAAGTTGCACACTTCATGTGGGCTGAGTGCACCCTCCTCTTGAAGTTGAGCCTTGGTTGCTGTTGGCAGATAAATTGTGGTGGTTTGGGGAGTGGGGATTTAGCCAGGCCAGTCAGCTGCAAGGACCACTAAAGCCAACCTCCACCCTTCATGGAGGATTAGCTGTGTAGGGTAGTGTGGTGGTGCTCTTATGTGGTCTGTAGTTGTCCGTGAGGTGTGCAGGCTCTGGGGTTTCATGGGTGGCTCAAGCCAAGATTAGCCCCAACCCATGTTTTGCCTGAGGCCACCCTGCATGATCTACAATAGCAGCCAATTTGCAGATGCTACTACTTGTGCTGGGCTTAGAAATTCCCAGGTAAAGCCAAGCTGTGAACCTAGTCTGGCTGCTGCTAGTGATGGGCCTAAAGCCACTTTGAAAATTGTACCGGGGCTGGTGGCTCACTGAGGCCAGATATTGCTTGCCTGAGAGGATCTAGGAAATTGTGAAGCTTGACCCAACACCAGCCATTCATATGGAAAAGCCACTGTTAACAGCTGGGTGGGAGGGATTCCCCAGGGGACCTCCATGGCAGGGCAAATAGTTTAGCCAAGTTGCTGGAGACTCGGATATGGCACCTACCTACTGGTTCTGTGGCTATCTGCAGGAAGGGTTCAGCAGAGGAAAAAAAGCCTCTAGCCACCTTTCTGTCTAGGAGAAAACTCTTCTCCAGTGCTCACCTTGATGCCAGACACTTCAGTTCTTCCCTCTGTGCCCCAGGTGCATTTCTAGCTGCTACCCTGTTGCTGGTAGAAGGAACGAGGCTTAGTAAGTTTGTATGTGGGTTCTTTAAGAGGAACTGCTTGGGACTTTAGAAATTTTTTCCACTGACTCAATCTCTGCTAGGTTTTGCCCCAGGAAGTTATAGGGACCTAACTTCCTAGGACTGGAGCTCTGGCCTGGTAGGGCCTGGTGTGGGGCTAGGACTCCTTGCTCTCAAGATATCCCTCCAGAATTTGTATCTACCACACATGGATATGGGGCCAGCTCATTCCATGTCTCTGAATCTCCTACCAGTCTGAATGGATATGATTTCTTTAATTCCATAGTTTTTGTATTTCCATTCAACTTGATATCTGGTAGTTCTGAGTGATGGCTGTTCTATAGTTTAGTTGTAATTTTGATGTGGTTGTTTGAGAAGGTGAGCCATGTTTACCTACATCTCCATCTTTTCCAGAAGTATCATGATTCAGCCTCTTCTTTAATTGTAAGTGATAGCCTTGCTATGTAAACTATTCTTGGTTATAGGTCCTTGCTTTTTACCACATAGAATATTTTGCTTACACTTTTCTGGTCTGAAATGCTCCCTTTGAGAAATCAGCTCACAATCTTATGGGCGCTTCTTTGTTGGTATCTAACTGTCTTTCTCGTTCTGCTTTTAAAATTCTGTCTTTAACTTTTACAGCTTTAATTTGATGGGATATTTTGTGGGCCTCTTTGGGTTCATCTTGTTGGGACTCTCTGTTATTCCTGGATAGCTGTGTCTTTTTCCTCCACCGGATTAGGAAAGTTTTAGTCATTTTTTTCAAGTAGTCCCTTAATTTCTTGCTCCCTATTTTTCTCTTTCTGGTACCCTTATGATGAAGATGTGGTTATGTTCACGTTGTCCCGAATGTTCCTTAGACTATCCTGCTCTGATAAGGTGTTTTCTGCTACCTTGTCTTCCAGATCATTGATTCAGTCCTCTGCTTAATCTAACCTACTGTTTATTTCTTTTAGTGCATATTTTGCTTCAGATATTGTATTCTTCATTTTTAACTGGTTTGTTATTATAGTTTGTATGTTCTCATTTATGCTTTGTGCCTCTTTGTTGAAGTCCTAAGTTTTCTGAGCATCTTTATAATCATGTTTTTAAACCATGTGTCTGGTAGATTGCTTGCCTCCATTTTATTTAGTTTTGGATTTTTTTTTCCTGGATATTTCTCCTGTTCTTTCTTTTTCTTTTACATGTTACTTTGTCTTCCCATTTTGGCTGCCTCTCTGTACTTGTTTCTGTGTACTGGGTAGATATGCTATGTCTCTGTCTTGGTAGTGTGGCCTTCTGTAGTATGTTTCCTGTGGAGCTCAGATGCACAGTCTCCTTTATCATCCAAGCTGGGTTCTCCCAGAATGTCCCCTGTGTGTTATGTGAACCCTCTTGCTGTAATCTAGTCTGATTGCTGTTGACCAGTTAGTGCATAGAGTCAACCCTCAGGCAGGCTGACTGTGAGGACTGAACCAGACCACACTATTCAAGCTGCTCTGCAGATGCTGGCCACACAAAGTGAGTTTGCCTCAGCAGGGTCTGGCATCCATATCCCTTTGGATGTGCTGCTTGTGAAGTTAATTGGATCCTTCTCCTCTGTTTGAATGACCCTCAAGTTTTTCACTGGGAAAATAAAAGAAATAGGCTAGTTTAGTGTATTGATTTGTCTACATTAACCTTAAAAAAAAATAAGATCCTACTCAGTAACTTACACAAAATTAATAAAATTGCAGTTCTCTTGCTGAAGCCTGGAGAGAAGACAGTTTACACTTTTCATGGATCCCAACCCACCTGGATTTTCCTTCAGAGATCTCCATAGAGTGCAATTAGACAATCACTGGGTCACTCCTCATTCTAAGATCCAATCCAACCCTCTAAAAATGTGTGGGTTGAAATTGCTCTTCCCTACAGTAAGAAAACACAAGGGCATGATAATGGTTTCTGGCAATGTTTTCAGTAGCAATTAATGCCAATGCAGTAGGTTTAATTTCTGGACAATATGAGTGGAGAGGAGTATTTATATAACTTTTCGAGTTAGCAGGTTTTGGCTAATTTGTGAAATCAGTGGATTTTCCCAAACTAAGGTTTATGAGAGGCTATCATCTATTATTTTATTTTATTTTCCTTCTATTTTCAAATTACACCTTAATCTTCAAACTGTAATGGTACATTTTTTTTTTTTTCAAAATGCAACCAATAGTAAGGTTGTAAAATTGAAGAGTGTAAGTGTTTACAACTCTAGACAGAAAATTACATTTCTTCTACTGTGACCCAGATAAGAACAAGGCTTAAGAGGGAAATGCATTTAAACTTTTCAAAATAGTTTCATGTGTGCTTAGAATCTAGTAAGAACAGGAATTATATTTGCTGACTAAATTTATGTTGTTAACTCTTTATAGACCTCCTATTATACATTGGATTTCTTTTTTTTAAGTATATTTTATTGATTATGCTGTTATAGTTGTCCCAATTTCTTTTCCCTTTGTTCCCCTCCACCCAACACCTCCCACAATCCTACCCTCCCTAGTTCACATCTGTGGGTTGTGCATATAAATTCCCTAATTACATCCTTTCCTGTATTATTCTTAACTTCCTCCTGTCTATCTTGTACCCACTAATTATATTTCCTAATCCCTAAACCATTTTCACATTTTTCCCCCTTCTCCCTCCGAGCTGATAACCCTTTTGATAACCTTTATATTTATATTTATGATTCTGATCCTATGCTGATTGTTTAGTTTGTTTTTGTTCTTATTCTTTTTTTTTAAAGATTTTATTCACTATTTTCAGAGAGAAGGGCAGGGAGGGAGGAAGAAAGGGAGAGAAGCATCAAGGTATGGTTGCCTTTCACCTGCTTACTGCTAAGGACCTGGCTAGAGACCTGGCTTGCCACATGGGTATATGCCCTGACTGGGAATCAAACCAGTGACCTTTGGATTCACAGGCCAGCACCAATCCTCTGAGCCACACAAGCCAGTGTTTTTATTCTTTTAGGTTCTGTTGTTAACAGTTGTGAGTGTATTGCCACTTTAATGTTCATAGCTTTGACTCTCTTTTTCTTAAATAACTCCCTTTAACATTTCATGTAATAATGGCTTGGTGATGATGAATTCCTTTAGCTTTACCTTGCCTGTAAAGCACTTTATTTGCCCTTTGATTCTAAATGCTAACTTTGCTAGATAGAGTAATCTTGGTTTAAGTCCTCGCTTTTCTGAATACTTCTTGCAAGGCCCTTCTTGCCTGCAAAGTTTCTTTGAGAAATCAGCTAATAGTCTTATAAAATTCTTTGTAGATAATTCTTCTGCTTTTAAGTTCTCTTTATCTTTAACCTTTGGCATTTTAATTATGATGGGTCATGGTGTGGTCCTCTTTGGGTCCAACTTGTTTGAGACTCTCTGTGCTTCCTAGATTTGTATGTCTATTTCTTTCACCAAATTAGGGAAGGTTTCCTTTATTATTTCTTCAAATAAGTTTTTAATTTCTTTCCTTTTCTCCTTTTGGCACCCCTATGATTTGGATGTTGGCACATTTAAAGTTGTCCCAGAGGTTCCTAAGCCTCTCTTAATTTTTTTTTTTTTTTCAATTCTTATTCCCTTAATCTGTACTGGCTGACTGATTATTTCTTCCTTATGTTCCAAATCATTGATTTGAACCCTGGTTTCCTTCCCTCACCATTGATTTTGTGTGTATTTTTTATTTGCTTGTTTGTTTGTTTGTTTGTTTCACTTAGCCTAGCCTTCACTTCTTCCTTTCTGCATTTGCCATACTCAAGTATAGCTGTCAGGTCTGTAAGTATCTTTATCACCAGCACTTGAACTCTGCATCTGTTAGATTGGCTTCCTCCTTGCCTGTTAGGTTGGCTATCTCCTCATCACTCAGTTCTCCTACTGGAACCCTTATCTGTTTCTGTTTTTCAGGGCCTTACTTCTCTGTCTCCTCAACTTAACAAGCTCCTGTGTTTGCCTCTGTGTCTTAGGTAGAGCTGTTGCACCTGTTATGTTTTAAGAGGCAGGGCCTCAGGTATTCATCAGTATAGGGTGACCTGTTTCACCACATTGTGGTGCTAGGGTTGGGGGCTAAGAGTGAACAATGCTGCCTGCTCAACACTTTCCTTTTTTCCAGGCACCTCTCCCACTTCCTGTATTGGACTGGTGCCTCTCTAGCTGTTGCCCTGGCTGTGGTTCCAAGAGTGGGTAGGTCTGTGGATGTTCTAGAACCATGGGGGCCCTCTAAACAAATGAACTCTGCTGAAAGAACTGTAAGCTGTGCAGGCTGGTCTGGTGCCAGGAGTACTTCTCAGGTGTCCCTACTTTTTTTTTAATGTGTGACTGCACTCTCTGCCAGCAGACCACAGCCACGGAGCCCCCAAACTGCATCCTCTCTGTCCCAACTCTGTCCCTCTTACTTGTCTGGATGAATATTACTTCTTTATATCTTTTGTTTGTTGGACTTCCGTGTAGCTCAATTTTCTGGAATTTCTGGCTGTCTCTAGTTTTGAGTAAGATGTATTTCTTTTTAGATGTGGACAGAGATGCAGCATGTCTACCTACCCCTCCATCTTGGCCAGAGGTCCTACAATGGATTTCTTAATGATAGCTATTTAAATCCTAACTATTACGAATAAAACTATACACACAGTTGCTTATCAAATATTTCTTGAATTAATTCAGGGATATTATGCAACTTGTTCATAAAGTATATGTGAAATACCATGAAAGGAGGAAGCTTTAAATAAGCTGTGGGTGATGGCTGAGATTTGAAGGGCAAGAGAGGAAAGGTACTTTGCAAGCAATGGAATAATAAGCAAAATCTGGAGATAGGAAACTAACTTGTACACATGGGATAGAAAAAAAAATCTGTGTAGTTGCTGCTTAAAGTTTAAGAAGAAAAAAACAAAAAAAAATGGTGTGGCTGGAAAACTAGTTTGAAGCCAGATCGCTGAGAACTTTCATTGGCTAGTGAGAATTTTGATAGGAAATGGGAACGTATTGAAGGATGTTGAGAAAGGGAGTGGCTTAGCTAGAAATGGATTATAGAAAGACAAAGCTGTAAAATTATCAGGTGGATAAATGGGGGAGAAATTAAAGATAGGGAGAACACTTGGAGAAGCAGCAATAGCTTGGTAATAATGCACTGAACACCTCTATAAGGCTGTAGGGCACAAATAGGAATTACTATTTAATGCATGGAAAATGCAGGAAGATTCAGTGCCCATTCAAACCAATAGCTCCTGATTACCAGATGGAAGATAAGGAGGAAGCTAGGCCAGCTGAGATCTCAAATGCACTGAGAGGGTATCCTTAGGAAGTCCAAGGACAGAAGCATTAGGATAGGAATTTACTAGCCTCCTTGGTGGAAGATGGGAGTGGTGCTAGGCTTCCATTGTGAAACAAGAGTAAGAGTTCCTGACTCCCTTTTTCTGTCTCTTTCTCAATGTCTGGAAAATGCAAAAGAGGGAGGTAGGGAGATGACTCATGAGGCACACTCCGGGTGTGGGGTCACTGCCATTTTTTCTCTTTAATGGTCTCATTTCCATTTGTCAAAAAGTTATGCTTCTCCTGAACAATGATTTTTTTCAATATTAGTATTCACCTCCCTACCTCCAGTCAAGCAAAATTTAATGTTTTCATGGCCCCTGTGGAACCTCTTCCCTATTCTTCAGAAATGCTGTGATGTTGGAGAAAACCTCTCAGATCCTTATGTGTAAGTTAGTCCACCACCAGACTGTAATGTTCTAATAAGCAGAGATGCTACTTACTCATCTTAGCACTCATAACACCTAGCATAAGTCCTGACATTTGATAGAATTGAAGAAAGTTTGGTTGATGGGTTAATAGAGTTTCCCTGGGGTTTTAACAGTGGGTTTCAATTATGTTTTTCTTACAGAAGGGTGGTGCTCTAATTGCACCATTTCTGCCCAAAGCATTTAATCATATCAGCACTCCTGTCTTTGCAGGTTGAGTAAACAAAATCAAATTACCTCTCACTTAGGGGCTGCTAATCTGTAGGAGTCCCATTGCCACAAGTGGAAAACTTATCATGTATGACCTCTCTTATATATGAGCTCAGGAAAGATGTCACTAGAAGAGTCTTCTTCTAACATGGTTTTCTCTGGAATATGGTCCATTGGCAAGAGCAGCATAATGGCAGAGGTTGGTGACAGGTACCAGTGGACGTGTAATTTGTCATTATGTAAGTGGCATGTTTCTCATCCATTTTTACTGGCTGCTACTAAGAATTCCTTGCCTGAATTTGGTGCTATGGAAGTTTCACAGAGTTTGGAATTGGTTAGTAAACCATTGTAGGAAGAGATTTTATAGTTGCAATAGCATTTTATATGTAATAACATTTTCCTAAGCTGTGGTCATAAAGTGTGCTATCTCTTCTCTGCCTATAGTAAGGAAGATTAGGTCATGGGGGAAATTGAAATGCCAAGAAATTCCCAAAGCACAATATTATCTTTTCTTTGTCCCTGGTTTAACTTTGGATTCCATACCCCATTTTTATGCTGAAAGTCGTTTTAGTAATTTCTGGGTTTGTCAATGACATTTGAAGAGGTGTTATTTCATCTGGCATTATAATACAGAGATAAAATTACCCAAATAAAACTTCTAATGGCCTCATTTTCATTTACCAAAAATTATGCTCTCAAAAATTTTGGCTGGAGTCTTCAGGTCTAGCACTGTCAATAGCCTATTATTGAGGTAGGATGCTGCATGCATGACCTTGCTGAGGGACAAGTTCAGACGAGGGACAGAAGTGAAGATGAGCCTATCCTCAGTAACAAAACCAGAGAGAAGGAGTGCAGTCGCACTTAGAGCCTCTGTGTCTGCAAGGGAATTAGAAATAAAAGACCAGAGACTCCATGCTTTTGTGATGCTCTGGAAACCTTCATCATTTCTCTAGTTTATTACTTTGGTGATTCTTTCAGTTTTTCTAAATCGACTAGCATCAGAACTCTTAATGGAAGGCCTGCCTACTTAACCTTCCAAAGCAGCACAGAACTCGGGGCTGAGGAAGCAATTTCCTTCCAACCAGACTTTGGAGGAAAATTTCCAAGGGATGGCAAAAGCTAAGTAAAAGGAAGAAAGCAAGGAATGTAGAAAATGTCTGAAGACTTGGAGGTGGTCTGAAACTAAGCAGCCAAAAAGCTTACAAGGTTGGATATTTTACTTATTCTAGTGAAAGAAGAGCAGAGTAGCTAATAACAAGGATGCTCTTTGATCTTGTACTTCAAAGCATTATAGCTCCAGATTAATATTCAGCACTTCTTTATTCAGGTACTACTCTCTTATCCTCACCTCCTTTCCATTAGAGAGACAGAAAACATTTTAAGGATTCCAAATTATCTCTTTCTCAGGTCCAAGGGATAAAGTGGGAGACATTCAGGAGCCTGGCACATTAGCATCCTTTGAATGCAGTAAGAAGTTGAGGGGCTTTTTATGTGCATATTAGTAATCAAAGCTGATTATTAAAATTGCAAAGAAGCCTTGCGTGCTGCTTGCAGACTTAGATGGATGATGACAGTGGAGCTTTTTGCATTACAAATTAGAATGAATGCTCTCTTTTGGAGTCATTGCTGTTTCTGGTTACCAATTTATCTTTTTATCTGTGATTTATTCTTCCCCACTCATTTTCTTAAACTTTCCCTGTGCTACTATTGCTTAGTGGCATGGACTTGAATTTACTGTGAGTAGTTGGATACAATTAGATCTTTAGAAAGGTATCTTAAAATTGTTGTTGAGAGCTTTCTGGAGATGGGTAATAACATCTATTGGAATTGATAGTCCCTTAAAGGAGAATAAGTGAAAATGTTGTCAGAGCTCCAGAGAATGACGTGAAGTTGATATCTTTATTTATTTTTCCAATTAAGGCTATTTCTTTCTAAAGTGGTAAACAGACAAATAATTTTCACTGCTATTGGTAGTAGCGGTAGCAATAAAATTTCAAAAACAGGTCTTGATATGTCATTTAAGGCTCTTTGGTGTCTTATAACAGATATTGATTTTGACTAACTTAAACAAATTGGGATTTAGTGAAAAGATACTGGAGGCTCCCACAATTTTTGGAAGACTGCCCTGGAAATAGGCAAGAAAGACTGTAGTGCACAAAGAAAAGAAACGGGACTGTCCAGGGAGCCCTCCCAACCAGAACCATCTGATAAAGACAGTTCCACTGGCATAGAAGGAAATGCTAGCTTTCCTTAGCTTCTTTGTCCTTCTAGCTGGGATTGAAATGGAAAGGACAGGCATCTCCTTTAGCCCAGCCAGAATCACATTGGGGCTCTTTGTTCATAGTATTCGGATTTCTGCTTACTTATTGTGTCAGCCAACTTTATCTGTTGGAGAAGACAAAGTTGCTTAAGGGCGAATTGGGATATTGCTTTTAAAAAATCAAAAACACATGCCTGACAACCCAAAAAATTAATAAATCATAAAAATGTAAAACATATCCAATTAACATTTGCAGCACTCTGAGGTATGCAATATTATGACTATTTCATAGATTAGATAATTTAGGATTAAATCTATCATATAAATCCTTCCAAGCCATGTAGCAATTAAGTAGCAGAATCATATTCAAGAACAAGTCTCCTGTTATATATACTATGTTCTTTCATCCCTCTTTCCTATTCTGTCCTGCTTTGATATCCATAGTTAAGATCCTTGAAGAACTTAAGTTCCAAAATATTTTCTCCTTCCCTCCTTCTGGTCCTCCTATTGTCCATCAGTATTCCTCTCATTTTTTTTATTCCTGTTCTTGTCACTACTGGAGCTCCAAGCCTCCCGTAATCACCCTGACATTTAACCCTGTATGGTCCAAAATACTCTCTAATGGACACTAATGTCTCCTAAACTTGCTTCCATGTCATTGGAACTCCTATTGGGAATTCACTCAGATTGCTGCATTTTCGGTCTCTGATCTGATTTCTCCTTTCCTTGCTTTGATACCTAGTTCTCCCTTGGCTACTGAGCTACCCTGAAAGCTCTCTCAAGAAATAGTGTTCTTTTTTTTCTCCCACGTTTCATGCACTATAGGGCCTAGGGGTAGAGGAAGCAGCAGTCTTACTTTTCATTGATATTGAGGGACCATTTTATTACCTTTCTCTCTTGAAAACCTGGCTTCTTTGAAGTGCATGCCATCAGACTATACCACCCACTAACCCTTCTGGGTCACTCCCTCTAACTCATTGAATATTGCAGCATGTGACTCACTCTTTCTTTCTATTACAAATGGTACCATCACCTGTGATCACTTCCATATCCATACAGGTGATCCATTCAATACTCCGATCTCATAGTTTCTGCTATGACTCTGAATAGTCTTTTCCCCCATACCAACTAAACCATCTTTTCTCCCAGGTTCACCCTAGACCTTTTAGTTACAAATAACAACCACCTCCCAGATCTTGATGTCAAGCACCCCACTGTCGTACCCCCACTTCCCATCTTTTTAGCTTGTCTTTCTGTTTCCCCTTGCTTAGACTTTTACCCCATGATGACTTCCAATTCATTGGCCCTGCCACATTTGCACTGTCCTCTACTCCCTTCAGTCTCTCTTACACACACCCCCATTTCTTTCCTTACCCAGTCTTATTTTGGGCTTTTTCGTTAAAATCACATTGTTATAAACACACTCAGCTGCCCACCTTACTCATGGGTAATATTTTAGAACTGGTTAGACCAACTCCTCACCTGCTAAGCCTTAACACAAGAGCAGCTAGGGAAAAATACTCAACTATCTTTCTTGGGCTCATTCTGAGCTCATGACTGTAAGTCTCAGATGAGCTATCAACATGACTCAGCAATTTCACTGTATGTGTGAGGTCAGTTTCCTCTCTTGGTCTATAAAACAACTATGACATATCATCTCATCTCTCCTGAAACCTACAAAACCATGTTTATCTGTCTCATTCTTATTGAAAAAATAGAAGAAATCACAGGAGAACTAATTCATCTAACTGCCCCCATGTCTAGCAACATACTCTGCTCCTCCTTGGGACACAGTCCCTGAGCCAGTCCAGCCTCTCACTGTGCAAGGAAACCCATTCCATTTTGCCTTCTGCATCTCTCTCCTCCTACACCTTGAGCATCATTTTCTCTCTCTCTCTCAAATACTCAAGCATGACAATAGAGAAGCTGAATGGACTCCATGGCTCCCTTCAGTTACACTTTAAGAGCTGCCCTTCCCTTCACAGCAAAACTTTTTACAAAGGTGTCTGTCTCCTTACCTTCCATTTTCACTTCAGTCAGACTTTTGTCTACTACTTGGAAATGGAAACAGTATTATCAGTGTTCTCCTTTCCTCCAAAACTCATAGATATCAGTTTTTATCTTGCTCTACTCAGTACATACTTCCAAGAAGTACTGCATTCTTTTTTTTTTTTTTAATTTTATTTATTATTTTTAGAGAGAGAGAAAGGGAGAGAAGCAGAGAGGGAGAGAGACAGCAATGTAAGGTTGCCTTTCACCTGCCGCCAGCTACAGACCTGGCTGGAGACCTGGCTTGCAACCTGATTATGTGCCCTGACTAGAAATTGAACCAGCGACCTTTGGGTACACAGGCTGGTGCCTTAGAAATACTGCATTCTTAATGTTAGCTCAAATAGTTTTTCATCCTTGCCTTTGATAATGAAAGACCCTGAGTGATATGAGTTCCTCATCAGGTGGATTTGAACTAAATTCTGTACCCTTCATTGGGTACAGCTACACCAACTCTCATGGCATTTCTCTTATTAGGCTTTGAACCAAGACTTAAGCACAGCCCCAACCATGATTTATCTACACTTGGATTCTAGAAATTACAAACTGAATATTTGGGTCCAGCAACCATAGAAGGTAGCTTAGCCTAGCTATGTGTTTTTTTAATCATGCTCTGTTTAATTTATGCAAATTTATACTGTTTAGTGAGTCTTCAGCTTTATTTTATTTTCCTGGTATTTAGAGGTTCCAATCCCTTATTATTATTTTTTTTTTTAAAAAAAACAACTTTGTTCTCATGGATTTGTAACATTTTCCATTAACAAATTCCCCATTAGGGACACATTCACTGTTTGTATCATGTTTAAAGGAAAACTAGAGAGCAGGGTGGTTTCTTCTGTTGGTTCAGTCACTACAGATCTAAGGCAACAATATTTTGCTGGGAAGCAGTTGCTCATTTGCATACTGAAGTTCATTGTCATTCTGCTTCTTCATTTTCAGCTGAGGGTGAGTCAGAAAGTGAACTAACTAGTAGAGTGCAGAAATTACTAATTCTAACAGACCTTTTGATCTGGCCTACAAAATAATCTTAGCCATGTATGCATCCAGCTCACCAAGACCTCAATAATTACTCCTTGTTATATTTAACCTTTTTTTAAAGATTTTATTTATTATTTTTAGAAAGAGAGGAAGGGAGAGAGGCAGAGAAGGAGAAAAACGTCAATGTATGGTTGCCTTTCGCCTGCCTCCAGCCACAGACCTGGCTGGAGAACTGGCTTGCAACCTGGTTATGTGCCCTGGCTGGGGAATTGAACCAATGACCTTTGTGTTCACAGACCAGCATCTTATCCATTGTGCCACCAGCCAGGGCTTCTATTTAACCATTTTTACTAAACAAATTTTTGTTGAAACTTCTCTATATGCCAGGCACTGGATTAGGCCCTGGAGATATGGCAGGAAACAAGACAGGGCAGGGCCTCAAATCTCAAGAGGCCTGCATTCTGTTGGAGAGAGACTGATGAAAATGAGTAAACAAATAACAGCAATTATCAACAAATCAACAAACAACAAATGTTGGGAGGATGTAGGGAAAAGGGAGCCCTGGTGCATCGTTGGTGGGAATGTAGACTGGTGCAATCACTATGGAAAACAGTATGGAGTTTCCTTAAAAATTAAAAATGGAACTGCCTTTTGATGCAGCAATTCCACTACTAGGATTATATCTGAAGAATGCTGAAACACCAATTCATAGGAACCTATGTATCCCTATGTTCATAGCAGTGCTATTTACAATAGCCAAGTGCTGGAAATAGCCTAAGTGCCCATCAGTGGATGATTGGATCAAAAAACTGGAGAGTACTATGCTTAGTGAAATAAGCCAATCAGCGAAAGACAAATACCACATGATCTCACCCATTACAGGACAATAATGAACAAACAAATAAGCAAAACAGAACCAGATACATGAATACAACGAATAGACCTTCAGTGGGCAGAGGGGAGGGGAAGGGGGAGGAGGAGGCAAAGAAGGGGAGCAGTTTAGTTAAGGAACTAGCATGGAAAAACCATGGACATGGACAACAAGAGGGATTGACTTTGAGGGGGAGTAGGTGGGTGGGGAAGGGGAGAGAGGGGCGGGGAAATTGGATGGATGTAATACAACAACAATAAAATTTAATTTAAAAAAGTAAAAGAAAATTGAAAATGGTGATATATACATAACGAATGAAATAAAATTATGTGGTATGCAGTGTTTGTGAGAGGAGGTAATAATATTGCTTGAGTAGGCCAGGAACACTCACCTGAGATGACATTTGCTTTGAGCCCCAAATGATATGAAGACAGAGGGCCAGAGGGTGGTAAACAAAGCCAGCAGCAAGTGCAGGACCCTATAGCAGAAAGAGTTTGGTTTGTTCAAAGAAAAGAAAGGTCAGTGCAACTAAAATATGAGCGGGGTGGGGGTGGGGGCACCAATTTTAAATGAAGTTAGGAAAGCAGCAGATAGCAGATTATGGAGAATCTTAGAGGGTGTTAGATTTTATTCTCATATTCTCATATGATAGACAGTGATGCATGATCTGGTTTGTATTTTCTTTTATTCTGATTACTGTGGATAAAAGAGGTTATAGGAGCCAAGAAGACCAAAAAATTCAGATAATAGATAAGGGTAGCTTGAAATTGTGATTGTACCTGTGAATGTGAAAATGATATACAAGTATAGGAATAAATATTGGAAATAGAGCCATCGGGCCTTGCTGATGAGTTAGATACACTGAGGGAAAGAAAAGCAGAAGGACAGGTCCTGCATTTTTGGCTTAAGCAATTGGGCAGATGACAATGCCATTAATTGATATGGGAAGCTGATGGACTGAAGGAAAAACAGATTTAGCTGGGAAAAATAAAGGATTCTCTTTTAGCCATGTGGAGTCTAACATACCTATTGGGCCCCCAATGTGAAATGTTGACAAGGTGTTAGAAACATAGGTTGCTGCATAAGTTTATCTCTAAAGGCTCCTGAGTTTGTAACACTGGTATAGTGTTTAGGTTAAGAACATTGGTTCCGAAGTAAAAAGATCTTTCTATGAATTCAGGTTTTGCTACTTACAAGTCCTATAAGTAGCATTCTTAATTGCCCAGACCTCAGTATCCTCATAGAAATAATAAGGTTAAAATATTATGTATATCAGCCCTGGCTAGTGTGGCTCAGTGGATTGAGCACCGGCCTGTGAACCCAAGTGTCACAGGTTCAATTCCCGGTCAGGGCACATAACCAGGTTGCAAGCCAGGTCTCCAGCCAGGTCCATTGCTGGAGGCAGGTGAAAGGCAACCATACATTGATGTTTCTCTTCCTTTCTTCCTCCCTCCCTGCCCTTCTATCTGAAAATAATGAATAAAATATTTTTAATGCTTTTAAAATATTATGTATATCATCAATGTCTAAAGATAAAATAGGTTAATTTATGCATTGTGCTTAACAAAATCTCTAGAAAACCATAAGTATACTATATATTAGGTATTATTTATCAAACATCTGAGGTAGGCTCTTTGGATATATTATTTCAACTAATTCTCCCCAAACTCCTCACATCAACCATGTCAGCTAAATATCAGTGTACAGGTGACTGAGAATAGATGGATGCAAACACAATTTTTTTTTCCACTTTTTGAAAAATCGTGCACCTCTGTACAGACCGCACTCTTGACTTAACAATGTTGGGAAACATTCATATGAATCTGAAATATGTATCTCCACACTGAAATCCAGATCCTCCTATTCAGCTGCCTACTCAACATCTTGTTTAGTGTCTATCATCTTGTACGTAATGTGATCTGATCTTCACCCCCAAATCCAGAACCTGCCTCTTCCACTCTCTTCCTCATCTCAGATGATGACATCTCAGGCTTTCTATTTGCCCGGATATAGACCTTGCAGTCATCATTGGTCTCTGTCATTCTCACGCATGCTTTATAAAAGCCCTATGTAAAACACCCCCCTACCCTCATCTACTATAATGCTTATCCCCTCCCTCACCTTGCTCCAGCCACACTGGCCTGTTTGCTGTTATACACCAGACATGTTTCTATTTTAGGGCCCTTTTCCTCCTATTTTTTTAGCCTAACATGTAAATATCCTTCCAGTTTAAGATGGCTGCTGTCCTAAACTATTTTCCTTCTCTTCCCTTTCTTTCCCATTCTCTCCGTTTCCCTTTCCTTTCTTTCTCTTTTCCTTTTCAGAAAAGGAACCATCCTGTGCTGCCTCCAGAGGCAGCAAAAGGTTTGGTCCTACTGCAGATGTTTTCCTCCTCCTGAGAGGTGCTTTACTCCCTGCAGTCAGTTCTTCTGCCCCATGAAGGTCCTCTGGTCTTCTGCCTACTGATTCAGCTGCAAATAAAACACCATGCTATATTGGCTAAACAATTGGGACTGGATTTGTCTCATTCAACAGGGCTTTCAAGGGTAGGATTCCAGGGCCTTACATTACTCCGATGTCCTGAGATTTAGAAATGCTTTAATTTTCTTATTCTGATACCCTGGTCCTTATCCTCAAAGCCATAAAAATGCTACTGCTTGTCTGTGCATTGAATCCCTGTTCTAGACAGGTGAAAAGAGGAAAGGGTAAACAACAAAGGGTAAAGAGTTCTCCTAAGTAGTAAGGTTTGAACTATCTGAAGCTGCTGACTTTCAACTATTTTTTAAACTACAAAAAGGGCAATTTTATATGTCAGACTTGAAATCTGGGAAGGAATACCTTCCCCAGAGGTGTCCATTGACCAAAATGATGTCACTTGGACACTCTTATCCTCAAAGCAGAGCAGGAGGCAAAGACTGAAGGAGCCTTTGGGGCAGCCTGCCGTACACAGCGTAGCTCTTCCTGAGTTGCTTAGCTTTTAGGACTCTATTTGTCCTTCCCAGAGACTCTGCTACAGGGTAGTCACCGCACTTTCACAGACCTAGGCATTGTCAGCTCTTTGCTGAATGCCTGCTTCACAGTTCAGCAGTTTTCCAGGCCACTTGAGAACTTTGGGGCCTGTGTGATGCGTACAGACCTTGGGGAATTACTTATCAGGAGTACAGGTAGGTCATGACAACATGCCAGGCCTCTTGAATAAGCTATGCTGCAATTTCTGTTCTGTTGCTTTTGTTATGTGCCAGGATGGCCAGCAAACTGCAGAACGGAGCACCTAAATCTTTGTACCGCTTATTTAATCTTCCTAGCAAGCCTTTAGCTTTCTCTTCTATCACTGTTTTACACATGAGGAAACCAAGTCTCAGAGATGTTAAATCCAAGGCTCTTCAGTTAGAAAATGGAAGAGTTTCTATTCAGACCCAAGCCTGTCTCATTTCAAACATCTGGATCCACTACATTAAACTGTTTCTAAGCAGATCTTTCCCAGGGCAATCATCTCCCACTATATTTAGGACCCCTTGAGTCATCTGAGTATTTCTTCATGGTCCTAACAACACAGGGACATGTAACAGTCTATAGGCAGTCTCTCTTACAGTTAAGAGTTGCTGAATTCTTCCTAATTCTTGGGATTTGACCCAGTCTTTGGTCACATGTGAATTTGTATTTGTGGAAATGTCAGAAAGGATAGTCTAGCTGGAAGGATAGCCTAGGAAGTAGAAAAGGTATAAGCGAAAGCAAGTAAAATGCAGCTCAGGGAGTGCATAATTCAGCTTGGTTAGAGTATAGGTAAGTGATCCTAACACATAAGCTTAGGAGGTCAAGTTCAAATCATACCACCAGAACCTCGACAACCAGACAGAGGAATTTGAACTTCCTTATGTCTGCAACAGTGATGTGTTAGAGATTTGGTACAAGAGAGTTAAATACACTTTGTATTTTGTACTGCAACTTCAAAAAATGTATGAAAAGTACCTTAGGACAGTTAGTCAGACATGACAATCCTACTGCAGGAATTAATAAGGGAGATTTGAGTGTTCTGTACCCTTTTTCTGTTATATTTTCTTTCCAAGTTTGTAATAATACTGACAGTTTGTGTGTGCAAAGAACTGTTAGTCTATAAAAGTTAAAGAAAAAAATTTTTTTTCAAATTTGATTTTCCTAAGAGGAATAAAATTTGCTGCTAGTTATGTTAAATAAGCAATGACCATAAATGCCTCTTAATTCATGTTAAAGTGGTTGCTAAATTGTAAAGCCTGCATGAAAATTGGAATGGGTACTAATGCTTCCTTGTTTAGAGTAGAATGGTCACACTTCAGAATAGAATAAAAAAAAAATCTTGAAGAATGTTAGAGAAGTTAAGTGAGTCATTTATAAAACTGAGAAGGAAACCTGCAAGAAACTCAGCTGGACTGTGTAAAGTAATGGTTTTTATTTGCCCCAGTGATGACACATTATTAAGGTAGTATGGAACACAACACATCTGTGAGTCAGAAACACCATGCACAGACCCGGCTGTCCTTTTGATTACTGAAACTGATGTTTTGGTTTGGGTCATTTACCAGTAGTTAAGATAATTGAGTATGAAGAAGGAAATCCATGTTGAAAGAATTGGTTGTGAAAGGATAAAATGAGGAAATGAGATTATTGACAGAGATAAGAAAAGATATTCAATGGATGTCTGAATCAAGTAAATCAGCCCTTTTAATGACTTGTTTAACTGATTGTGAATGAGTCAGCCAAAAGGCAGGGAGGTAGGAGCCCCAATTCAAAGGAAGAAAATGCTTTGCCACTGCTTAAGTTTGGAGCAGTAATTGTTTCTGCTGTTGAAAAGATTTATTTGTAAAGTAACAATGCCCTTTCCAAAATAAGGAGTCATGAATGGGAATTGATCTGAAAAGGACAATGAATTCATATTGGTGTAAAAGGAAGGACTTCACTGTCTTCTTCAGAACACTGATGCTGTATTCCTCTTCCAAAGGGATTGCTCTTCAACAAAGCTGAGGCCTGTCAGGACAATACAACGTTTTCATTCTGTGTGAAAGGCAAGTGTGAGGTAAAGGGTCCTCATAGTTCCCCAAGGTGCTGTAATGGTGAGGCCACTTCCTGAGCCTGACTGGGCCCACCTCACCTTGGCTTTGGGGAATAAGCAGAGGGACTGCCTATCCTGATGATGGGGCAAGCTGTGACCTGCTCAGAGACATTTGGTTGATATTACAGCAAGATTTAATTTCTAAAAATAATAGCAAAGAACAGCAAAGCCTGGAGACTTTGCTTGAGCTCTAATAGGATCATGATACCATTTATTTCTGGAGTTTGATGTTTCTGAAGCTCCTCAGATGAAAAATCAATGCTAAGTAGTTTTATAGAAATTGGATGCATTTTACATTAAATGACCAGCAGAGCTGCGGACAGCAATGCATGAAAGCTCGCAGGCGGCGTCTTGAATACACTGTAAGGCAGAGTTGAGGTGTCTCACCGGCAGCACCTGGCATCCGTACCACATTCCAGGCCTTCACCCTTTAAACTGCCTTTGCTCTTGTTGAGATTTCCAGCTTCGGGTAGTTAGATTATGAGCCTCTTAACGTTCATCATATTCTCCTGTAGTCACCATTTTAAGCACATTAGGGAATCATTGCATGAATAGATCGTATTTTATACCGTGATAAAAAGCAGTGATAAAGCATAGATTAAGAAAATAGAGCTGCCAGCTGAGCCCAGGGACTCTCCAACAGGGAGACTTCGGGAAGAGATTCAAGATGCGGAAAGGCCAATGAAACAAGAAGGAAACCAGGAGAAGTTGATATCCTTAAAGTCAAAATAAGAGAAGGATAAATTGTATCAAGTGCCCATGGCACTTTAAAAAAGATAGTGACTGAGAATTGATGATTGGTTTGGGCAAGATGCTGGGCACATTGATGTAAGAGGTTTCCTATGAAGTGCTGCGTCCTCTTTTCTCTATTGTTTTAGATCATTGTTTTATGCTTTCTTTTTTTCCATAGGTATAGCACTTCTTTCTTCTCCTCTTTTTATCCTTCTCCTCCTCCTCCTCCTTTTTTTTTTTTTTTTTGGTGTTCCAGTCATTATTCCTAGAGGCCTGGACTAGAGCCTGCTTTGTCACCTAAAATTTTAAATTTAAAAACATTTTTCAATTATAGTTGACAATATTATATTAGATTTAGGTGTACAGCATAGTGGTTCAACATTTATACAATTTACAGTGATCTTCTAAAGAGTTTCCTGGACCAGAAAAAGCTAAAGGAGTTCATCCCAACTAAACCAGTATTATAAGAAATGTTAAAGGGACTTTTTGAAGAAGAATAAGGAGAAGGAGAAGAAGAAGGAAGAGGAGGAGGAAGACGAAGATCCAAGATATGAATCATAAAGTGGCAATAGCTACATACTTATCATTAATCACCTTATATGTAAAAGGATTAAATGCTCCAATCAAAAACAGGGTGTCTGAATGGATAAGAAAGCAAGACCCATACACATACCTGTTGCCAACTCTTTATTTTTATGTTTTAATGGTTATTTTAGAAATTCTAGTGTAAATTTTAACTTATCACAGTTGGCCTCCAAGCAAACACAATATATTTCTCTCTCTCCCTTATTTTTATTTATTTATTTATTTTGCCTTTTTGCCATTTTGCTCTTATTGTTGTACGGTTTACTTCTGCATGTGTTATAAACCTTACAATACATGGTTATTTTTGCTTTCAGTCAGCTATATTT
The DNA here is from genome assembly GCA_004026585.1 of Noctilio leporinus. Lineage (NCBI taxonomy): Eukaryota > Metazoa > Chordata > Mammalia > Chiroptera > Noctilionidae > Noctilio > Noctilio leporinus. The sequence continues at coordinate 156,378 of PVIW01001390.1, read as the reverse complement.
TGAAGAGATTTTAATAAGAAGAAAACGATGGTTATTCCTTTGCGTAGATCCAGATTTCCATCTGGTATCATTTCCTTCTGCCTGAAGGATTTTCTTTAACATTTCTTGTGTTTAAAGTCTGATGATGAATTCTTTCAATTTTCATATATCTTATAAGAAGTCTTTTTGGTTGTTATTTTTGTCTGGTATATTTTAGATATAAATCTTTCCAGTTAAATTGTTTGCTGATGTGAAAAATGGAAAATGATGCAGGGAAGAGTAAAATTACTCTAGTTGTATAGTCTATGAGTAGAAGAAAAAGGACAGGGCTCAGAACAGAAGGCTTGACTACAAATGCAATCATAAATATTTACATGATAGCAAGATGAAAAACTGAGCAGATGTCTACTGATGTGAGCTGATTGATTTGTTAATAGATCCAATCAAACCAGGTTTAAATCCAAGATCCACTCTTCAATAGCTGAATGTCTTCAACAAATTCTTTAAACCTTTGAACTTCAGTTTCAAATCCATAAGGTAAAGTTAACACCTTCCCCAGAGTGAATATAGCAATGAAATAAGTTAATATATGCCAAACACTTAACACATGACCTGACACACTGTAAGTGCTCAGGACTTGCGAGGGGAAAAGAAAGAAAAAGCATAGCTTTTCTTAAATGGTTAAGTGAAAAAGAAAAGGTTCCAAGCTTACGTTTTTCTACCAGACTTTCTCTTATCCTCCTTCTCTCACATCCTCCTTTCTTTCTGAAAGAACATTTCAAAACTCAAATCCAAGCTGTCTGCAGATACAGTGTTAAAGACTGATAACATTTGGAGGCCAGATGTTAACTGACATAAACGCTATTAAGTGTTCTGTTGACCGGAGGCTGAGGCAATGATTTCCAATTTTATGATTATTATTTGAGTTTATAGCAAACCATAGTGCCACTTCTTCCACCATGCTCCCTCCATTAAAAAAGGGGAGATATACACAGTATTTCTTCTTAAGAGATTATAAATTAGTTTCTAAAATACAAAGATATTGAAATATTATGTAATGGCATTTTCACAAACCTAAGACAGGGATTACATCTTCAATGAAGTCCTCAACACCTCTTGAAGCTCTCTCTGAAAAGTCAGTGACTTGTGAAATTTGATCTGAAAACCAGTCTCATTTTTCTGTAATAAGCCTACTGTAATAATTATAAATTAAAAAAAAAAAATGCTTCTAACCTGTAATATCAACTGAGCTTCCTTAAGACTAATGTGGAAGCTGTTTCAATGACAGGAAGTCAGTGAATAAGCTCTTCTCCTAATGAAGAAGAAAAAGAATTTTTTAACAGCAATAATAAAGGTCTTCTATGAATCATTGAGGTCATTGTTTGTGTTTAATATACTCACTCATTTATTCATTCATTAATCCATTGAACAGATATTGGTTCAGAGCTAGCAGTATTTCCCAAGCACAGTGCCAGGCACTAGTTAATACATTGATAAATACAACAAATGCACCTTAAAGTTTTATGAGGAAAAGACAAGTTCAAAAATAATATATAAGATATATAATATATATATATATTATATAAAATGTGATAAAATGGCAATAACTTTGCATCTCCTTATTTCGTGTGCTTCTTACTAATTTTGAAAAACTATGTTTCTAAGGTTATGATTTAACATCATTGTTTCAGATCTAAAGTATTAAATTCTGAGAGCAACCATCATGTCCAAGGAATACAATGTTAGAGCAAACACAATTTCTGGACTGCGTGCAGGGCCAACTGCTAAGGAAATTGTAGACTTCAATAACATCCTTTTATGTACAGTTTACAATGTGAAGAAGGTGTGTGATGCTGATCCTGATGTTGCCACACCAACAAGGAAAATGCATAAGGGACACAAGGATCACACAAGGCCAGATATTGTACACAGAATCCAGGAGATCACCAATGAAGATCCAGGAAAGTCAAAGTGCTCTAAAACAAGAGAACTGCAGATGTTGGATGCAACAGTTCGCAAGATTATTGCTAAAGATATCAGACACAGATTGTATGTTCTCAGAAGAGGCCAGTTTATGACACAGCAGACAAAGAACAGGTGCTTTGAAAAAGCAAGAGCACTGCTCACAAAATTGAAAAATCCCAAAGAAAAAAACCCTCTGATTTTCTTCTCTGATGCAAAAAATTGTTAGCAGGACCAATTAGTCCACAGAAAAAACAACAGGTGGCTCTATGAGAATCTTAATGAAGTCTCAATTGACATGAAAATAAAATTTCCTGCTACAGTAATGGTGTTAGGTATTGTCAGTAATGAAGGAGAAATCACGACCCAGCATTTGTTTCCACAAGGCTTGAAGGTGACTGCTGATGTTTACCTTGACATTTTGAGAGTAGTTGTATTATGGATGAAGCAAGTCGCAAATGAATGCCATTGTATCTTCCAACAAGGTGGTGTACCAGCACACAATGCCAAAAAGGTGCAAGAGTTTCTCAGTGTCAGTGTTCCTGAATTCTGGTCAAAGGAAATCTGGCTGATTAGTTCACCACAAGCAAATCCTTTACACTATTATGTATGGAGCGTTTGTGAGAGAGAAGTTAATAAACAACCTCATTCCAATAAAGGGGCTGTTAAAGCTTAGATTGAAAATATTATGATGTCCATGGATAAAGGAAAGTTCATTAAAGCATGCTCAAGCTTCCGAAGTTGAATGGAGTCTAATATTGCAGCAAATAGAGACTTTTTTTTTTTAGATTTTATTTCATTATTTTTAGAAAGAGGGGAAGGGAGAGAGGCAGAGAGGGAGAGAGACATCAATGTATGGCTGCGTTTCACCTGCCTCCAGCCACAGACCTGACTGGAGACCTGGCCTGCAACCTGGCCATGTGCCCTGGCTGAGGAATCGAACCTGCGACCTTTGGATTCGCAGGCCGGCACCTTATCCCCTGTGCCACCAGCCAGGGCTGGAGACTTTTTTTAACAATTAAAAAAATAATGACTATGTTTATGTATTACATATAAGAATAAATTTATTTCAAAATATAACACTTTTGAGGTTTATTGTTTATTTTATTAAAATTTTGCCAATTTATGTGCATGCCCTATATACTATATATATATATATATATATATATATATATATATATATATACACTAATAGCAAAAAATTCTAATAGGTATTATGAGTACAAGGAGACCTACTGATATAATGAGCTGGGGAAGAAGACTTAATCTAAGTCTTAAAGAATAAGAAGGCAGCTGTACAAAAGGTAGAAGAGAGAACAAGCAGAGACCAGGTTTTATTTATCCATTCCACAAATATTTATTCAGTGCTTTCTCTGAGCCAGGAGCCATTCTAAGCAAAGAAAATATACCAGTGAACAAAACACACATGTGCAAAATTGCTGAGGTGGGAAGGATCTGGCATGTTTCTGGAGCAGAAAGGAAGCCCCTGAGGCTGATTCATACCAAGCAGAGGAAGGTCTGCTATGAGATGAGGTTGGTGTGGTGGCAGGAGCGAGATTATGAGGGGACTTTTAATTTATGGTAAAGAGTTTGGATTTTATTCTCAGTACAGTGGCATGATTTTATTTCTGCATTAAAAGATTGCTCTTGCTGTTATGTGGAGAAGGGTTTAGTGGACAATGAGAAAGTGGAAGGCGGGGAGATTCATAGGGTAGTTATTTCAGTTCAAGTGAGATTTTAATGCCCTGAAACAATGATGGCAGCACGGATTGAGAAGTGTACAGTTTTGATGGAGAATGGACAAGGCTTTTTTGCCGACTGGAAAATAAATGGGGGAGTTGAGGAAGAAGGTAAAATCATGGATGATTCTGGATTATACAACTGAAGGCAGTAAATAAAGATTTACTGCAGTGAGGAAGACAGGGTATGTAAGTGGATAGGGATGGAAGTGGGTACCAGGGAGGTTTGGGCTAAAGGTTAAAATAAAATAAAATTTTCCAGCTCAAGTCTTATCATTAAATTAATCCAAAGTAAAATTTAATAACTCATAAGATTAACATGTCTTCCATTACTAGGATATGAAAAATCGCTAAATGACCACTTATCTACAATATTCTAACTCTAGATTTCAAGCAGAATTCTAGAACTGATTTCCAGATAGTATGTGAGTACTTATTAAAAAAATAAAAATTATTGAAGCCATTGCTGTTTGAGTAAAAACTGCTTTTCCCAGATCAATCTTATTTCTTTTGAAGGGAATTTCAATTACTGTTGTGCTACTGTATGATTATTAAACATAATTGTTAATAAATATTTTATTTTATTAATAGATTTTCTTTTTGGCAGGGCTACCAAATTTATAAGTGGCAATGTTTATATCTTGATAATAAAAGATTTGATTATCCTTTATAATAATCTTTTAAGAAAGGTGGAGACTGGAAAATATTGAGCTGGTAGGATCATTTGTACATCCAAAGTACAGCTAGGGCAACAGCCACACAAAGTAGTATGTTCTCAGTCTTGGTTCCCTCCACCCCAACTTCATGAAGTCCATGTACAGTACACACTCTATGCAAAATTACTGTCATCTGGAAACCCATACCTGTCCTTAGAATCACTGTCCTATAAGAAGTTATCTTTACTTTTAAGGGTTGTCCTATCCCTTTAGGAGGTTTTAGTAGATGAAAGTTTGAGAGTATCTGTCTTATACATTGCTGTCTTCCCAGGCTTAGAACAGTGCCTTGTTGTGTAGAGGTCTCATAATAAGTATTTGTTGAATGAAACGACACTTGAAAACTAATCTTTCTTCCATCTCCAAAATCTCTGTAAAATGTCTAATTTCAGAGGCACTTCCTAGATCTTCTACTCATTCATTTTTCTTCTTCCTTATTTCATTCATTTCAGTGAGGAAAGAGGTAGGGGTAGAAGACAGGACACAGAGAGACCCAGTTTTCATTTTAGTTATTATTTTAGTTATTTCCTCATGGGACCTGGAAGCCAGATCCCCAGAAACCCAGAGCTTTGCGACACGACTCTGCTACCTCTGGATTAGCCCTCTGTCAGGAAAGCAGTTTTGGATTATTGCCCTGAATGTACATTTCAAGCCCTTGGAAGAAAGGAAAGCAATGAAAGCTGCTTCTAGAGTTAAGATGTGCCACACATCACAGTTCTTCCTCTTCTACAGGAGGAAAGTTGTAGACTTTGGAACCATATGCTTAGGGCTGGACTGAGATACTCTGCTGTAGTTGTGGCCAGAGGGGGTCTGCCTGCCTTCAGCTAGGACACGGGCTCTCCATCATGTTGGCTGTGATTTCACAGCTAAGTCCTTCATTGGTAGTCAAGACTGGTTGTAGCCTGTAGCCATTAGTTTTACAGGGGTGGGCAAACATAGATTAATAAAATAATAAATACAATAATTAATAACTAATAATACAAGGATAAACTCTGTGTTTCATGTACTCACAACTGTAAACCTATATTTGCCCACCCCTGTATGAAGGTGGCTCAATGTCAAGTGGGTAAAAATCCGTGTTTCTCTACAGCTTTGCCTTCTACTGGGACCAGATAGCACACTGGGGTAATGGCCAATACAAGTACATTAATAAATGTTTATTTATTTTTATCAAAAAGTTAAGTAAGCATTTGAAGAAGTTACATTCTGAGTACAATTGAGGGAACTCTTTTCCAAGAGAACTTTAAAGAAACAGCATTTTTTTTTCCATGAATACACCCAACACACACACATACACACACACGCTATATAGCAACATACACCTTTTAGACACACAAAAGTTTTCCAAAGCCGCAATTATGGGAATTGAGTGCCTTAGCTGCTGTGGGCAGTGGGTAAGGATGAAGTCAGGAAATATTGCCTCCGGTTAGGAACTCCTGTGACGTCATCACCTATCAGAGGTTTTAATCCAAACCACATAGCTTTTTGTCAGATGAGAGATGAAACTGTGAGATCCCTGTGTCCACTCAACAAATATTTGTTCTATGCTTTCTGGCATGAGACCCAGTTCTAGGCCCTGAAAATACAAAAAGGAATAAGGCTTGGTCCCTGCTTCAAGGTCACAGCCAAGTGGAATGAAAGAGATACATAAACAAAGGAATACAATCCAGCCTGGTGGTTCCAGGATCAATGGAGAGTGGGGAGGGGTGTGTGGGGACAGGGAGGAAAGGTTACACTTTAGATTCTTTCCAAAAGATGCTTCTCAGTTTGGAGCCTTTGTTTCCTCCTTTTTGAAACGGAGCAAAGAAAATTAGCCTGCCATAGCTGTGCGGACGCAATGATAACAGAAGATAATCAATGAGTAATATTTAAAAATGAAAAGCAAACTAGAAACAGCAAAGCACTTTCCAGCAGAGTGAGCCACTTTGTGAACCTGCGGGTTTAAACCTCACTCTAGAGCTGAGCTGGTTTCAGGGGGTCTATTTGTTAGAACAAGCCAAAGATACTCAGTGAGGGAAAAACTGAGTTGAAAGAGAAAAAAACTCCTCTGATTCTGAAGTGAATTATTCCTTGAACATTGCTTCACCAGAGTGTTTGTTACGGAGACTGGGGTATGTGCAGGTAATTGGGGATCAGAAAACAACCACCCTGGGGACAGCTGCAGGCAGTTCTGCAACCACCTGGCTTAGCTTGTATACTTGGAAGTAGAACTTTCCTTGTTTAATAAAAGGTTTCATGTACACCTTGCGGTTCTGTCCTTTATCCCTGGTTTTTCCTCCCAGGCTTATGAATAAGGCTTCAGTCTTATTTCTCCTTCCAAGACTGGCCCTCAGCCCCACCTGCTCCGATTGGAACCTGTGGCTGACTTCTGCCACCTGCTGGCTCCTTCCCTGCACCAGCTCCCAGCTGGCTTTGCATGGCTTCCTGGGAATGGACACCAGGAGAGAATGTGTGAGGCCGAGAGTGTTCCTTCTTTTAGTAAAAGAATAAAAATAAATAAATAAATAAATAAATAAAATAGATAAGAAGATGGCAAGCAGAAGTTGAGATAGGAGGGCTTTTTCCAGCCATCATGGGGGTTTGTGTAAAGATGTCATTGTTTCAAATAGCAAAGCCAGTGACATTTCTATGCAAGTTTGGGAAGAACACAGTGGTTTATTTTACTTTGTTTTGTTCCATTTTATTTTATTAAGATGATTGCCTACCAAGGATTACCAACTCAGTTACTGCCACATCTCTGTAGGGTCATTTGAGGGAAACAGAAGAGACTCATGGGAATTGAGATAAGAGTCGGGAGGCAGGAAGAGAGAAGAGACAGGGTTCTTTAATTGGTTCCTGGGCATTTTTTGAAGACCTACTATTTGATCCAGAGGCCTGAGATACAAAAGTGAGTAATGCTGGGTCCTTTCTCCCTTAAAGTTATGAATCTATTAGGGAGCAGCTAAATAACCGGGGAATGAAATAGAAAAGAGCAAGTATGTACAGTAGTAAAGGAGTATAGGAGTGGACAAAGGAGAAGCGTGGACCTAAATAAAAGCAGGCTGCAGTATCAGAGAAAATGGACTAGAGGAGGTGATATGAGCTAAATTTTCAAGACAGTGACGTATGGGAGACAGTGGTGAGAAAGATATTTCTGTTACGAGGAGCACCACTTATACACAGCATCACCCACCACTCTCCACCGCCTCCCATGGGGGTGAGAATGCTAGGTACAAAGCAGGAGAAAGTTGTTCAAATTGATCAGTCCAGGGGAATTAGTTGAAGCATGGAGAAGTAGGCAGCGAAAGACAAATACCATATGATCTCACCTCTAGGAGGAACCTAATGAACAAAATAGAACAGAGGCAAGGAAACAAGAGACAGACTGACAGTGACCAGAGGGGAGGGGGAGGGGCTTAAGGGGGGAAAAAGGGGAAAGGGCCTAGTCAAGGAACCTTATGAATGACCCATAGAAATGGACAACATGTGGGCCTTGACTAAGGGGGCAGGGTAGGGTAGGTGTGGCAGGAGAAAGCAATGGGGGAAAAATTGGGAAAACTGTAATAGAACAACAATTTTAAAAGAAGCAGAAAAAAACCCAAAAGAACCATGTGATGAGGGCAGCTACAGGATTGTGGACACTGGAGAGCAGGACTGAGATGGGGGGTAGTGTGGGATCAATACTATTTAAGTCCATACGCTGGACATGGACAGTCTCTTCCTGGCAGGTACAGTCAAATATTCAGGAACTCATGAATGACATCCTTTTTAATTTATCTGAGTGACTAAATTTTGAAATAGCTATAAGCTCAAGGATGTCCACTGCAATGTTATTTAAAATCATAAATATGTTGGGCAACAATAGGAAAAATTATTCAGAGAGTTTGGTACCTCTTTTGTATGAACCAGTAAGTAGCCCATTGAAAATGGTAAGTCTGGAAACTGCACTACCATGCGAAGTACTTGTGAAAAAATCCAAGATCCCAACCTGGGGGGAAAATATTCAGAAGAAAAAATGCTAAACTGCCAATAAAGGTAGTCTGTTTTTCCTCTATTGTCTATGCTTTATGTATCCTTACATGTTTTCTATAGAAAGAAGCCTCAGGGTGAAATGGGTGTCCTGATTAAGGCAGAGGCATAAAATTACCCTAAGTAAATAATAGCCCCATTGATTCACTTGTTTCTGATATTTTAAACTCCATTTTTCTCTTTAATTGCATTTTGGTTTGTATGGCATATTCATTTTGCTTAAATCTGCCCTCAGCCTTCCCCTGGCCCACACCCCTCCCCCTGCCCTGGATCTGTGGGACATATTGTGATGTCTGCTCACTAATTTTGCTGTGACTGGGGCTGGTGTCTGGTTGGTGATTCATGTTTGTTCCTAAGTTGCACATCTGTGTTGGTTGCTTTGAAACAGTGCCCCAGGGAATATAAAAGGCTATTTGTCTCCCTGAGACTGCTTCTTTGAACTACAGAATTCTTCCCTGGCTTCTAAATTCCAGCAAACTTCTCTCTGAGTTTAGGCAGGGTAAAGTAGAAAAATAAATAAAAAGGAAAGTAGCATGGAGAGAGTTTTGGTATCTGGATTTAGTCCTCGCTTACCTGGCAGGACCAAACTTTCCTAATACTAACTCTGGGGGCAGGGTGCCTTGTGGGACTTTATTTTCTGCCCACTAGGAATGCCTGTGGCAGAAAAGAGGTCAGGGTGAGCCTTGGTGGAAACTGTCAATGAAAAGAGTTCTGAGCGTTTGGTAGACATCCACTTGGCACCACTTCTAAGATTTTAGCCCAGGTATATACTCAGCAGTGATATTTATACTATCGAATGACTGGTACCTCATGGTCACTGACCAATATAATGGGCAAAGGCTGAAGGTAGAGGTAGCAATGAAGGTAGAGACCTCCTGCTGTTCCAGACACCAACCCTCTAGTTACTAGATCACCAGAACGTTCAGCAGATTCTGGAGGGCCTGGGACAGTGGCTAACTGCCAACTGTTACAAAAGCATTTTGATGTTTTAATATCCATAAAGGCTATGCAGATACATACCAAATAAATAACAAAGCTCACTCTTAAACTCTTAAACTTTGTGTAATCCTATTCTCATCTTTGAAGAACCTACCCTCTTTGTCCTCAAGAAGAGTTCAGAGCCAGTATGAGGACCTACTGGTTCTGCAGAATCTGGGTGGCACAAAGGAGCCCTTATCCACAACGAGGCTCTTTATTTTGCTCAACAACTAGCTTAGTTCTCACCCAAGGAAAGTTTGCAAGCCAGCTTTCATTTTATTTTCACTTGGCTTACAAAATAGCCCTGCCTCCAGGCAGGCTGGCAACCAGGCTGGCATGTGAGCGATTGCCCACCTGCCTGCTCCCCTGCAGTCTGTAAAAGGCAGCCCCATCCCAGCCACTTAGCCTGCTGTGAAAACCCATCTGCAGCACATTGAAAGTCCAAATACATACTGGATTGTTGGGGTTCCTTCTTGTCATTTGAACTGGTCTCACTCACTGCCCCTTATCAGATACCTGGAGTTTGCAGGTTAGCTAAAGCCACTTCTCAGAATGGTCTGCAGGGAAGCATGATAGTCCTGCTTTCTGTCATTTCTTCGCTCAATGAAAAGGTTTCTTGTTTCAATGCAATCTATAGCTTCAGGGTAATTTGCTGCCTCCCCTGTCTTTTTCAACGTAACAGCCAAGGTTGCTCGGAACCCAACAGACTCTCTACATACCAAACACAAGTCTGTTTGGATTCAGAGACTGAAGGAAAATTGTCCTCTGTTACCCAGGGAGCCTTTCTGGAACTCTGTGACCAAAGAAGGGAAATGAGTTGTAAACTTGGATGCCCCAGTTGCCACTGATAAGTGCCTAGCCTGTGACTCTGAGCAAGGCATTTCAAAATCCTTCTAAGCCTCATTTTCCTCAAATGCACAGTGGGATCTACATTTACAGGATTGTGATGAGGAAATGAATAATCGATCAGAAAGCAATTCATCGATTAAAGAAATATAAGCAAAATCTACCCCAAAAGAGCATGTAGTAAGAACTAGCAAAAGGAAAAAATCATGCATGTAGAAATAAATTGTGAGCCCTGGCTGGTAGCACAGTGGACCGGCCTGCAAAACCAAAGGTCTCTGGTTCGATTCCCAGCCAGGGCACATAACCAGGTTGCAAGCCAGGTCTCCAGCCAGATCTGTAGCTGGAGGCAGGTGAAAGGCAACCATACATTGATGTCTCTCTCCCTCTCCCCCTACCCCTCTCTCTAAAAATAATAAATAAAATCTTTAAAAAAAAAGAGAGAGAGAGAGAAATTGTGGCAGTTGAATGAGTATAAAGGAAGCCTACTGTTGTGATCTGATGCAGCAAAGCAGCCATGCCCAACTCCGTACCTTCTCCAACACATCTCTACAGAACTTAAACTGAGGAAGAGTGAGCAGTTTAAAAGAAATGCTAGGCAAGATGGGTACTGTCACTTTGAGGCTTAAAGGATTTTGTGCACACAGGGAAAATGCATAGGAAATGATGAAGAGCATGGGAAAGGCACACAGTACCTAAACTAATACCAGGACAGGGAAACCAGAGACAAAATCCCTACTGATCCCACATGTTTATTGACCAGAACTTCTGCATATAGTTCTGGATTTGAGGATACCTTCTCCAAGTGAGGGAGACTGAGCAGAAATCTTCATGGCATTCCTCTCTGCTAGAGTAAGAGGCTGTGTCCTTCCCCAAAGGGTAATTTGGCATTCTCAGATTAAGTCATTCTCTGTGGTTAAATTTGCATTGGAAGATTAAATCTCAGATTGGGCCTCCTGTTCAAGAAGCCAGTGGATGACTTCAGGATAGCGCTTGGCTCCTGAAACATTTAGAAATATGCAGATTGTCTTTTAATGACACTATGATAATTATTGATGGCAGAAAGAAGTCTCCTGCCTAGGAATACTTATTCAAGTGATAGTTCAGCGTCTGACACCTAGTGTGTTAGTGCTGTCTCTGGAGTTGCTTATTATCACCAAGTTATTTTATGGTTGGCTTTTATTTTAAATTTGTCAAAGTTGTTCATGCATGGGGCTTTGCTCTGGGGTTCAAATCCTAGGTCTAGTTTTTGCTAATGACTGACCTTTTGTGGGACCATTTCCTTTATATAACATGAGAATAATAATGACTGCAACTCAGAGCTGTTTGGAGGATTAAAACTTTCCACAAAGGGTGAAGTTATATGTAAAATGCCCGGCACACACATTGGTTTGCAAGGTCTCTATGTCAGATGCCCTCCTCTGTACTTCTCACGTGACCCAAGTTTTCTGCTTTCTTTTCAAGCTTTGATGTGGAAAATGGCCCCTCACCAGGTCGGAGCCCACTGGACCCTCAGGCCAGCTCTTCCTCTGGGCTGGTCCTCCATGCCACCTTTCCTGGGCACAGCCAGCGCAGAGAGTCCTTTCTCTACAGATCAGACAGTGACTATGACTTGTCACCAAAGGCAATGTCGAGAAACTCTTCACTTCCCAGCGAGCAGTAAGTACCGTCTGGCTTCCGGTCTCACACTTACCTCATCTTTAACCCCATCACAATAGCAGCAACCATTCTTCCCTCTGAGCCCACAGGGAGGAGGGAGGCAAAAAAATGAAAATAAGCAGGGGTGACAGTGGTGACCATCTTAAGGACATGAATACTCTATAGCTAAGGTCTCAGGCACAGTGTTCAATTTATGTCTGTTTGTTTTTGTTTTGTTTTGTTTTTTAAGATTTCATTCATTACCCTCAGAGAGAAGGGCAGGGAAGGAGGCAAAAAGGGAAAGAAACATCAATGTATGGTTGCCTTTCACCTGCCTCCAGCTAAGGACCTGGCTGGAGACCTGGCCTGCAACCTGGTTATGGGAACCAGTGACCTTTGGGTTCACAGGCTGGTACCTATGCACTGAGCCAGCAGCCAGAGATTATGTCTGTTACTGATACGTATTTTTAAAACTTCCTTTCAGCTTCACTTCCTAAACTGCTGAATTGTTAATGGGATGAGAACCTTAACACTTTTGCAAATTGCACTTCAATCTTCTGAGCATGTACAGTAAGAGTAGTGCAGCATTCTACAGTAGAGGGGAAAAAAGTGGTGGTTGGTGACATGCATTTTCTCTCAGTGGTCTTTGCTCAGTGGCATTTAGTAATCAGCCATCTGACCACATGTCCCTGTCCTTTCTTAGGGACCTCAACACAATGCCCACTTGTTGCTTGGCTCCTTGGTGAGGCATACCACCCCACTGTCTTATTCAGCACAGCTGATGTTTCTGTTTTGCTGCTATTAATTGTAGATCTCTAATTTTTATTTCAAGAACAATGGTAGGGTTGTGTTACGTGTTTATTAAATTTTTGAAACCAAATAAAATTGGATGCCGAAATGCATGCTTTAAAAGGTTTCTGGGCACACGTACAATTGTTTTTAACATCATATGTTATAAAAATATCTGCAGCTCACTTAAGGCCCCAGCCTGGAAAATTCCACTGGGCTCTCTTCTGCTGTTGGAAAGGGACCTAAAAGGGGTCGCCCTCTTGTGAAAGAGGCAGGGGGGCATTTTTAAAGCTCCCAGTAAAAAACATTCCCCAGGGCATTTCTGCCAGCCAATTTTAATAGAAGCGCCCCTGACCTAAAATAATAATTGGGTAGCCAAAATGCATTTATTTGGCAAACTTATACTGAACTCTCCTATGTGACAGGCAGTATACCAGGCTCTGGGGGTGACAACAAAACAGTGGAAAAATCACAGATGAGTTGACAACTGGGTAATCTCAAAAAGGCTACATGCTCTCAGGAAGGTTACCATTGAATAAGATAAGAGGAACACTCACATCACTCTAATGCTAATGGGATAAAGCATACAATGAGTGCTTACCAAAAGGGACAGCTGCATTTGCATGTGTTATCATTTTTAATCTTCACAACCACCCTGTCGGGTAGGTCCTATTGTTACCTCCACTGTATAGATGATGAAATTGAGACTCTGAGAGATGGAGAAACCTACCTGTACCCCACACTATGCCCCATGATGTAGCTAATGCTGACCATATTAAAACCTTTTGGACTCTACCTGCCTATGTTCTTCCAACTGCAAGGTAGAGTCTAGTGCTGGTAGAAAACAGATGAATGTACAGTCTCCTCAGGCTAGAGGAGAGATAACCACTTTGCTGTGTGTAGACCATGTAGAACCAAGGAAGTTTCTGACCAAAGAGATGGGGGTTTTCATAGCCGATATACCCAAAATTCTATCTTCCACTAAGAGAAACAAACACCTTTTAGACATCCCATGTGGAAAGCACAGGAAATGTGGTGAGTTGAAAATAATTAGAACTTCATTTGTGTGGCATCTTACAAATAAAAGACTGGCTTTGGAAGGCTTTGGAAGGCAGCTAACAGTTCCTGGAACTCAGGCCAAACAGCATGGTTGGTCTCAGTTCATTCCAGAGGCTGCTCAGAAGGTTCTAACCAAATTTCAGATGAAACTGTGCTGATTCCTTGCTTAGAATCGGAAAGTTACAGAAAACTGGAACTTGAAGAGATCTTAATGATCACAGTCCAGCTTAGTCTGTAGCCGTTAAATCAGAAATCTAATTCTGAGTGACTCTGCATTCAGGATCCCTAATACTAATGGTTTACCGTCTTCTCAATTTTATCAACCACCAGAATTTCCCCCTAACTTGAAAACAAACATAAGTGGTAGCCATCTTAAAATGTAAGCAAGTGAGGATTGCACATGTTATTTAGTATCATTTTCAATATTTTTTTTAAATAAAAGGGACTCTTTAAAATAAAAAAGAGTAGGAAGGCACACTTTTATAATAAACAGCAGCCCGTCTCAAGAAAAAAAAGAATCAGTTGCTAGCATAATCTCACCCTATCAAAGATACTAATAACAGAATGCATTAAAATCTTTAAGTGAATACAAATAGCACAAAACTTAGTTTTGCAACTATTTCAACATTATAATAAAACTTTTTATATATTTGTCAGTTTAGGAATTTATACTTCTCAACACACACACAAAAAAGTAGAGTTTGAATAATATCCAAATTCTTCTGGTATTTCATTTTATCAGGATCATGGTAGAAAATCCTGTACCCCACTGCTCACTTGAGCTAAACTGAAGAAATTCTCTTGAAGCTGTTCCACCTGATTATGACTCTTCAGGGTGAATTGAAGTAGAGGAACAGCAGCCCCCAAACATCTCACTGCCTCTTCTGCTTTCTACTCATAAAGTCAAGGACAAGAAAAATGATGAAAGGTCCAGGGTCTTGATGTTGAAGGCTACTGTGTCAAGGCTGCAGGATGTTTCCTGCCAGGATCCCCTCATATCCTGCACGGCACAATCATGAATTTATATAAGGTGAAAAACTTTGCATCATTCTTTGAGTTAAAACCTAGTAGTAGAGACTTCACTAGCTTTTAAAATTGCTCATCTGCACTCTTTTGAAAGAGTAAGAATAAATATAGGTCAGGAGAAGGAGTGAAAAGGTATTAGAAAGAAAAATACAAATGAAAAATTAAGAATGGCTTTAACTTTTAGCAACACAAGAGAGATTGAAATATGGTTTTCTAGTAAAGCAACGCAAGATCAGCATTGTCTCCTGAAAGGAAATTTCAGATTCTTTCCTAGATGTGGCAATAATCTGTTGGTTTCTGTTCAGTTCCTGTGTTGTAAGTCATCTCTAACGTAATGCCTTTGTAGACCAAAGCACAAATTTCCCAATGAGAACAGAAAGTACTGGAAACTGGTGAGGCCAGTTATATTGCCCAAAACTGTGATGGAAACCACCATAGACAGGATCAAGTTTTGATTATCCATGGGCAAAGCCAGAGGGAAGAAAGTTCCATAATTCCTTCATTTGGTCATTCCATTTGCAAACCTTATGTAAACAAGGAACTTTTTAAAGCCACTATTTATGTGAGCACTAAGTTGTCTCTAGAGAGAGCAGTCAAGGGAACTAAGACTTAACAAGCAAGAGGAAAAGCAGAAATCATAGCCCACTTACATGTAAGCTATGTTGATTGATGGACTACCAAAAAAGTACAAATGGGGTACAAAGACTTGAGTTAGACTTAGTGCTATCACACATGGCTCTGAGACATTGAATCTCTTTTATGGTGTTTGAATTATCTGTAAATAAAGGGTCGAATTTATTGAGCATTTCCTATGTGCTATGTACTATTTAAAGTACTTTATACACGTTCCTGACTGGTGTGGCTCAGTGGGTTGGGTATCATCCTGTGAAGAGAAAAGTTGCCATTTCAAATCCCCGTCAGGGCACAGGCCTGGGTTGTGGGCCAGGTCCCCAGTTGGGGGCAGTTGCGGGCATGTGAGAGGCAGCTGATCAATGTTTCTCTTGCACATTGATGTTTCTCTTCTTCTCTTTCTCCCTCCCTTCCCCTCTCTCTAAACATAAATAAATAAGATTTAAAATAAGAATAATAAATAAAGTACTTTACACATTTTAACTCATTTAATCCTCATAACCCCAATGTGGTTTGTGCTATAATTTTCTTGTCTTAAAGATGAGGACATTGGAACACAAAATGATTCAGTATCCTGCCCAGTAAATGGGAGACCAAGGCTTATATTCAGGTAGTCTAGGAAATTAAACCGTAGATATCTAGAAAGTAAGCAGATACTAAATGAGGGTGAAAAATTAAAATAATGACATTAACCTCTCACTACCTTTCCAGAAGTTATAAGGATCATATGTATTATTTCTTAAAAAAAAAAAAAAAAAAGTATTTCTATTTAGAGACTTTGCTAACAAATTGGACATCTTTCTTGTCTTCAAGGAGCTAAAAATTAGTGAGTCAATAGTCAGTTTTAATACTTCCAGGTAAGGGTAATTGTAGAAAGGTGTGCACAGGACTTTGAGAGGTCTGGCCAAGCAAGGCAGCAGGCTACATACTTCGAAGGGTTACTGCCAAGCTAGAGGAGTTAGCAAAGCAGAAGGGGTGCAGGACAAAGGACCATGTGCGAACTAGCTCTAGTTATCAGGAGTGTTGTGAGAAAACACAGCTCAGTGTGGCAGAGCGGAGAATGTGGTGAAAGATGAGGCTGCAGAAATTGGTCAGGAACTTCGTCACGAAGGGCCCAGGCTTCGGAGTTGGCCTTCGTACTGCAGTCAAGCAGTGGGGAGCTTGAGGAGCTTTGAAGCAGGAAACTACATCATCAGAGGAATGTTTTTGAAAAGTAGCTCTGATTACAGTAGAAGACTGATTTGGAGGGTAGGCAAGCCTAAAGACTAGTGTGCAAGAGCCAGGTGGGAGGCTGCTTTGGTAATCCACAAAATAGTGGATGGGTGTCTAGTTTAGAGCAGATCCAGTTGGCAGTTAATACATATTTGCTAGTGAGGCTAAGCAGAGGGGTTGGTGGCGGACAGTGAAGTTTCAGTCTTGATCAACGCAATGGGTGGTTGCTCTTTCCCCAAGGGTCAAGAATATGCTCTTATTCATATACATATGAAATAAGGTATATATGAAAATACTTTATAAACTGTGAAGCACAATATAAATATAGTAGTTCTCTTGATCGTGATGGGCAAAGATATGACTATCCTAAAGTTCTTACCAGCTAGAAAGATATACCTACAATTGTTTAATTATAAAAGTAATGATACCTGCTACTAATAAGAATAACTAAATAACTGAAAAGTCTCAGTGGATAGGTGCCAGCCTGAGATTCTCCAGCCAGGGCACGTAACCAGGTTGCAAGCCAGGTCTCCAGCCAGGTCCGTAGTTGGAAGCAGGTGAAAGGCAACCATACATTGATGTTTCTCTCCTTCTCTCTCCCCTTTGCTTCCCTTCTCTCTGGAAATAATAAATTAAATCTTTAAAATAAATACATACATACATGAAAAGCTTTTATGTGCCAGGCACTATTTTACGAGATATGCTTCGCTCTACAGATGAAGAATTTGAGGCATGCAGAGATTCCCTGATGTTTCCTAATTAGCAATAGTGCCACTGAGAAACAAACCAATGCTGTCTGGTCCAAAATCTGTGCTCTTTACTATAACAGTGTATCTTTCTCTATGAGACAGGCTGAAATCAATGATGAAAGAAAAATACAAGTAAAATTCTATGCATAGGTATGAAACAGAGAAAGGTGAAGTGAATAAAATCTAGGACATCACAGCAGAAAGTAGCCTTTTTGCTTTCTAGAGAACCATTCATTTCATTGTTTTAAGTTAGACCTACACTGAATTCTAAGACCCAATTGTGCTATCAAATTGTAATGTGCTGGTTTTATCACTAGGTGATGCTCGTGGCCCAGTTCTGAGCATCGGGCCTCCTTTATGAAAGTTACTGCCCTCTAGTGGTATGGAAAACTAAATGCATCCCCCTTAATAAGCAATTGAGGGGTTTGTTATTTCCATGCCATTTTAGTCTTAATGATTAACAACATATCAATTTCTGATTTAAACATTTTAGAGTAGTTTTATAAATTATCCAGCTGTATTCGAACATGAGGGTTTTTTGTTTTGTTTTGGTTTGGTTTGGTTTGGTTTGGTTTTCTACACTCGCTGTAAATTACCCTATGAATTATCTGTTCAATCTCCAGCAGCTATTGACATGCAGCATCAGCTTTTGCAGCTCAGATCCCTTTAAGGGAGTCAGTGCTGGGAGAAGCCCATCTCCTGCTTCTGAATGTTCTTCTCTGTAAACTTCAAACATTCTGTAACGATAGTCATGTTGCCATGGTGCTCTCTTAATATTTGTTCCCTTCTTTTTAATCCTCAGTTTATACAGTTTTAGTAATTCCCCATTATGCATCATCTTTAGGCGCTACCCATGTATGAGGTTTGTTTATATTATTCAGCTTTTGTCAATTATTTAGAGTCCAGAAATTCAGGAGCCATTCCGATGCTGTAAGAACAATGTGAACTTCACAGCAGGAATCTGAGTAGCAAGCTATTTTACTCATCTCAAGATCATCTCAAGAAAATAGCTTGGGAAGGGGCAGTTCTAGATACAGTTCAGCACCTTGTCTTTATCATAATCGCTCCTCTGTTAACTCTTAGTCAGTCTCTCTTCTCAGCTCCTCTCCAAGAACCCTGGAGTTCTCCCGTTGGCTCTCTCTATACATGCCCCCCACCTCCAGAAGCTACCTCCTGCCATTGCTTTAACAACCCCCACTGTTGTAGGTCACTACTAAATCTGTAGTTCTCATTCCCACATTTCATTCAGACATTCTACAAATATCTTCAAACTCAGCATGTGGGAAAGTGACACATCTCCTCCCCCAAATCCTTCTCGCTTTCTTATTTCTACTCATGACTTCACTATTTCCCCAGAGACCCATTTTTGAAACTGAAAGTAATATTTCTTTATGACCCCTTATCCAATTAAATGGCCCATCCTTGGCAAGACATTTATGGTCTCTTCACGTTGTCTTTTCCTGTTTCTTCCTTTGCCTCACCTATTTCTTTTCATCTGAATGACTGCAATATCCTCTTCTTTTTCTGATTCTCTCTTCTCTTCCATTTTCCCTTTGGTTTCCATAGCATTTTACTTTCTAAAACAACTTTCTGTTTTCCTATCTTACTAAAAACCTTTATTGGTTCATTTCTTGCTACTGAGTTAAGTACCAACTCTGCAGCCATTATTGATACTGTCTGTAATCTGGGGCAGGGGGGCACTGACATTCTTACCCTCTACAAATGTCTATGGCTAATATGCCCAGCTTCACCCCAACACCCACCAAGTGTCACAGTGAACACATTCAGTACTTTCCCATTTCAATGCCTCTGTTCTGGCCATTTCTTTCATTGGTAGCATCTGCCATCCATGCCATTTAAAGCTTGTCCTTTAAAGTTCATCTTATACACCATCCATTCAATAAAGCATTTTCCGTTTCCTCTAATCTGTAATTATCACCTCTCCTTCACACCCCATTAAGTATCCATGTCTGTAGTTCTCATTCTTTATATTACCTGTTGCAGTGTTTTGCTCTTTTAGATATTTTTGTGCCCCCCCTTACTATGTTTTATTTTACTTGATTTTTTAAGATTTTGTTTATTATTTTTTAAAGATTTTATTTTATTATTTTGAGAGAGAGAAAAAGGGAGAGAGGCAGAGCAGGAGAGAGATATCAATGATATGGTTGTCCTTCACCTACCTCCAGCTGCGGACCTGAATGGAGACCTGGCTTGCAACCTGGTTATGTGCCCTGATTGAGGAATCGAACCAGAGACCTTTGGGTTTGCAGGCCAGCACCTTATCCACTGTGCCACCAGCCAGGGCTTATTTATTATTTTTAGAGAGAAGGGAAGGGAGGGAGGAAGAGAGGGAGAGAAACATCAACGTATGGTTGCCTTTCACCTTCCTCCAGCTATGGACCTTGCTGGAGACCTGGCTTGCAACCTGGTTATGTGCCCTGACTTGGGGAGGTGATCCTAGGTTCTAATTCAATCTGTCAACTATTCAGAGTCATTGTGAAAAAGAGGAAACATACTGATTAAAAGCACAGACTTATAATTAATTATGGAAGTGGGGAGTGGGCTGGGTGGAGGGAACCAAGGTGGAAAAATTGGACATCTGTAATAGCATGTGAACAATAAAACATCAAAAATGAAAAATAAATAAATAAAACCATAGACTTTTGACCCTGGCCAGATGGCTCAGTTGTTTGGAATATCGTCCTATACACCAAAATGTTGAGTGTTCGATTCCCAGTCAGAGCACATGTCTACCTAGGTTGTGGGTTTCAGCCCTGGTCAGGGCACACACAGGAAGCAACTGATTGATGTTTCTCTTTCATATCAATGTTTCTCTCCTCTCTCTCTCTCTCTCTTTCCCTAAAAAATCAATGAAAGCATGTCCTCAGTAGTTTTTTAAAAGCATAGATTTTTGGAATTAAAGAGTTTAAAATTTTTTCACTTATTAGTTGTGTGCTGGTTAAGCAATTGCTTACTGCCTCTCAGCCTTGATCTTATCTATAAAATGGGTATATTAAGAGTCCCTGCCTTAAGTCTTATTGCAAAATTTTAAAAAAGATAGTGCAAACCAAGTGCTTTGCACAGGGCCTCACATACATTAATCATGCAAAGCATGCTTATGCTTGCCAGTATTTTATCGTCAGAGTACAAAGTTAATTCACCACAAGTTTCCTCAATTGAGTTGAAGTGCGACTTCTAGCTAAAGACAAAGGTAGAAAGGAAAATATTGCCTTATATGAGACCCCTAAGAAAGAGCCTGTGTTAGAGAGGAGGCCCGCAGAACTGTGAGTGTGCCACTGTGGATCCCCGCGCCTCACACAATGCCTTCTAAGGGGCAGGTGCTTAACAGTTACTGGTTGCGTTCACATAATTCATTAGTACGGTGCCATGGTTATATGTCGACCATGAGGACTGAGAAGCCGGATCAGACTATGAAGGAAGCTCATTGTCAGCTGACTTCTGTGTGGCTGTTAGGATGCGCACTGTGACAGCAAATTGACCCGATTTTGGATCTGCAGCTCAGGCCAAAATGTGTTCTAATAATTTTAATGGAGAGTTTGCCGCATGTGGGCTTAAGTAGACTTATCATCAAAACATGTACCAGGGAGAGAATACAATTCTAAAAACACACGTTTAGCAGTTCCTAAATACAGATTTACGTAACACTAGGTAGAGCTTAATCAGTTCTTTGGAACAAAACGAACAACAATGATACACTAATAGTAGGTTCAGCACATCAGTACATACGCTCTCATTAAAAGCTTTTCCCTGGGTACTTTAAGGAAAAAAAAAAAGTTATATTAAAAACAAAAAGTAATGGGATTTGCAGACAGAAATCTGTGTTTAAATGGCATTAAGGCTGTGGTTCAAATCAACAAAAGCCAGGAAATCCAGAGTTAACCTTTATCCAGACTGTTAGGCCATTTTTTCCAACTCTGTGCGTGCCTGTGAGCTGCCCTCCCTTTGAATTTCCTGGCTCAGGTGACCCAAATCCACAAGTTGCTTTGAATTACTCTGGGTCTGCTAGTTAATGAGACTATACCCTCAGGATATATGATTACTTGCAAATGCTTTTATGTGTAGTTACTGTAAATCTAGGGACCATGAACTGGTAATTTCTTTTTCCCCCTTAAAGTTCCTGAAATCGCCATTTGTGCTGAAATCACAAATTATATTGAGGTAAAAGGACTTGGATAACATTTGTGTTGCTAACACCAAGAAGGTTTAATATTACAGCTTATATGTCACAGTTATCATTCAAATATATATTTTTAATGTTTTCTTTTTCCCTCTCTTTTCACCAGACACGGCGATGACTTGATTGTAACACCTTTTGCCCAGGTATGTATCATGCTGGGCCTGCTCACTCTCACACGGTCCCTGGGTGTAGTTTCTAAGGGTGGCTTCTGAGCCCGCTCATTTATCTCTTTTTGTTTCTAAACATTTGAAACATTTTTCTTACAGGTCCTGGCCAGCTTGCGAAGTGTGAGAAACAACTTCACTGTACTGACAAACCTTCATGGAACAGCCAACAAGTAAGCATGGACTTTGTATGGAGTTAGGAATCCCTCTTATAAAGGCAAAACCATTGAGCAGTATTTAAAAACAAAACAAAACAAATTATGGAAATTTTCCATCCAAGCTAAGTTAAGATACATGATGAAATTTGAAAATAAGTTGGAGAACCATAATATGTTAGGACTGGTAAAATGTTAGAAATTAGTCAGAATCTTGTTCCTTCCTATAGCAGTAACACTTAGTAGGCATTAGGGGTTCAAAAATTGGAAAAATGAGAGAATTTTCATTGGCTTTTATATTTACCACTTTGGAAAGTATGAATACTTAATCGGTCACAGCCATGGATTCTATTAAAATTCTTTTGAAAAAGTTATTAACAAATCCAGAGATTCAAACTTAAGGTTAAAATGTCCAAGTAGTCCATTTTTTAAATAATATACAAATGAGTTCATTCAAGTTGATTATTTTCTCCTTTCCCCCTAACTAACTACACCTCAGTCATTTCAGTTAACCTGCTGAACCTTAGTTTCCTCCTCTGCAGTAACTTTCTCCTCCAAAATCATATCATTCTGTGAAGCCATAGAATCCATGATCCTGGAATAGCAGGGTTGAAAGAGAGACCTTTGAAGTCATGGACTCAACTTCTTTGTTTTACAGGAAAAGAAACCCAGATTTACTCACAACCACATCATGGATAGATACACCAGGGACAAAATCGTAAATCTCCTCATTTTTCCAGCCAGTGTTGGCTACAGAACCCTGTCTCTTCAGTCTTTGTGAAATTATTCATCAACCTTCCCTTTTGCTTTGATCCAAATTTTCACAGAGTGGGCATTGTTAAAAGTGAGAGTAAACCCTGCATAAAAACTTACCTTTTATTTCATTGTTCTATAACATGTTACATACAGAGCCTTCCATGAAGAGCTCCATATACCCCAATGGAATCTTCTCTACCCTATTCCCCAAAACACCACCAGAGTGATTTTTCTTACATGCTCTTTGACCACGTCACTCTGCAGCTTGAGGCATGTCAATGATTCACTGTAATCATTTGGATTAAGTTTAAATGTGGACACTTGGTTCCCAAGGCACCTCATGATCCAACTCAAGTTACGTTGATTAATAGCTGTTTGGGCTTATATATATTTGACACAATATACATGAAAGCTCGAGGCTTGCCCAACCTTTTTTGTAGTGATACTCCCTGTTTAGTCTTTTATTAAATAATTCACCCAACAAGTATTTCCTTAGTAATACTACTCGTTCATGCATATATGTACATATTTAAGAAATGTTTATTGAGCACCCGCTTTGTACTGTCACTGATGATACAATGTGTCCAAAACATACAAGTTCCCTGCACTTTCAGGACTTACATTGTAATAGGAAGTGTCCAGGGCACACAGAGGTGGACAATCAGACCACATCTCTGACCACATGGGTCACCTTCTTACAATTGTGGTTTGATTGTTCTCTCTGCATGTTCTGTTCTCCACCCTGATTCTGGACTTACTGTTTTTTTCTTCCTTAAATATCTCTCTGTCTGCCACTGATTGCCTGACTAAAGCCTTCTTGTCCTTAGTAACTCATCTCTAGAATCACCTTCTCCAGGATGCTTTCTCTGACCCCACCAAGCCAGGCTGAGCACCCTCAGTGGCCCCAAACTACTCTGCCAATCTTATCATACCATTTACTATGGCTGTGTATCCACCACTGGACAATGTGCTCCATGGGACCTCTTAAGAATTACATTTACTTTTCCTTAAATTTCCAAGACACATAGTGAGAGTCCTATAAATATTCATCATTTAGACCTGATGTCCTGACTCTCATTGCCCGACTCTGCCCATTCACTACCCCTGTTAAGTCGTCTGGATTACGGGAAGAACAGAGAATCATTTAGGAAGAACTTGCGAATGAACATATGAAGTTCAGAGAGTCTAAAGGCAGAGACATGAGCTATGAGTGGTTTCAAGAGTTAAAATATGAGGAGAGATGCCCTGGACCAAGATGATAAAGGTTGGAATTAGAGAAGGAAGGGGTCAATGAGGTCACTTTCCAAAGGTTTCTTAGCAAATCAGGACTCAGGATCACTATATTAACACTTTGTTGACCTGTAATTCTATAGCAAAAGCTAGTGCAAGTGCAAGCACGAGTTAGCTTTTATCTGTCAATGTTTGGCTTTGAACACATGAGCTTTCTTGGACTGGTCAACAATGTGTTAAATAGCTCTAGGGAGCCCAGATGGAGGGAGTAGGGAGGGGGAGGGGCAAGGATCAGACAGATGTTTATTTTCAGTTACTGGTTTGTTAGCACAAAGATTGGAGACAAGAATATCTGCCAGGAGTGGATCCGCTGTACTGAGAGCATTCCCAGTGACCCTCACTCCACACATTCACTTATCCTGACAACTGAATATATAAAATTCATATGACTAAAAAATTGCTTTTTGGGGAATTTGACTTGGGTTCCATATTGCTACCCCTTTATCTTGAGTGTAACATTTAAGCGAGAATATGTCCTTGGAGTGGTTTGCATGAGATATCTAGAGTGTGGTTTATTATCTGAAAAGGAACTCCCACATAGAACTATACTTCTCAAAAGTCAAGATTTCCTTTATCTTTTGGCTCTTCGCTCTGCATAAAAGCATTCCATTGTCTGCCTGAGCTTTACCACCCAAAGGGTAAAAATCCCAAAGTTCCTGTTTAAGTGAATTCCTTGTACTTCCATGAAATGTTCCACTGAGGAATGCTTGATTGGGCCTGTATTTCTTGGCTTCAAATTAAAACCTATATTTCCTTTGTCCCGGGAGTTAATTTTGAAAATATGGCTTTCATTTAGAGTTGTTAATTTAGATAAGTGTCTCTACAGCGTTTACTGCCTTCAAACTGACTGGTGGGGAAATCACATGAGTCAGTGAAGAGTACCTGCCATCCTGATAACCAAGGAGTAGAGCTGGGAGCAAAGCGGGGTCCCCATCATCAACTGTATCACTAACCTCACAGACATCACTAGTGGCAAGCAGGAAATCATGTGACATTTCTGTAGTAACATTCTTCCAGGGCATAATTCAATCAACATGTGTGCAATCTTTAAGAAAGAATTAACAACCACTTAATTTTTTCCAGTGTATATCAGAAGTGTCTTTCATTGCTTTATGTACTTTGGCATGGGATTTAAATTAACTGAGAATAATAAAATTTTGAACATTCAGAGTTGGAAAGAACCTAGCCAAATTTCCTCAGAGTAAGTGAGGAAATACACGTAAAACCCCTCACACAGGACCTGGCACATTGTAAATTTGCAATAAATGTTGGTTGCTGCCTGAGGAAGAAACTGAGAGGTTCAGTGGGTTGCCCAGGGCTGTAGAGTTGGAAGGAGCCAGAGCCAGAATTAGGATTCCTGTCTTCTTATTCACATCTCAGTTTTTTCTCCACTGTGCTCTTCAGGGCTGGAAGTTATTCACTGCTGGGGCCATATTACCTCCCTGTCGATATCACTGTCTTCAGCAACTCAGGCACGTTAATTTCTTATGGTTCTTCCATAAGCTAGGGACCACTGGAAACTGAACAGCCAACATCATTTTCTTCTGACACTCACTGTTTTCTAATGGGCACTCTCATGCCCTGTAAGTCATAGTGCAGCTTATACAAGTCATTTATGTACTGAGTTCATTTATTTAAAATGTATTGAGACTCTTATACCTGGCCTAAGTGATAAACCAAATAAACATGGTCCTTGACTTTTCACAGTTTATATACACAAAGGCTTACCTGAAAACTGTATTTTCAATATTAGCTCCCAGGACAAAGCAACTTTTGTAATTTTTAAAATTTTCTAAAAGCCATTGGTTGAATTAGGTGTAATTAGTCACCACGCTGTTAAGAAAGAAGAAATTTCCAACACTTAGCATCTTTTAGTTCAACATCTCCTTTTACAAAAGCCTTCTTTGGAATTCACAAATATGGGTAAAATAAAATTATTATAAACATATGTTAATCCAATAAATATATAATGAATACCTATATTATACCAAATATTTTGCTGATTCCAAGGTTAAAAAGATGGGCAGGATCAATCTTTGCTTAAATTTCTTACAGATGAGCTGAGAAGACAGCCAGGAAAATGGGAATGACAATCTAGCATGAGCAGAGCAATGCAGGAGCAAGCATAGGAAACTGCACAGAGCACAAGGACCCTACGCAGCAAGAAAGGCCCCTCTGAGGAGGTGAAGCCTGTGTGGAGTCCCAGAACATGTGAAGGAGTTTGCCACTTAAAGAAGAGGGAAAAGTGTTCAGCTGACCTTAAACATATACAAGGGCCCAGCAACAGGAGTTGTGTGCTGTGTTTGCATACAGTTAGGAGAATGTATACCCAAGACTCTACAGAAGAAAGGAAACCAGATAAAACATTCATGTGCTATTTGGTTCCTCAGATAATTTTCACATCAATGGTACATTCAATCACCAATTCACCAATGTTTATGGAGTGCCTCCTGTTTGTGAGGCAAGTTGGTGGGTCCTGTAGAGGTTATATGGAAAGAGGTTAGAACTGGATCCTGTCATCAATGGGCCACAGGTTAGTTAGTGGTCAGGATAGTATGTGCCCATATGAGTTGTCGTAACATGAGGAAATGACCCTGAAGGTACAAATAAAGCACAGTGGGAGATTAGAAGGAAGACCATTTCTAACTAAAAGGATGACATCTGTTGGAGAAGATGGCATTTAACCTTTGGAAGTATGACTCAGACACAAATTTTGATGTATATGTTTTTTCCCTTTACATCGGTGCAATTCTCCATGATAACAGCTGTCTGGGTCCCACTATTCAGCTCAATTCTGACGCTATTTACCTGAAGATAGTGTCAGATCCCACAGGTTAAAGCTCAGTCCTACGAAACTCTCCCTATCCCCTATTTCAAATGTCGATCACAAATCTAGGTTGTCACCTGTGCTTCTGACCTACTGGCTCTAGATCAGAGGTTCCTTGTGTTTGATGAATTTGTTTGAGTGGCTCATGAAACTCAAAAGACTATTTTAATTCCTAGATTACTGGTTTATTAGAAAAGGATATAACTCAGGAAAAGGCAGATGGAAAAATGCATAAGACAAGGTATGTGGGAAGGAGTACAGGCCTTGCACGCTCTCTGAGCATGCCGGTCTCTGCATGTTCACCAGCCTAGTCCCTTTGGGTTTTCATGGAGGCTTCAGTACAAAAGCACGATTCATTAAATCGCTGGCTATTGGTGATTGATCACAATCTCCAGACCTTTTTCCTTCCCCTGAGGTTTGGGGTGGGGCTGAGAGTTCCAACTCTCAAGTCACAAGATTGGTTCCTCTGGCAGCCAGTTCCAGGGATTTTTCCAAAATTTACCTCCTTAACAAAGGTCACCTTGATCACCCTTCTCACTTAGGAAATTCCAGGAGGCTACAGAAGGAAGACCCAATTTATGTTTCTTATTGTATATCACAGAAGGCTCAGATGGTATCTAACTATGTGAATTTGTTCAGGACGGTTCTCCTCTCAGATTAATGGCCTGAGCAGTATCAGGAAAGGGAGAGCACATGTTGAAGGACAGAGAAATGATGAAATTTGGGTGCAACAATGCCTGAGTTAGTTCATTCATTCATTCAGAATTTGCTGAGTGTGTGGCACATGAAAGGCCATCCTGGTTTTAGGGAGCCAGTGGTGAACAAGGTGTTCCCTGCCTGCATACAGTTTACACTTAAATTAAGAAATTATATAGATTGAGCAGTAATTGGACAGTGCCTATTTTAATTCCAATGTTAAAGTGCTAAGGTGAAGTACAAAGTGCAAAAGTGCAAACAACCAGTTAGTGGTTTGAAGTGAAATGTCAAGCAGGTAGGGATTCTGAGAGGTAAAAAAGGAAGAGCATGCTGAGGACAAAGAGCATAGGCCTTTGAACACCAGGTTAAGGAGTTTGAAAGTTAATCTCTTAATTTTCCTAAAAGACAACCCCCAGTTTGCATGCAGGTATGATCAGCAGATGGAATAGTGGAAAGCGTATGTATTTTGGATTCAGAATGATTTAGCTCTGAATCCCAACCATGCCAGTTATAAATCGCATATGCATGTTTCTTAACCTTGCTGAGCTTCAGTTGCCTTATCTTTAAGATGAGATAATAATGTTCCCAGTGGAAGCTAAGAAGTAGGTAGCACAGTGCCTACCTAGCAGAGCCAAGCAATCATTATATGGCAATTTCCCTTCCCTTGTCACACAGGCAAGTCTCATGCCACAGAGGATTTTAAAGTACCTTGCCTAGGATCACCTAGCTAATAAATGTGATAGATGTGAATCCTGCCCACCAGTCCCTGCAGCTATAAAGTATAGTTACCTAGAAACTAGATTACCAAGAAGGGACCAAAACTGAACGTGGAGCACTTAATAAAAAACTAGAAAAATAACTATGTGGTCACACCTATAGGGAGAACTTCCCCTTTCTCTAAAAATAATGAATACAATTTTTTTTTAAAGATTTTATTTATTATCCTCATAGAGAAGGGCAGGGAGGGAGGAAAAAAAGGAGAGAAACATCAATGTATGATTGCCTTTCACCTGCCTCCAGCTGGAGACCTAGCTGGAGACACATCTTGCAGCCTGGTTATGTGCCCTGGCTGGGTATCTAACCAGCTACCTTTGGGTTCAAAGGTCAGCGCCTATCCACTGAGCCACCAGCCAGGTCTGGGGTTTTTTGTTTGTTTGTTTTTGTTTTTAAATGTAAACTCTCAAGCCCACCCCAAGTCAACTGAGTCAGAAACCCTGAAGGCAGACCCAATAATGTCTCAATGATAAGCCTCCAGATGATCCTGATAATGCTTAATTTTGAAGGTCCCTGTTCTGTACCATTTCTGGAAAGTTCTCCAGCAGTACTTTAGAAATTCAGGAGAATTCTGCAAAGCATGAGGATTGTGAGAGAGAAGCAAAATCGGTAGTGGCAGGGGGTGAGCGAGTGTGTGTGGGGTGTTGATAAAAAAGACACAAAGAAAAACACAAACAAGCGAAGTAGGCCCAGTACTTGTGAATTTGTTTCTTTCATCTGACTCTTGGCATCAACAGGGTTGTTATGATGTAAAATAATACATCATTTCCCCAGAAAAACCATTCCATAAATAATACATCGTTTCTCCAGAAAAAGGCCACTCTATACATTAAGCAACCTGGATTACCATTCCTAGTGGCTGTGTGTCCTTTGGCAAGTGACTTTACCTCTCTGGGTTTCAGGTTAATGAGGTGCAAAAATGGGAGGTCTGGACTCATTGATCTCTAGGGCCCCTCTGGCTATAACTCTCTATAGTCCTGCACAAAGGATCGGGGGTTTCACTCTGACATTTGGTATCATTCAGAGCAAGGATATCCTTTTCTGAGGGCCTCCTGGGACAGGGAAACCTAAAACTGAGGCGCTGGTGAGGGACCTGGAGTAAATGACTTCCTTCCTAGAGCTTTGGAGCATCCAGGAGACTATGAGCAGGGAAATTCCAGGCCATGTGCATGTGAGAGAATTGCAATCATTTATGCAAGTTACAGGAGCCTGCTTTCCGGAGAAAGCATTATGTCACTCGATAGCTCATTGTGATCTGGGAAGCTCAGTGATCATGGAGAGGTGAAGAGAGGGTATTAGTACAAAGGCTCAGGCCTTCTTTTCTCTCTGTCTCCACAGGAGGTCCCCAGCTGCTAGCCAGCCTCCTGTCTCCAGAGCCAACCTGCAAGGTAAGCTTTGTCATGGCCTGTCTCCATGTTTCAAATGAATGCATGCCTCTTAGGCAGAACCTTTCTTAGAATGATAGCATTTGTTTGCGAATTATTCTTTTCACTGTATAACCATGGCCCTCAAAATGATGTCTCTTGGTGACTTTTTTCAAAAGCGTACTGGAACGGAATGAAAAGCCGTATCAGGTGATTTTCCTGTCCCATGTGTGTACCCAAGCTTTCACAATATGATGGGTGCGTGGTAATACTGCTTCCCAGAAAAGGAGCAGGAAGAAGAGCTGTATTGACAGGGCAGTTAGACCTTAGTGTGTTGGCCTCAAAAGCCCTCAAGTGCCCCCATTTTGGGTGGAGGACCCCATAGGCGATGTTTGTGGTTTTCCTCTTCCAGTCGACCATGGATCCCCCCTTGAATATACATTCTTCCCAGGTGTGAAACCAAAGACTCTTTCCAGGTCACAAATCATTTCTTTTGGAGGTCATCCAGTTTTTTTCTCTCAAAGGTGTTGCTTTAAAGAAACCGAACCTCTCACCTTTCAGCACTGAGCCGAAGCAGTTCCTGGAGAGCTGACGGCAGAGTGTGAGAGGCAGGGCCACCTTACGGGAGCAACATGCAGATGCGGTGAACAGAAATCCTTGTTGACATAAGATGCAACCAGTAAGGTGACATTTTTTTAAGTGCAAAATGGAGCTTTTCCCCTTGCCCTGGCCCTGCTAGTGTAACAGTGGTCTCAAGTGAAACCACAGAAGAAGCAAGATGAACTCATAGTGAGATCACCCAACACCTACCCCTGCCTCCTACACTTCTGTGTTCCCAGCAGTGGCTCCCTTCGCTTTTTTCTCAGGATCCTCCTTCCTCAGAATCTTCCTTCCTCAGAGACTTGTTCTCTTTTAAAAGAAGGGAACGAAGGCAATAGGTTGTATTGGTGTGTTGGCTTCTGAAACAGTTGTGGTACACACTTTAAAAGATATTTTTTATGAGGAAAAGATTGAGAACAAAAGTAGAAGTGAAAGAGGAAGATACTAGGTAGAGTTCACGTCTAGAGCACCATATAAATTAAAGAGAAGAAAACAGGGCTGTACCCATGGACTTCAAAAACCCAGTTTGCTGGTGCACCGTTTCCTTTAGAAGTTTATAAAAAGAAACTAGAGAGGGTGTTTTAACATAATGCTGGTGCTACATGCTCAGAGATCAAAGGAGGTGGTTTTGAAACTACTATCCTTTCGTCATACTGGCCTTCCAGTGAGATGCCTTTGCTCATATTTCTGTTAGACAGATTTACTAAGATGCACTGTAAATTTGAATCCACTTGAATATTTAAACTGTATTTTCATCTTCTTGTACTAACTACTGATAAACATTAGGAGAAATGTGATAGTCATGACTATAAATTAGCCTACTAACCAACGATACCATTGGAAAGATCATTTTGTGATTATTGGCGCGGTAACCACAGCTTGGCAGCTAGGGCCTTTGTTGAGCTCTTTTCAAACAATGGAACAAAGAAGGACAATGCCACTTAGGCAATTTGTTTTTTGTCTGTCTTTGTGGCAAACTACAACAAATCCTGGCTTCTCATTGGGAAGAGAATGTGGTGATACCCAGTTATTACGTAATTATAAGTTTCAAAATTTCAAAATCTTCTTAACGCTTAAACACGG
Source organism: Noctilio leporinus (assembly GCA_004026585.1). Lineage (NCBI taxonomy): Eukaryota > Metazoa > Chordata > Mammalia > Chiroptera > Noctilionidae > Noctilio > Noctilio leporinus. The sequence goes on along the minus strand of PVIW01001390.1, from coordinate 125,146 downwards.
TCAGAAAAGGAAGGAGGACACACACATCCTGTGTTTTGTTCTTATTATCAGCTTAAATGAGCCAGGCAGATTTTTCCTGTTATTTTAATATTTATCAGCATATGACAAAGAGGTGTGTTTAAATAGAAACTTTGAAGGGGAATGAAAAATAAGTGGCTCGGAACTGAAAGCTCGGGTGCTGCTTCAAAAGGTGATTTTTTCATGATAATAAGATTCAGGTTTTCATTTATGAGCACTGAATACTCATATTTGAGTTGAGAGCTAACAAAAGATACAAGAAACACACAATAATTTACAAAGTGTAAGTAAATAATCCACTGTTAAAAAAGACTGATTAAGGTAACTATATTCTTGTACAAAAGCAGAGGTAGAGAAAAAAAGAATAGGCAATTCTATCAACACACACACACACATTTTTTAATGCATCTAAATGAAGGCAGTGCAGTTCCTATTAAAAGTCGATTGTCAAAAACTATGGTTAAATTGGTACATTTGCTCTTACAAATTGATCATTGACTAAGATAATTCATCGGGGAAATCACAGCAAATTTCGTTGTCTTTTCACTGTGTAACCAAAACTATTCTTTTTAGCTCTCATGGTACAATACAAATTTTCCTTCTCTGCAAAGACATCCTAATTTTTAAGAAAATCAGTGTAATTGCTCCTTTTCTGTGCTATGGCAATAACCCCATTCTATAATATTCTGTAGTTCATGACTCTTATGCCTCCACCTTTGAAGCTTTCTGAAGGTATTGGCTGTGCCTTATTCATCTCTTTGGCATTCAGGATGCTTTGGCATAGTTATTTCATATAGTAGGAACACAGTAAAGGTTGACTTGACCAGGAAAAGCACATAAAGTTTGGAAATTTGTATCTTAAGGAAAATTACAAGTTTCATGAGTCAATATTTTTATATCTATGGCTATGAAAAATATTCAGTTGTGTTTTTATTTCATTGTTTAACACCAGCTATCGAATTGAAATTAAAAGAGGTCTGAAACATACTCCATAACTGCTTAAATATAGTAGTGTGGTCATATAGGTTTTAAACAGAAAAAGTTAAATGTAAAGTATTGGCATTTTGCACTTTGAATAGGAAAGCAAGAGTAAAGCAATAGAGAATTTAAAAGCCAGAAAGTGGGGCAAAGTGGAAATCATCTGCCCCAAGTTAAGGAGAAAAGTGCAGAAATCCTGCTCCAGGGTGTTGAGTTTATTGAGCATCTCAATTTTTATCACATTTTGCCTTCTCATAAGCATGAATTCCAGGCTTTCCCTACATGATGTTTAGGGGGGAACATAGGGAAAATTAGATTAGAAGAAAAACCACTTCTAAATATGGTGCAGGAGCTTGGGTTCTATCACCCAAACACACTCAGAGTGGATAGTTGAAGTTATCTCAAGATTTCAGGCCCTAAATCTACTTTCAACAGATTGGACAATTAAAGAAAATCGTACGTGTGTGTGTGTGTGCACGTGTGTAGGATAATTATCCCACCTCATCCAACTATCCTAACTATCCTTTGCATTTTAATACATTTCAATAGTGTCAGGAAAGTAAGTTTACCAAAAGGGTAATTTATTGAGTGTTCACTGCCTTTACAAAATTATTTTTTACATTACATGGGATCAGAGAAGCTTTCCTGTTAATGGCTAGCACTTTGGAGTCATAAAAATGTGACTTGATTTGTAATAATGTGTTTCATGCAACCTTGTCACAGCCAAAGTGATACGTAAAATGGGATGTTCTATACTAGTTTTCTTATTTCAAAATTTGCCAATAAATGTATTGAGCAAGGGCATCACCAATGTAACAGATCATCTGCTAAGAAGAACAGCAAGCCCATGGGTCATGTAAATGACAGCAAACTATGTCACAAAAATGACTAGAGAATTTCCTTAAGGACTTCATGCCAAACTTCTGCAAACCCAAAGTATTCCCAGCCTGGGTATCCTCACCCTTGGTTGATGGTGGTTTTCAACACCAGTCAATTAAATATATTTCCAGAAAAGCCAGTGTATGGAGAAATTGGATAAGATAATATAGAACTTCCAGTGAAATAGGTCGGCTTAAGTGAAAAACAAACTTCATATTTTTTTTTTAGTGCTCGTGGCAATCTGTTTTTTCTATTTAGTATCCAGGCCATTCTGGGGAGGAAAGGACTCTTTACTGGTTGATACAACAGAGGAAGTAGCTTTCTCCTAAAAAACCTGACTTCTTAATATGGGTTCCTCCTCCAGAGAATTTTTCTCTGGAGTTCATTAGGGGTGTTCCAGATGCAGGGTCTGTCAGAGGAGTGGACAAGGGGCTCAGAGTTATCTTGGATTCCGAGAAATTCAAAAAGTCATGACATTAATTCAGTTCTCATTTTCTGCCAGAGCCGCAGGGTCGAGATGGGAGATGAGCTGTGTGCGCACAAGCACCAGGCTCTCTGAGAACCACAGCAATGGCCTGGGAGCCCGGCTATGTCTGATGACTGGGGTGAAGCTGGCAGAGAAGAACGTTTGCTTCAGGTCCACGTTAAGCAAGAACTGTCAGGCAGGGTTGTGAAACTTATGGACAAAGATGAGTGAAATTGATCTTGTTACCAAAGACTGTGGACACTCATGACAAAGAAGAGAAGGGGTTGGAGGAAATTACCAAAAAGAGAGAAAACAGACTAGAAATATTATATTATTGTTTTTTCAGTGTTCTGAATGTCCTAGGGCCTGAATTATTAGTATAATTGCCTTAATTACTCATCTTGAGTGTGTAGGCAACATGCATACATAACAATAAGGCGGATGCACTAGAAAAGACCCAGTAATGCTGAGACTAATTCCCCAAATTGTTGTTTTGGTAAGAATTGTTTTAGTCTAAAATAGCTTTGTGAAAGTTTACCCTAGAGTATCAACACTGAGCTATTTATATTGATTTGCAATTATTTCATATATGTCTAAAATTAAGCCTGGGTGGTTGCAAAAACATTGACAAGTCAACGAAAGTGCAAATAGTTAAAATGCTACCCTACAGCAAACATTGCCGAAAATAAAGCCCTGCTCATTAGTGCCTATTTCACCAGTTCCAAATTAATTTCTAAATTTAGTACGAACGTGTCTCCATATTAAATAAAACCGCTGAGACCTGCAGCAGCTCGTCTGTCTTTGCCTGAAGAGTTGAGTTCATTCCGTGTTGACTCCACTCCAGGTTTTAGTACTGCCGAGCAGCACCATCCACCACCCCCCTTCAAAGTTGGAATCATGCATGTTAGTAAGTATTTCAGTTATGCTATTGACGTCAATGGAGTCATTAAATAGATTGCTGGCCCTCCCAGAGGCAAATCACTGCCAGGGACCTAGATACAGACACGTTTTTTTTTTTTTTTTTTTTTTTTTTTTTTTTTTTTTTTTTTTTTTTTTTTTTTTTTTTTTTTTTTACAAAGACAACCATCAGGTTTTGCTAAAGCAGTAAGGCAGAAAAAGGGAAAAGTTTAAACTGTAGCTGATCTATCTCCGAACACAGTTTCTTTCTTTCTTCTGCATTTTAGTTCTGACCTTTCTTTCTCTTTGATTACAGTAGGCTCAGGCAGGGGCCCAGGTAGAGTTGCTTCAATGTCTTGTATGCAAAAACATCTTCTGTAATTAAGACCAAGAAGGGTGACACCCCACTTTTTTTTAAATGTGCCTTACCTTTTAGCTCTACACAGCCCGATTTGATGTTTATTTGGTTGCATAAATTGTCTGTCTGAATCACTGTTGTCTGACAGTAAGGTTGTGTTTGATACATAGTTTCCTGAATAAACAGTTTCTTCCAAACACACACACACACACACACACACACACACACACAGAGGCGATTTTGTCCTTTCAGCTGCCTCTGTGTGGCTTCCAGCTATAGCCCCTCATCTATGAATCAACCTTTATGCAGCCCGCACTGTACTGGGGTACTAGGGCCCTGAAACAGAGGGTGGAGGAGGAGGCTGGGAAGAAAGATTCACTTCTCTCAGCTGCCTCATCTGCAGAGCTCCTGCAGGAGGCTGCCCACGTGCCTGCATCCTCCAACCCAACCCCCTACCGCCTGCCTCAAGCCTGGTCATGAAGCTCCCAGACTTGCCAGAGAGCCTTCGGGAAACAGCTTCCTCTGGCTGGATACTCTTGACAGCTCTATTCACCTGGGCAGCCCCGGTAGTCAGAGCCAGGGATCCACCTCACACCTGGGCTCCTTCGCCTCCCAGGCTCATCGTGAGGGAGCTTTCTTCAACAGCCAGCTTTCTTCATATCTGCTTGTCAGACAGAATCCACCATATTGGCTTTAGCACTCAGCTCTGTTTCCCACCTGTTTTTTTACTGTCTGCACTCCTCCACGTCCTTACCAGTGAAGGTATCTTACATATAGAAACTCAAGATACCTGACCCATTTTTGAACCCTTTTTGAACCCTTTTTGGTTCACCTGGAGGCCCACATCCACCCCCCTCCTCATCGCTGCGTCTTATCCCACATCACTGGCTTTGACTAGTGCACTCTTATCCTCCCTCTGCACTTCCCACAGCCAGTTTTTGCAGGAATGTTGTGTTTATTTTCTTACTTGGCTATCCTTTGCCTTCAGGATAAGATCCCTATTTCTTATCATATATGCAAACTCCTCCAGAATTTTGCTCCTAATGCCTTCGGTCCTCATCTCCCACTTTCTCCCTGTCCCCAGGCTGGGGTGCACCGGACATGCTGTCCCTGAAGGTGCCAGGCTCCTCTTGCCTCCCCTCCTTTGTGTATGCTGTTCTTCTGCCTGGGCTGCTCTTCCCCCAAATATGGATCACACATTCAGCTCACGGGCTTTTTTTACACTGTCACTGTGAATAAGTTCCTTATCTCAATAGTTCTTAGATTCTGGAGTCAGAATGAAACGAAATAGATAGCTTCAGAATAGGGCCTGGTATATAGATATGCTTGATAAATGCAAGTTTCTTTACCCATTTTCACTTGGAAAGTGCAGTTTTTTACCCTTCAAGACTCAGTGTGTTTGTCATCTTCTGGATGTGCTCCCTGCAACCCATGAAAAGCTAGTATTATTTTTTTTAAAGATTGTATTCATTATTTTTTGAGAGCAGGGAAATGGAAGGAAAAAAGGCAAAGAAGCATCAATGTATGGTTGCCTTTCACCTGCCTCCAGCTGGGGACCTGGCTGGGGACCTGGCTTGCAACCTGGTTATGTGCCCTGATTGGGAATTGAACCAGTGACCTTTGGGTTCACAGACCAGTGCTTAGTTCACTAAGCCACACTATCCAGGGCCTCCTCTCATTGTTATCTTAATTATTATCTCTATTAATGATGTACTTATCATGTTACACTGTGTTTATTGAATTTTTTCCCATTCTAAACTAAGTGTCCCATGTTCAGGTACTAATACCCTTTTCTTTTTCTTTTTTTTTTTTTCCCTATTCATAGCATATGACCTAGAGCACATAGATGCTCAATGAATGCTTATGAAGTGAACAAATGCAAATGAGCATCTGCCCGTGCCTGAATCAGCAGGGACTGTAAAGGCTCCAATTAAACTTTTTTAAGGCTTGTCTAAGTATCTTCTAACGTTCAGGCCTGTGCTCAATGCTGATATCCCTGGCTAATCTGGACTGCATGTGACTTTTCTTCACTTGAAATGAATCCTTGATAATCAGTTACTGCGGGAAGAAGTGGCAGTGTTAATGGAAATGAAAAGAACAAAATGACTAAATGTGACCAGCTCATCACACACTGTATTAGTGTGTGTATTATTAGTGTGATCCTATCAGTGCCTATCACAGTGCCTGGCGCAAAGCATGTACCCAACTAGCCTGTTGAATTGAATTTATTTGGGAATCCTGAGATAATCCCTTAGACAAGTTACTTCTTGGAGACTCAGTTTTCTTAGTTGAAAGGTGGGCATTTTAGTATTTTAACTCATAAGGTTGCTGTGAGAACTAAATGAGAAAAACAATATGTATAATGGTTAAGAGTGAACACCTGGAAGCCAGGCTCCCTCTTTCAAATCCCAGCTTCACCTCTATGTGACGTTAGGTCATATTTCTAAACCTCACCATGTCCCAACTACATCATCTCCAAAGCTGGGATGGAAACCGTATATACTTCATATGTTGGTTGTAAGGATTCAATATACTACAAACATATATCAAGGACTTGGAATAGCTCCTGGCACTTCAAAAATGTCAACGTTAGTATTGGTATTAATTGTGGTATATGACACGTTCCCCACAGCACCCAACACTTAACAGGTGGTCAATGTGTGGTAGCTAAGTGCCCAGGCCCCCTGGTATCAATAGGGAACCGAAACAGAAAGTGTCATTGAGATCTGTCTAAAGGGTTCTGATCTACTTTCCTTCCATAGTGATACAAAGGAGAAGGCCATCTTTCCTTGACTTTTAAGATTCTTTACCCTGAAACCATAAAAATCTACTTATACAGAAATGGATTTGGAGATAAAGATAGGATTCTCCAGGACATAGAGGGAAAGCTAAGAAACTGGAGAGAGAATGGAGCTGATACCAAATGTAAGAGTACAAGAAAGAATGCCCACTTAGGATTCTGATAAACCAGATCTTAGTTAACTGCGATTTTTCTTGTGCATAAGCCTAAGAGGACTTCTCTTAATACAATACAATAATGACAGCTATGCAAGTCATTATAGTTTTATTTAAATACATTATACAGGGCTTGGCACACACCTATAGAGGTACAGGTTTATTTGTTTGTTTGTTTTTGCCCAGGAAGCTCAGCAGGGTAGCAGCAGGAGCTGATGCAGACTTTCCCTGTAGAGGGAAGACAAAAGCTACTACCAGCTGAGTCCAGCCTGAGGGAGGTCTCTGACCCTTGGGAAACACTCTATGCCCTCTCTCAACTACTTCTGGTTCTGGGAAGGGAAGCCACTCTCATACCTACCTACCCACTATGCTCCTCTTCAGAGAGAGGAAAAGGTCAGGGCTAGCCTAGAGAAGAATGACTATGGATGTTGACAGATGAAGGAGGAAGGAAGAGGACCATCTAAGTTCCCTTTTCTGCCTCCTTGCATCCCCAAGCCTGCATGATCCGTGGGGTGGATGAATTCTGCTTGCTTGCTTCTGAGCAACTCCTGGCCAGCACTTGATGGCATTGCCCCCAGAGCTGTTCTCGGAAATCAGGAACATTTCAGGGAACAGTCTTTTACCCCAGAGAAGAGAAACAAAGCAGGGACTGTCCCTTGATCTAGGAAACTTGAAGCAGAACTCACTGGATCTTTTTCTTATTGTTTTGACTTACTCCCAACTGGAACTGTTGACAAGGACCAAAAGTAACCCCTCTGAGTTCTGTGTACTTTTCCTGCCCCTTCTTTGGCTGTGTCCATGGAGAGAGCTGGGGCCATGGTGATTATCCAGTTCCTATGATCCGCTCGGGTAATGCAGTCTTTGCCCCTGCCCCCTCAGCTGTACTTTGGGCTTCACATTCCCAAGGTCTAGTCTGACTAGTACCACTTGTCTAGTAATTGGTCATTTCCAAAGCCTCAATCACATACCTGCCTGTGATTGTAAGAGGGGCAAGGAGCTAGTAGTTCTTCAGCCGCTGTTAAGCTCCAAGCACTCTTCGAGGCCCTCTGTATACATTTTCTCACTTAATTTTCCCAACCAAACTGGCATGCAGCTATTATTTCCTATTTCACAGGTTTAGTAAAGGAGGGTCGGAATATATGGAGTTTGCTCATGACCACACAGTTAATAGGTGATAACATCAGAACTGAAACCTAGATCTGTGTTTCTTGAAAACTCATGCTCTTTCCTCTAGCCTAGACCACACTGCCCCTGCCTCCACCCCATTGTAACCCCCGGATGTTACAACTAACGGGAAAAGGGACGTTGAGAATTTCACCACAGGAGAGCAAACGAAGGTACTGAATTTTCTGCGGCTTAAATAATTACTAGATAATAGAGAATTTCCTTTCATTCCTTTATCAGCTATACATTTTATTGTAAGTAGTAAGAAATTGTGTAAGTCTTCAGAGAAATATGTCTCATCCCTATGCATTATTTATTAATTTATTCAATAAACATTTATTAAATGTCTACTATATATAAGACACTGTGTTAGACCCTGGAGACACAATGATAAGAGAAGAAATTCAGACCCTGACTCAGGAAACATTTAAATGAATAAATACATGATTACACATTTGATCATTGTAATGAAGAAAAGTGTATATATATTAGACATATATATATATATATATATATATATATATATATATATAAGACTAATACCATTAAGACTGTTGTAATATTTAAATGAGTTATTATATGTACAGCATTTAGAACCCTGCCTGCCATCTAATATTATTTAATGTTACTCTAATTATTATTGTCATTAATCATTATTGCGGTTAATATAGATTAGGGGCAGGAGAGATTTTTGTAAATGACCTTGAACTTGAAACTTAAACACCTAGTAGGATTTGAGTGGGTAGAGACAATAGTACCTAGAAGGAGCTACAGCCAAACCTGAATTGATATTGTGACACTGAGATTGAGTCAATCTGACGGCCAGATTGAGCAGAGCATTTTCAGGCCGTAGTGGAATATGTAGCTTTTAGTATAAATTCATTGGAGGGTAGGGGTCCTTCAAAGATTTTGAGAAGGAGATTGCTATGATTGGATTTGAATTTTAAATATAGCACTTCTCCCTGGGCCACAGATCTGAGTATCTGGTACCTCCTCTCTGCCCCCAGCACCTGGGCTCCCTCTCAGTGATGCTCAGCACCCCCCTTCCATCCACCCCCGTGGTCAAACTGGCAAGCTCTGCAGCCAGACTACCTGAGTTCAGTTCTGGCTCTATTCCTTTCTATATGGCTGTATACAACTAGTTCACTATCTCTGGGCCTTGGTTTCCTCATAGGTCATAGATAATGGCGCTGAATTGTATGAAAGCTAAATTAGCAGATATATGTAAAGTGCTGAGAACAATAGCCAGCACACAGAAAGCATTAAATAAACCTTAATTGTTTTTCAAAATATATAACTGCCTGCTTACACCATTATGCTCAGTGCCCGGATACAAATTATATTTTGAAAAAAAGAGTGACTAGCACAATAGAAGGGGTGCAACAAACTGCAAGTGAAAGGAGAGACAGATTAGTGTCCTATTCATGGGAAAATGGACTTCCTTGAGTCAGGTGTAGATTCTGATAAGGAGGAAGTTTGCTTATGTGGACAGAGAAACTGAATGACTTTGCAACTGCTTTGTTCCTCCAACTTTGGGAAGCTTGAAACAATTTGTTTAAAAACCTATGATGGCAGCCTGGATTGCCACCTGCACAAAAAGAAAACTGGTCTGAGGAAAGCGCTATTTCACTCCCTTAGGCTATGTGACTATTTTTCTAGGAGGCAAAGGCTCAATCTAAGTTTTCCATTGGCTGGTTTTGTAAGAACTCATCGGCACAGATAACAGGAGGGTTGGGAGGTGGGGGAGGTGGAAGAGGGTCTGGGGAGATAAATACGAAAAAACACAATACAATTTTAAAAGGGGAGGAGGGAGAAAAGAAAGGACAGTCCCACCAAAAGAACCTGTCGTTCCTACTAAGACCAAAATAGTGCTAATAGAGGCTCAAGCTAACAGAGGCTGAGTTCTGTGAACGCACCCCGTGAGGGTGGGACAGCAGCACTGGGAGAAGCTTTCCCTGTCTGCACAGCTGGGACAACTTAGGTAGTCAGTGGCGATGGCTCCTGGACCTCTCTGCAGAGTGCCCACCCTGACAATGAGTCCTTCAGCTTCCTCAGGGTGCCAGTTCTCTGTCATGTGTGTGCCATGTGGACTCGCTGGCTTGTTACATTTTTATCCCAGGGAATAATAAGGGTTCTTCCATGTTTTTTCTTAACACAATGGTCCTCTGTTTTTGCTGATGTTATTTTCCATGGTTTCTTCCTCTCTCATCTCATGTTTCACCGGTTCCTGTAGACCCTTTCTAGGCCCACCAATTTGCCCCTTTCTCCGTGTCCCTCAAGCTTCCCAACCACCTTTCCTATAGTCTTCTTAACCTGACTCAAAACTTACCAACAAAAGCTCCTATCATTAGTTCTGCTTATCAGAATAATTGCCCACCTGATTTACATTATATTGGACAATTCATGACCTATGTTACTTTTTAAAAGCATCACAGTTCTTTATGCAACAAGCATAAATTCTTCCTGTATTATATATTCATTTATTTGTTCAGTTTCTGGGCATTTCTGAAGCTAAAATTTCTATGGCCACCTATTACTGAGCCAGTGGGGAAAAGACGTACTGACATGAATAAGATACAGAATCTGATCTTGCGTTCATCCCATCTGAAAATAAGACTCTAGAGCAAAAGCTATGTGAAGATAAGGATCGTAGCCATCAGGATTCTCCAGAAAACAAGAACTAGTGGGAGAATAGTCTGTCCAGAAAATATCTAGCCAGGTAATAGGAAAAATAAAGACATTTATTGAACAAGAAACAAGAAGCATTATACATAGAACAATAACACCTCTGTCCCCTTCAAAGTAGGCCCCTCATACTGTTCTCCCAATTACCATCAGCTTCTCTATTGTATTTTGCTGAATCTCATCGACTATCTGAAATCTCTTTCCTTTCAAAGGTGATTTCAGTTTGGGGAAAAGCCAGAAATCATAGGGGCTGAGTCACTTGGGTGACTTGATATTTCACCCAAATCTCTGTAGGAGACCTGATACATGAGTAGGTGTGTTGTTCTGATGAAGCTGCCAATCACCAGGTGCCCATAACTGCAGCCTTCTGAATCACTCAAATCATTTCCACAGAGGAAATGTTTAAGCTTAACACAAAATCTGATGCAGTTTCGTTGCTCTGCTCTCAGTCGTTTTGAATGTGACTGCCACAGAACACACATGCTTCCTCAATAGTGTCTACTGCCCCCAGTGACCAGTGCAGTGAGGTTGTGGTCGGAGAATGTGCATCCCAGTCCTCTCTCCTTGGCTGCCAGGTTACATCAATGTCACGGAAACCATTCTCATGATACTAATAATGGCTAGATTTTTTTCCAGACAGACTTCATAGCTATATCTATAAAACTTATTTTAAGGATTTGACCCACACAACTGTGTGTGGGGGTATGACAAGTTTGAAATCTATAAAACATACTGAGAGAATGCAGTTATAAAGCAGAATCTGTTCTTTTCTGAGAAGTCTCAGTTTTTGCTCTTAAGGTTTTCAGTTGATTGGGTGAGGCCCACTATCACTAAAGGTAATCCCTGAAAGTACACCAAAGGTAAACATTAACCACATCTGCAAAGTATCTTCACAGCAATATCCAGGTCAATGTTGATTAAATAGCTGGGTATTTTAACCTAGGCAGGTTAACACATAAAACTAATCATCCCAAGGATCAACCAACCAACAAAAATAAAAAACCTGTCTTGAGAATCAAACCAGAATTAATGCCCAGCTCTACTACAAATAAGATATATAAGATTCAGGAAAATAAAAATCTTCATATTCCTTCTGACTGATTGAGACTTCACTTCCTCGCAGCTCACAGAATGGTTTTGAAAACCGTGTGGCATTTTAAAAGACCAGAAGGGTACCGCATTGGCATTACAAACAGCTTAGCAGTACCCAGGCATGGGTGGCACATCCACTAACATTGGTGACAACACAAAGGCATTACCTTCTTCTCACCGTTCTCTACAGAGTAGCCGAGAGAAAAAAGAACTTGAGCTTTACAAGAAGACGGGTCAAGGTGTGGCCCATGTTGGAGACCACAATTGATTATTTTCAACTCAATTGTAAGAAATAGCTCAAAGAGAGATGAATTTTTTTCCCGAAAATGTGCTGAAATATCTTGTGGGGGAGGGGGAGGAGTGAGGTGGGAATATATATAGTCATTATTTTCCATAGGATGGAAGGTTGAATGTCACCCAGGTTCAGCAGGTTATTCTTGGGAGTCCTTCTTTCTCGAACTTGAATTTTAAAACTTCTTTATCTCCACTTTCCCTCCAATATCTTGTGTTCCTGCCACCAAGAAAGCAGCCCCTTTGGAGAGCACATTGAAACAGGTTACTCTCCAGGTCCAGTGCATAGCCCTTGTGTTTACCACAGTTCCCGGCTTCTGCTGTCACCTCCATTCCTGCGCCTCAGCAAGATCCCTGGGCAATCTAACCCCACGTCACCTGGCTTCTGTAACTGCCTCCAGCCTGGAATAGCTTACACCTATGATCCTGCCTCCAAAGGGCAGTTTCTTAGTCACCCTTCTTTATCTTTTCATAAAGAACTGCTTCTAGCAAATGACTAAACTGAACCTTCTGCTGATACTTTCTGGAATTCAAGCAATTAGCATCTCACCATGTTCTTTGCCTCCACATCTTCGCTTTCCTTCAGGTCTTGAGTAACTTGTTTTAACTCCTAATAGTGCATAGATAGCGCAGTTATCTCTACGCTTATCTCTACCTGCTCTTTTTCTGCAGCAGTGGAATGTGCTTCTACTCCATTTCCTAGTTTGCTGGTGAGAGAACTCACTGTGTCCCACTCCTCACGTGTCTGTAGAAGGAATTCACTGCAGGCATTAGCAGGAAACACTGTTGGGAAGCGTGCCCTCTTGACCACCCTGGGCTGCCAGGGCTGAAGGCAAAGGCAGATTACGGTGGACGCAGTTCATAGGAGAGAACATGTTTGCCTCAGTGAACCATTTAACCCATTAGAGATTTGGCAGGAAAAGGCCTGGGTTTCCCTGGGGAGTGGTTCATTCTGCATTTCCCGGCTGGAAGAACACTTGTCTAGACAGATGTGGAAAGTTTAACATGAGATTCTGTCATTCAGAGGAAGGGTGGACTCAATTCTGAGATTTTTTCCCCTGCATTGTGCGGATAGATGATAGAACAGTGGTTTGATAAGTCAGTTTCAACTTTACACCGTCCCCACAGGGGTTTCTTTGTTTCCAAAGAGCTCCCTATAAAGCGTGTGTTTCCATTACAAGTCATAGGGGAGAAGTGGTAACATAATATTAACCCCTACTCATATGTGCTATTGGGATGAGGTTGTTTTTTTTTTTTTTTTCCTTTTTCTTTTACCTATTGTCAACAACCCTTTATAAAGCCTATCACATTATGCTGGGGGGTGGGGGTTGTTTTTGTTTTTTTAACCAATGAAACAATGTTTTGATAAGGGTGACTAGCACAAAGACACTCAGCTAGTAAGTGACAGAGCTAAAATTTGAAGCTTGGCACATTTGGCTTCAAAGCCTACATACTTGGCACCAGCCCTCTGCACGATCACTGAAGTAGGAGTGCTGCAGTGATACGTATACCCTTGGACTGATGTCTGCATCTCCTGCTCCAATAACACTCAGCTCTCTCTGGATACTACCCTCCTATTTCTGTGTTACATTTCATCTGGTGTTTTGTTGTTGTTGTTGTTGTTTTTTCGGTATGTTTGTTTGTTTGTTTTTTCTCTAGATTCTAAAACCAGGGAAAATTTTGAAGAAAAGATGCCTTGAGCCATTGTCTCCTCTCTGGGAAATAACTGAGCCAATAAGGGGGCGATACTGTCTTCTAGGACTAAGTCCACTTTACTGAAAGGCATTTCTTTGGGAAGGGAGGTAAGGAAGAATGTTTAAGACCTAGCAGAGTAGTGGAAGACTCACCTACAGAGCGCCACTTACTGCTTAAATGATATCCTCAGGCTCTGACATCACCAGGAGAATTAGATTTTAGATCTATAGTGAAACTGGGGCTGGGGCACGCCTCATCTGAACACAAGGAGGCAGCTGTCCAGTTCTAGGCTTGTTCTGGAAAGTCCCGTCTTGAATAACTTGCTTCTTACAGTGTTTTGTTCTACTTACGTACCTCAAATGAAACTTCGTGACTTAAACGAAAGAGCACTGGGCTGAAACTCAGGAAACTAAATTTTAGTACCAGCACCAACCAGGTGTGTAACCTGAGGTAAATCTTTTCACCTCCAACTTAGTCACCTTCATTTTGAATGATTTTGAATCATTAAATTCATCTAGAATTTAATCTTACAGAACTTCCAACTTTCCAAAGGGCCTCCGGCCCAGAAATGGTGGTATGGGGCCCTGGAATGGATCATGTTGTTGTTTGTTATTGTTGTTGTTGTTAGAGAAGACATAGTGCCCGGGCTGGTAACGGGTAAATCTGGAGTTCAAGCCAGGTCTCACTGGTCTGGTTCCGAACCTGGGCTTCTTCCATCCTTTCCCACCCTGACGTTAAGCCATATGATTGTTGCATGACATGGTGCACCTTTCTTATTTTCCTAACCCTTGCCAGCCCTGTGGTAGGTACAGTTCAGTAGCAAGCAGTCAAAAGCGCTTATGAGCACTAAGGAAACAAAAATGAAGGGATATGGCCTCTCACCTCAGCATAAAAGCATTCTCATGAGGGAGGTTCTGCAACCAGACTACCTAGGGCTAGATTCTAGCACTACTGCTTATTAGGCTAATTACTTCTTAAACCTTCTCTAGAGCTAAGATTATTCATCCTCATTTTCTTCATGTTTAATGCCTTCCTTTTAGAGTTCTTATGAGGCTTGCTTAAGTTATTTCATATAAAATCCCTAAAATAGTGCCAGTCATAGAGTAATGACTGAATACCTAGTTGTTCTTACTACTATTATATATGTTTGCTGGCCTTCTCATGCCAGCAGCTTTAGAAGGTTGCAACTGAGTCTTGCTTATTGGCACTTAATAAATGTTTGTTGGATTCCATTATTCAACAACTATTCACAATGCAGGTACTATGTGCAAAGCCCTCTGCTAAATTTCTGGTAGAATCTAACAACTTACTTAGGAAAAGCCACTGTGTCTTGGAGGTTAATAATTTGGAAAATTTTTCTCTTTAAATATTCTGTGTGTAGTGGGGTGGGGGGTGGCCCTTTCTTAGAAGGGGTTGAGGAAAGAACTGGACTGGAAGAAAAATATTCTGCATATATGCTTATTGACTTAATCAGGTGAGCTATTTGGAGGAAGTGGGATTAACAGTAGGCCAATGGGAAGTCCAGAGTCTTTCTTCAAGTAGACACCTCTTTTAGAACTCAGATGTTAGACAAGAGAGTGCTATCTACTTTTAATGTTTGTTTTGTCAGAAGAAGAGGGTACCTTACTCTCTCACTCATTCACCTTCTGTTCATTCATTCATTTACTCTAAAAGCATCTAGTGAATATTCACCACTACATGGATCAGGCATTATGCTGAGCAATGGGTGTACAAGAATGAATAACAGTGTCTTCTCTGGAGAAACTCACAGTCTTGTGGGGCAAACAAACATAAGTGAATACACAATACGGTGTGATAAGAACTTGCCTGAGTATGAATATAATGCTCCGGTCCTATAGTGAAAAGCAGGTGATCAGGAGCAGGATTCTATCCCAGATACAAATAATACTCTGTACAGTGTTATGCCTAAGATATTTATACATTAGTTTTTATTGAATTTTTAAAAATTAGTACATTCCATATATGGGCCATTCATTGTACAGCTGAGTTTTTTCAGTCATTTCAGCTTATGTCAGCACATTCATTGAGCACCTATTATAACTAAGTAGATGAGGAAACTACAAATTACTTTTGACCAGGGCTACTAACATAAGGAAAGCTATACCTATAGAGATATGTGATTTAAACTCTGACTTGCAGAATGCATAAGATTTCTAAAGTCAAAAACGAAGAATACCATTCAAGAAAGCAGATCATGCTTGAACAAAGGCATTGTGGCTCAAAGAATATGGACTGAGTTACTGCAGTAAAAGTCACCCCGAGAGATTGATGGCAGGAAAATAAGGTGGGGTATGGTGAGGGATTAAGCAGGAAAGATGGATGAGAGAGTCATAAAGGGCTGTGTGTGCCTAGCACAAGAGGCCAACAGTACTTGTTCGGAAGGGGAAGTGCATTATCAGAGCTTTGCTCCTTGGGATTGTTATTGTGATATAGGTTCTGGTGACAGAAGCAGTGTCAGAAAACATGAAAATTTCAGTTCATCCATCTGATTAGCTATGTGAGCTGGAACAAGTTCACGGTAAGGGAAATGAAACCTCAAAAAAAAAAAAAGAGCAGCCATGCAACAACAGCATAAACAATCTTCATTGATCATTACTTCCTGCCACACGTCAGGCTAGGCATCCATATATAACCCTGAAGCCTTCCAACATCGCTGTAAGTTCTTGAAAAGTTGAAAATGAATTTACCATAAGGCCCACCAATCCTACTGTAAGGTATCCACACAGGAGAATGGAGAACATATACCCACACAAAGTCATGAACATAAATGTTTTAACAGCATTTCTTGTAATAGCCAAAAAGTAGAAATAACCCAACCCTCAATCAATTGGTGAATGGATGGGTAAAAGGTGGTACTTCCATGCAATAAAGGAGTATTCAGCAGTAGGAAAGAGGTATGCTATGTACAACATGGATGAATCTCAAAAACATGCTCAGTGAAAGAAGCCAGGCATGAGATACCATAAAATACATGTATATAATATTTACATGAAATAGCCAGAAAAAGTAAAGCTATGAGGACAAAAAGTGGGTAGGAACAGGAGACAAGGGTTAAAAGTAAATGCACATGAGGGATCATATTGGGGTGATCTTAAAAGTTTTGAAGCTGATTTACGATAATGATTGCACAACTTAGTAAGTCTACTAAAAGTCATTGACTTGCACACTTAGAAAAGATAAATGTGTCTCAATAAAGCTATTTTAAAAGCAAAACCTATAAAATAAGGACCGTTTTCTTTTTCAGACACTATTACAAATTTTAATGGTTTTTCTGCACATTTAAATTTTTAAAATTACAGTTTACATCCAATATTATTTTGTATTAATGTCAGGTGTTCATCATCATGGTTAGACAATCATATACTTTACAAAATGCTCCCCTAGTATTTCCAGTGCCCACCTGGAACCATGTGTGGTTATTTCAGTATCATTGACTATGTTCCCTATGCTCTACTTTACATATAGTAGGGACTGTTCTTATTTCACTTTACAGATGAGATAAAAATCTTCTTTTAAAAGTAAAGGTGTCATGGACGTGTTAACTAACTTTATTTTGGTATTTATTTCACAATATATACATGTATCAAATCACATTGGACACCTTAAACTTACACAGTGTTATATAATAATTATATCTCAATGAAGCTAGGGAGAAAAGAGGGGATCTAGGTTTGAAAATCTTTCTCCTCAATCCTGAGTCTATGCTCTTGGTGATGGCCTGTACTGCACCCTTCCTTATGTCCAAAGTGGGTGTGAGAATTAAATTAAGCATAAGACCCAGTCTTGCTCACATTACGCACAGAGCAGATGTGTGGTGGTCTCCCAGGAAAGCTTAGCTGATCCTGAGTGGGGCAGCCTTTGGCCAAATGGATTGAAAGAGTTTGGAGGGGGACCGAGGAAAGGGTGCCACGTGAGTGGCTCAGGCAGGAGGTCCAAGGAGCTGGCTCGGGCACTGGCTGGAGCGAAGAACAGAAGGTGCAGAAGGGAAGCCCAGCCAGGTTTATAGTACTACTCTTGACATACTTTCCCTTCTCTAAACAAACGTGTAGGACTCTTGGTGCTATTACGAGAAAAGACAAAGAACAGAAGCTCTTTTCCCTCAGCCACTAGCAAACACATGTTCCTATCGTACATTTTGTAATTTGATAGGACGTAAAACCAGATTCAACAACCCAGCCCATCCAGGTTAAGTAAATAAGTACTAAATAAATAAATGTCAATTTTTTTCCCTTTGCCCATGAGTTTCTGTAGAAGATGCCACGTGTGTGTCTATTCATGAGGCAGTCTTTTTTATTTTCTGTGCTAATTGGGGAGAACAGCCTGCTCAGGGTTATAAGTGGAAACATACTTTTTGTACGTTCTGTTTGATATTTTCTGGTCATGAGCTGTTAATGATAAATATGAATCACAGGTGAGAGCTTGTTTGTAACATCTCTTTTTTCTTTTTCTTTTTCTTTTCTTTCTTTTTTTTTTTTTTGAAATGCTGTTAAAACACAGAAGGCAGAAACGTAGCCCACAGCTTGGGCAGATGAAAGACTAAGTGACACTATGGGGCTTTTCCTGAGTTACTTCCTATGACTGATACTTAGTGACTGACCCAGATGCGTCTGCTGGATGACAAAACTTCATTATTAACAAACTCTCCGTCCTCCAAAACAAACAAGGCAGCATGGCAAACAGTGGGGTTGGCTCTGTGTACATCTGGGTAGGTTTTTCATCATTTCCAAGGACAAGGCCCTAGTGCTTCCCGTAGCATTGGTTAAAAAAGAAACAAAGAAAGAAAGAAAAGTGAGAATTCAGTTTGCCTATTTTGGCAACATCAATGTGAAACAATTTATGGTCATGAAGTCAGGACTCCTCCTTCCACAGGGCGGGTTCGGGGTGGGGTGGGGGGCAGTGGATGGGGCTGTGAGGTCCTGAGAGAAGACAACATTGAATCTGGAAATGCACAGGACCTAGGCCACGTGGTAAAATTATTCAGAACACATCCTGGTTCCATGCCATTCAGTCTTTGAAACGCTGTCCCCAAAGAGCCAGGAAAAGTCAGCCTTATGTCTGGCATAGTAATTAAGTGTTCAGGTTTGAAGAAGCCTGAGCGTAGCAAATCTTCAACGTAGCAAAACTAAATAGTGCCGGCTCTGTTAGCTCTTAGGAGAACTCAGCCAGTCGCACGCAGCTCCTTCGAGATCCCTTCACTGAACACTGGCTGTGTGTGCAGCACTGTCCTAAACACTGGAGCAAGGTTAACTTAGAATCCCAGTTCTTAGGCGGTAACAGTGAATGCAGATGGGATGAATTTGAAATGTAAAAGCATTTCACCATTGAAATAACAATAAAACAAATCAGTAGTGGTTTTCTCCTCGGTGGAGCTTTTTAGAGCTGCCCCACCTCCACCACTTCATCTCAGAACCCCCCTAAATTTGTTCTAACTCAGAATCAGATCATGGAAAGGCCACTTTAGTTTTGGAGCAGAGAGTTTCCTATCTCAATCTTGCATTGCCAGTGTATTAGCTGGGTTGTGAACTCCCTGAGAATAAGTCTGTTCCTGTACTGTACTTCAGAAACCAGCACAGTGTCTGACATTTAGAAGGCATTTTATACATGTTCGATGCTGAGTATATGTCTGGACTGTGTAACTCCGCAAAGTTAACCTCTGGGGTCAGAGTTCCTTCCGATGAAACAGGAGGAGTCTCACCTAACTCACAGGAATTCAGAGGTTCCTTAAAAGGGTGGTTGAGCATGGAGACCTGGAGCCTCATGTGCCTGGGCCCAAATTCTGGCCTGTCATTTATTAGCTCTACGGTTTTGAGCAAATAACCTTTTTGCTTCAGTTTTCCAAACTATCAAATAAGGATAATAATACTACCTACCTCTTAGGTTTGTTATGAAGGTTAAATCAAACATTGTTTGTATAGTCATTATTAGACTGGGGCCTGGTACATAGTATGTGCTGTGAAAATATTTGTTAATTTAAAAAAATAAATAAATAGAAGATGGGTTTGCCATAGACTTAGCAAGTGCTGATGTTGTAAAATGCTTCAGATAGTCTGGTATGTGCCATAAATGTTAGTTCAAGAAACTTTATGTTTAATCTCTGTTTCCTTAGCCAGTGCCTGGCTCATAACAGCACAAAATGGAATATAATTATTGAGTGCTGTAGGTTTTCCAAGGTTCATGAGGACCAGTGGGTTAGAAATATGGGGAGGTATTTCATAAAGGACAGGGAATTAAAGTTGGATCTTGGTTAGGAATTAAATAGACAGGAATAAGGATTTCACAGAGGAGGCATATAATCTGCATAAAACTGGAGGAAGGAAAGAATCACAGTCATGAGATACTCCATCATCATCAGGACTTGGCACTACTTTCTGGAAGAATAATTTGTCATGGTCCAACTTTTTAAGGGAGTTTGGCCAAAGCTCTGCTTCAGCTCTATGACTTCAACTGTTCACATTAACACTTTGATGACTTTGATGACTGTGTATTTATTCACTTGTTTGTTGATTCCACTATTTGTCAAGTATTTTGTTAGGGAGTGATTAACAATAGATTTCACCCATTTTGGACTTGGAAAGAGAGACAGGCTATAAACAAGAAAATGAGATTTTGGTAAGTGTTTTGAAGGGCACAGAGGTAGAAAATAATGGGAGGGGAAAGAGAATTGTTTAGATAGGAAATGAGAAAAGGCCTCTCTAGAGAAGTGAAGTGTCACCTGAATCCAGAAAGATAAGATGGAAAAAAAAAAACAAAGGGTACTTATTCCAGGCAGAAAAACAGAATGTTCAAAGGTCTTGAGCTTGGTGCATTTGAGAAAGAAGACCACTGTGGCTGCAGTGGAGTGAGCTAGGTGGGGGGCAGTAGAAAATAGGGTTGGTGTTGGACAGGGGCCAAATATGGAAATATTTAAAAAATCAGATGGGGAATATTATATAACTTTTAAAAGCTTCCTCAGACATCAGTGTAGAAAATGAATCTAATAAGAGAGGAATTATTGAAGCAGCCTAAGTGAAAGGTAGTGGTTGCTTAGTCTAGGACAGCAGAGAAGCAGGGATGGGCAGAAGAAGCCAGCCGTGTGATCTATTTTTGAGATGGAATAGACAAAACTTGCTAAAGGATTAGATGTGGAGGGGTAAAGATAATAACATTAAGTGAAAGAAAAGAGTCAAGAATGAAATCCAGACTTCTGACTCAAGCTACTGCATGGGTGTTGGTACCATTCACTAAAATGGATGTAATTAGAAAAAGAAATTTTAGAGGGTGGAGTGGGAAGAAAGTCAAGAGTTTGGTTTTAGCTGTTAAATACAAGTGTTGTGACACAACCTAGAAGAAATGTCATGTAGGGACATAACGAAAGGTTAGGCTAAAGATCTAAATTTTGAGTTTTCAGTACATTGTGTATAAAGCCATGGCATGAGTGAGAGTACAAAAAGAATGTGCAAGTCCAGGACCACATCCATGGAAGGGGACAACATTCAGATATTGAGTAGAGAAGGAGAACATTGGGCAGGAGACTGAGATGAAATGATCAAAGAGATGAAAGAAAACTTTGGAGAGTGTGAGGTCATAGAACCTGAGAGAGGAGAGTGTTTGGAGAAGTAGATAGCCATCAGCTGTATTGAAATACATCAAGAATAGAAAAGTGACTACTCAATTTGGTAACATGGAAGTTGTTGATAATCTCAACAAGATCAGGTGTAGGACTTATAAAGATAGAAACCAAATTCAGAGTGGGTTGAATACTTGAGGATAGTAAGGCATGTTTGTGTGTTGCTGAAAAAATTCAGAGAGAAGGAGAGGTTACTGATGAGGTGGGGTGGGGTAGGGTGGGGTGGGGTGGGATGATGGATAATCCAAGGGACAATACCAGAGAAGGTTAAAGTCCAATGGGTTCTAGTAAGCAGGTTGAGAGATTGGCTCTTGGTGAAAGCAGGAAAGCCTCCTAACTCAAAAGAAAGAAGAAGATAGAACCATATTATCACCTATGCTATGGGTTTAAGCATAGGTAATGATAATCATCATTATTGCTAATACCAATAGTTACTATGTGCTATGTAATATTCTACGTAGTTTTCATTTATTAACCCAATCCTCACAATAATCTTATGAGATAGGTCTGTACATATAGTCAATAAAAACAGAGTTCTTTCTCAGCTTCTAGTTTAAATTGTGGAGGGGGCAGCAGATGGGAAGTTTAAGGAGAGAAAGGGAGGACATAGTGTCACCGAAAGTTCAAGTACTCAGTTGGACTTCTAGGCAGTATTGAGAGTTCATTCAGGATTTGAAATCATGAATAAAAAGTAAATCTACATCAAAAGAAAGTTTGCAGGCCAGAAGGGATTGACAAGAAGTATTCAAAATCATGAAAAGCAGGGACCTACAGCCAAGATTGCTTTACCCAGCAAAGATACTATTTTGAATCAAGGGACAGATGAAGAGCTTCCCAGACAAGAAAAAACTAAAGGAGTTCATCATCACCAAGCCGTTATTATATGAAATGTTAAGGGGACTTATTCAAGAAAAAGAAAAAGATCAAAACTATGAATGATAGAAAGGCAATAAATACATATCTATCAACAATTAAATCTTTACCACTAAGCAAACAAGAGGAATAGAGATATAATCATGGGTATGAAGAGTATTTGTGAGAAAGGGAGGTACTGGTGGTGGGGGCAAAGGGGGAAATATTGGGACAACTATAATAGTACAACCAATAAAATATAGTTAAAAACAAACAAACAAAAAGTAAATCTACCACAAAATCAAATGGGACTTCAACAGCATTCAGCAATCATATTTCAATATCCTGACTTAATTTATGCATAATTTGGAGTCAGGGCTAGTTTCCAATACCAGAAGAAATCAAATATACTAGTATCCCCAGTAACATCCTAGCCCCTGGTACACTTTCTTCCTCTTTTTTTTTTCTAATGATCAAACTACTATTAACATTTTTATTTATTTTTTTAAATTTAATTTTATTGTTGTTTTATTACATCCATCCCATTTTTCCTTCCCTCTTTCCCCTTCCCCACTCACCCAATCCCCACCAAAGTCAATCCCCTAGTACACTTTCATGAAATTGCTTTGGAGACTTGGCCACAAGGAGCCCTCCACCTACCCTGCTACCCCTCATGTCCAACTCGGAGGGAGGAACAATGGCATTGATGAGAGAACGGTATGTAGAATGAGCCACAGAAACCCATTAGGACAATGACAGAAGTAGGCCAGCTTTGAAACTTGTACCTGGAAGAGGTCCAAGCTCTATCCAACTTTACATCACAGCTTGTTAGGTTTCTATCAGTGAGAGGGGTACTTCTACCCAAGAAGTCACCATTAACTTTCCCCATTGGGAAGATTTCATGAATAGAGATCACATAAAGCTTTTGATGGTCATCAAATAGCAATAGCTAAGTTTATTGAGTACTTGTTCTGTATCAAGCTCTGGGCTACAAGCTTTTATGTGCAATATCTCCTTTAATCTTCAAAACAAAACAGCAAGGTAGTTATCCTTATCATGAGCTTTAAGGAGATTAATAATTTCTCTAAGATTGGGAAGCTAACAAGCAGAAAAGCCAAGAATTGAATCCAGCAAGCCTGACTCCAGAATTTAGGCTCTTTAACAAGTACAGTATAATAGCAAATCAGTGAGCATCCTTGGCAGAGCCAATGTTGTGTATATCAATCTGTTATCATATGTTGCCACTATTCTATAAACTCTACACAGAAAACACATTCATTTTATTATCAACTATATTGAGATGGGTTTCTGTTCTCTTATATTCTCAAAATGAGGAACTAATTTATAGGGTATGATTATAGAAGTTATTTATTTATTTATTATTTATTTATTTTTTACAGATAGGGGAAGGGAGAAAGAGAAAGAGAGAAACACAGCTGTGTGAGAGAAAGTTGATCAGTTGCTTGTCATACATGCCCCACTGGGAACAAACCTGCTACTCAGGCATGTGCCCTGACTAGGAATGGAACTGGTGACCTTTCACTTTGCAGAATGATGCCCAACCAACTGAGCTATAAGAGTTAGGGCATGATTAGAAAATGTATGGGTTTTATTCATATTTTTCTCTTTTCAGAGCAATCAGCCTGTTAAAGGGAAGAGCTTATAGTTGTTGGTTTTTATAAGACCCATGACCTCTGGTAAGACAATTTCCCCTGAAGTCAAAAGTGTTCACACATGTGACATAGCCTAAGCTGAAATCCATTGACTCTAAGGGCTGGCAGTAACCTACTCTTTTCCCACCATGTAATTATGAAGCATGATTTGATCTTTAAAACAAGTTCCTGAATAACTGAGGTCAATAAGAAAATTTTAATCTTAATATCTGGGCATTTTAACTGTCCAGATACATTTGCAGATATACTGATAATAAGTTATCATAATAATAATGATAAAAGTCAACAACTTGCTAAATGCTTATTCTGTGCCAAGTGCTTTACATGCTTATTCCACATATAACAAATTTTCAAGTTGAGACTCTCTCTTTTGAAGATAAAGAAAATGAGACAGAGAGAGGTTAAGTAATTAACCCAAGGTCATACAGCTAGCTACCAAAAGACAAAATGAAGATTTAGAATGAGACTTGAGACAGAAGGTCAATTCATTATCTGGAGACAGGTAACCTGGATACAAATCACAGCTTTACTACTTACTGGTTTGAAAGATGAATTTAATAATACTAACTCAGCACATAAAGCACTAAGTGCAGGCCTAGCCAGTAGTACATGTTCATTAAACAGTAGCTTCAGCTATCAAATGAAATAAGCTAGAAAGGGAACAACTACTCCGTGATTTGGATCACTATAATCAGTGAACATACAGCACTCAAATATCTGGCCCATATAGTGTAAGGTCTTTCCTTATTGTTTTAAGTGTCCAAATTACTCAGGTAATCAAGTCTATTTCCCCAATCTGTCCACTTTTTTAGATGTGATCTGTGTCTGAGACTCCCTCAGAAACTTGAATTCTATATAAATTGAAAAGTAATATAAATATTTCTGTTGTGTTTCTGTTTCTTCTAAGTAAATTTGAACTAATTCAAGATATTTTACCAATGGCTTTAGGAGTCAATGTTTACAATAGGCCTGAGTTCCCTGGAGGTCAGATGAAAAACAAACCCAGCTAGAGTATCCAGGTGACCCAGCAGCCCACTCCTGCCATAATGACTTATTTGGAGATGACATGGTCACCTGGTCCATAGCATTTGGCTTAATGGTTCTGCTTGTGGCATATGGTGATTCAGGTTTACCCACGTACATACCAGAACTTCACAAAATGACCTTTTCTGAGGTCCTTGAGGTTAGTCAGAGGGGCCTTCCAACAAAGCGGCTTTGTTTTTACACCACTTTCTTGGACAAGTGTCCCCTCACGTGCAGCAGCTATTCACTGTGAGGCTTTTGGCAGAGTGACTGAAATGTGACAGAAATTAAGGGCAAATTCTGAAGTCTTCTGGAAAATCACTCTCCCCAGCAAATGAATGTTAACCACGTAATTGTAGCTCAATGAATTATTTCTTGCCATTCAGTTCCTTGCTCACTCCTTTCCTTTATGGCAATTTTAAAGGTGGTTGCATTGAATATTTATCAGGCATCTGCTCTGTGCCTCACACTAACTGCACCAGGTCTATGGGGGACAAAGCCTGGGATAAAATCATTCACTATATCTGGGAGTCATGGTCCTGGTCTATGAAATGGAGTGAACTACATCATTGATTCCTAAGTTCTACACATAGTTTCATAAAGCATAATCAACATTGTGTTTTTCATTAAAAAATAAAATCTTCATAAACCACAGAAAATAAAACTTCTTACCAAATAGCAATATAAAGAACATAGAACCCCAACCGAGGTGCCATCTGAATCTTCCTAAGAACCAGTCTTAGGACTTCTCAACCTTATAAAACTGGTTTAGAAACTCTGCACCAGATAATCTCTAAGATTGTTTTCAAGTTCAAAAAGTCTATGATTCTACAAAAGCTCCTCCCAATAGAATTGGTTTTTTCATAGCTCAGAGCAGAGAGATGTGTTCTTAGAGAAGGATAAATTATTAAGGCTTGACAGATAACCAGTCATTTTCAGCATTGACTTCTGATTGTGGATTCACAGACAAATGTGTATACTGACACACAAACCAGTTTCTGATGAATTCTGCTGATATTGGCCAACAGGCTAATTAATTTAGGTCCAGAGTAAATTTTTGACTAGTTTTTAAAAATCAGTTTCACTATCTAAATAGCTAATTTAGTTAAGAAGAATTTATTAAACTACTTCTGTTAACTTTCTCTTTAACTCTTGTGTTTTGCAAATAGACAAGTATAAATTTAAAAGAAAGAAGCAATGATATCTCAAGTTCTTTTTTAAAAGATTTTATTTATTTCTTTTTAGAGAGGGGGGAGGGGAGGGGGAAAGAGAGGAAGAGAAACCTAAATGTGTGGTTGCCTCTTGCACACCCCCAACAGGGGACCTGGCCCGCAACTCAGGCATGTGCCCTGACTGGGAATCAAACCAGCGAACCTTTGGTTTACAGGCCAGTGCTCAATCCACTGAGTCACACCAGCCAGGGCCTAGGTTCTTTTTAAAACCACATTTCACATGGATTTTTTTAATATATTAACTTTTTATTAATTCAGAAAAGGGACACAGAAAAGACAGTATTCAGTAACTGCCCCCCCTTATTCACGAGGAATATGTTCCAAGACCCCCAATAGATGCTTGAAACAGTGTACAGTACCAAATCCTATTACTGTATACTATGTTTTTTTCTTATATGTATTATTTATGATAGTTTAATTTATAAATTAAGCATGGGAAGTTATTAACTGTATATTGTAATAAAAGTTATATGTATGTGATCTCTTTCAAAATATGTTACTGTACTGTTTTCACCTTTTCATTTTATGGAAGTATTTTACAATTTCTCTTTGATGTATCTCAATTGCCAGCATCACTACTCTTGTGCTTTGGGGGCATTATTAAGTGAAATAAGGGTCACTTGAACACGAAAGCAGTGACACCGAAATAGTAGATCTGATAACCGAGATGGCTACTAAGGGACTAATGGGCAGGTGGGGAGTGCACACAGTGAGGATATATATTAGACAAAGAGATGGTTTATATCCCTAATAGGATGGAGCAGAATAGAGCAAGATTTCATTATACTACTCAGAACCTCAAGCAATTTAAAACATATAACTTGTTTTATTTCTGGCATGTTATTTAGTTAATATTTTCAGAATACAGTTAACCATAGGTCAAAACTAAAAGAAAAATTGGATAAGAAGGAACTATTATAAAGGAAAAATCAAAGAGGATAAACACTGGCAAGAAATGAACTGAATTAGACAAGAAAATAAGGAAAATTTAAATTTTTTTAGGGAAAATCCCTGTGTCAAGGAAAAGGCATCAAAGATATGACATTGGGTGTGTTTTATGACTCACATGCATTGGCTCTGTACCTGGGTGATTCATCTGGTGGAAAACATAGCTGGGTCAGAGAACTTTTTACTGGCCCCAAATTTCCTTAGTCATCTAAGGCTTCATTTTGTGCGCATATTATTTTTTCCCTTTTTCTAAATGGGAATAGTCATTGCTTTTCAGACATATCCCTGGTCAGTGGAACTCATCTATATAGCCACTTAAGATTTAGATTTAGATCATGGACTTTGGGGTATGAAAGTGTTTAAAAGCCTGAGACGGGTTTGTTCTAAGAGACCTTATCTCTGTCTTCTGACATGAATAGGTAGATAGGACGTCCCACAAGAGAGCCCAATTGAAAGATCCAAAGGGGACATTCTGCCCCATAGAAGGTACAGCCTAAACAAGTGGTTTTCAACCATTTTTGATAATGATTCACAATATAGCATACATTTTATATGAAGATTCAGTCCCCACATATGTGTATTTTATGAAACAATCCCTTACCATATAGGTTCTACCTGATATTTTTCTCTTCCATTTCAGTCTATGTGGGTCTTTTATTGTTTAAAATAAATGCTGGTCAAGCCTACAACTCCCCCTAAACACACATATTGCTAAAATTCAATACAACCAGTTTTCGGGAGAATCTAATTCTCCATCCTTCACACTTAATTACTTGCAGTTTCTCAAATACCAGCTGTCTTTCACTTCCCTGCCATGTCATTCTCTTCCTACCTGAACAGTATAGTTCTTTCTCACTCCACCTCCCCTTTCTTACCAGGCTGACTACAGCTGCTAGGGACTCAACTCTGGAATCCACATCCCTTCCCCTCAGGCTGTATTGACCTGTTTTCTGCACTGTCCTGGGCATCCTGGGCTGATCTTGATCTCAGCCTAATTGTGCTGTTATGATGACCCACTTATGTTTTTCCTCTCCTCTAGAGTCCTTGAAAGCAAAAGCTATGTCTTACTTTATAGCCCTAGGAAGTGACCTAAGTATGACACATACCTGATTAATAAATTTTGGATGAATGAAAGCCTGCCTATTGGTAGACACTTGGTATCAAGTAGCTGCCTCTTTGGTAAGTTGTAGTCTGTTTACCTGCAAAGAAGAAAAGCATACTCTTTGCTTGGACAGTGTGGTTTAGTGGTCTGCAGCGTTGTCCTGTAGGCTGGGAATCCTGGGTACAATTCCCAATCAGAGCACATACTTAGGTTGAGGTTTCCATCCCTGGTCAGAGAGTGTATGAGAAGGCAAACAATCAATGCTTTTTTTCTCTCTCACTCCCTTCCTCTCTCTCTGAAAGCAATAAAATAAATGTCCTCAGGTGAGTATAAAAAAAATGTTTTTAACACCCTTGGCTGGTGGCTCAGTGGATAGGCACCGGCCTGTGAACCCAAAGGTCACTGGTTTGATTCCCAGCCAAGGAACGTAACCAGGTTGCAAGCCAGGTCTCCAGCCAGGTCCCCAGCTGGAGGCAGGTGAAAGGCAACCATACATTGATACTTCTCTCTCTTTCTTCTTCCCTCCCTTCCCCTCTCTCTAAAAATAATAAATAAAATCTTTTTAAAAAAATTTAAAGACTTTTTTATGGAAACCATGCTTTCCATTGACATTGCACTAGATATGCTGACCCTCACTAAAATTCCTTTGTTGCTCATAGAAGATAGTGTAGTAAAGTAGGTAAGAACTTGGGTTTTGCAGCTGCACAGAACTAGATTTGAATTCTTAGGCAAGGTACTCAATTTTTTAAAATCTCAGTTTCCTCATCTGCAAAATAGTAATAATAACATCCTATGCTGTTTTTAGGATTGTGTTGATGTTGTTAAATAATGGAATATATGTTCCATGAGGGCAGGAAATTTTGTCACTTTCATTCATTTTCATGGACTTAGACGTAACTGGCACATAACTGCTGTATCAATGAATATTTTGCTCAAAATAAGCCCTCAATACTTCATAACAGTTCTAGTTTATATGAATTTCTTATCAACTTTGCACAGGATTCCTTGGTGTATACATAACATGCATAATAATTCCTTATAACATCTTTGTTCAGAGTTGAGCTCTGACCTGTGAGATGACGGTGGAAGACTGTGACATTCTTCCTGAAGAATGCTGTCTTTCAGACCATTAGGCTAGAATTAAGTTTAGTCCTTTTAAGGTTGTTTGATTTTTTCTGCAGAGGTTTTTCAGTTCTGTTTTTGAGTTGCCACAAATGGTCATTTGATTCTTTCTTCTTCCCTCATCTATTTTTGTTGTTGTTGTTGTTGTTACACACCCATTAACCATATCATCATTTGCTGAATATTAGACTCACACAGGTCCTGAGTCAGGGTCTTGAGGGAAATGATTGAGCTTCTCAGTGTTCTAGAGTTCTTTTCCTCCCTTCCTCTCAAAGATCTTGCATAAAATCCACTAGCATGGAAAATCCATTATTACCTAATGTCCTTTACTGTTTCCCACTTTATGAATGGATGTTTGTTTCATTTTGGGCCTTTCCCATTTTCAATACTTTCATAAGTAACTTGTTGGGCCACATAATGAAGGTATTGTTTTAAATTTTTTTGAATTTCACCAACTTACAGACATCTCTTAACACTACATTTTTACCAGAAAAACAACACAAAGAAACAAATTTTAGGAAGCAATTCTCAAACTCTTCCACAAACTACAACAAATAAAATAATGGCATTACTTCATTTTTATAATTTATTCAAGCGATAAGAATGCAAGGGATTCTCATAAGAATGTTCTCACCTAGCCTTCACTTTCTCATGCATCTTTCTAAAAGCCCCTTTATTATAATATTTATTGCAAAATATTTCAAGTAATAGGGTAAAATGATTCAAATTATTAGTTTGTTATGGTTTCTTACCTGCTATTTCACATGACAAGAAAAGAGTTGTCTATTGTTACCTACTCCATTCTATGTAGAAATCTGCCAAAAGTTGTTTTACTTATTTGTTGATGAATTTAGGATCATTTCAAAGTGTGCTTCTTATTATAAACTCCTCAGATACATAATAAGAGAGCCTATATAAAGGAGAATAGTAAATTCTATGACATTATATGGGTTTAATCTCTTCTTAAGTTCATGAATAGACAACATACTAATATACTTTTATTCTCACACTGACTTGAGTCCTGAAACTTAAGATTATACCTTAGTCTTTATAGTTATAACAAGCTGGGTTGGGCTCTTTATTAAAATTTAGAAATTAAGTGGAAGAATATATTTTAGGAGAAAGAGAATACATTTTGGTAAATCAGGTCAGGAGATGGGGAAGTTTGTCTAACTAATAGATTTCACTTGGTTGGTTCAGTGATGGAGCCAAAGTAGACCAAAGATGATGGAAAAACAGAGCTTTCTATAGACAAGAGGATGGTTAACATTATGGATTCCCCTACTATGCCCTAGGCATTTCAACATCCTCATACTAAAACTGGGGAAGATTATTGCATCAATTTTAATGACAAATAAACTGCTGCCCAATAAAAATAAATAACTAGATTCAGTCACCTATATAGTCATATAACTCTTACAGGACAGAGTCCAGTTTGAACCAATCCTTCAAAATTTGTGCTTTTTCCACCAACCACACAATCTCAGAATGCTCCCATTAAACCTGTCTGTGGCCTGTCAAGTAAATGTTGCACTTGACATTTTGTAGTTTTCTAATTGATGAACCTTCCCTGACAAATGAAGGAGAATCTCCACACAGTGGAACTGGGGATATCTTCTTGGGCTTCTACCCTGAACCTTTCCTCTGAGAGTATCACTGTACCCTGAAAGGACTTTTATATGGGTTTGAAAACATTTAATGAAACATAAAGCAATGTGTGCATGGCATTCAGCCCTATAGTACTCCTTAATCATAATAAATATGATTTCAGAGTGAAAATGTCAATATCACAAAGAAAAATTACATGCTATAATATAAACTCATAAATGCATGAAAGTTAAAATCCAACAAACTGCATAGTGGGGACATTTGGTCTATTACACAGACACCAGTGCCCAGAAGAAATGGCTTCTCTCTAGTGTTCTCACTTGTATCTTCAGCCACGTGAAAAGACTTTCAAGGATCTTATTTCATTCTTAGAGTTGACAGGTTCATCCTACAACAACAGAGTGGCAGCCAAAGCCAATAGCCTCCTTGAATAAATTCTTTATTATTTTTTTTTTTTTTGGTGATTTTGGTTCCCCTCTTCTCAGGACTACCTGAGCTACTGACCAGGAAAGGAAATATTACCAATGTAGTTCTGGGCACCTGGTCAGCACTCAGACAGTAGCCAGGAATACCACTGCTAATTGGAGCCACTTCCTCTTGCCCACCAAGAAACCTGAAAACTATTTTAAAGGTGGAGAGGCCACCGTAGCACCATCTCCCAGCTCAGAGGTTAGCCAGTTCACTGCTCTTGATTGATTGTGGGCTGCTGACTTATCCACCCTTCCCTCTTCACATGTGAGACAGGGAGATTTAGAATGACTTCCTCATGCTCACACGACTGATTGATGGAGTGGGGTTAGGATCCACACCTCCTGACTCCCAGTCCAGAACTCTTTCCATTCCCTGGTCACTCATTTATTGATACATTTATCAAACCTTTATTGAGATGCCTACAGTGTGAGCGTACCTATGACTATAAAGATGAAAGAGACACAGACCTTATATTCAATGTCTTTATCCTGCTTTATGTGTTTGATTTCCCAGAGGATGTTTGCTCTATTATGAAAGTGACTTCTACTGTATGTCAGGGCTTTCTCTGCCCTGCCTGGGTTGGGCAAGCACAGTTACTGCTTAGTTGGTATACAGCACCATTTCAGGTGTATTCTTCATAAAGGCCTATTCTACAGCCTCCTAAATTTGAATTAAAGATATATAACTACTAATTTTTTATATGACAAATTTTTGCATAAGAACTAAAAATTATTACTTAGCTGAAATTTAAATTTAATTTCATGTCCTGATTTTTCATTTGTTTTTGGCTAAATCTGGTAACTCCACATTTTACTCATAGGAAAAAGCAGCCTGGGGCAACTTGAATCTAATATCTAGATACTTGGAGTTAACCAAGAATGAAATATGAGTTACTTAAACACCCAAACATGGTGCTACTGATAAATATTTAACTGGGTGAGCTTTGAATAGGCCCTCTTTTCTCCCTAGTAAAAGAGAGTCAGGATATCCGTCTCTACATGCATGTATGATTATAATCTCCTGAAACACCCAGAATGAAATGGTTTGTTAGCTCATGAATCGATTACAGTACAAGCTTCAAAACATTTACCTGACATCCAATACGGAAGGAGAAGATGTTCATCAATTGGTAATTTTTAATTATTTAAGAATACTTTTTCCCCATTCGTTTAAAAATCCAACTTGGAGCTTCTTCATTTGACCAGAAAGTGTTCCCTGACAGCCTCTGTGTTCCCAGTGCTGTAGGAGGTCTGAGCTCTGGGAGACCAGACAGGATGATCTTCAAACCACTTTCGCATTCTTCCTGTGGCTGTCATTCTCGCTCTATTTGATCCTGAGTTTAAAAGACTCATAAGATTATCTCTATGTTGCAGAGGAGGGAGGAAGAAGCCAAGGCCTAGAGAGGTTTTATAAAGTGATCTGTCAAAACCCTCACCACTAGTCACTGATGAAGCTGGGGTCAGGTTCCTGATCCTGTCAACATTCTCTTTAAACACAGACAGACACACATACACACATATATACAGACACACACCGGATTGGCTGCCATATACATTTTTAAACACAGAAGGATGAAATAAAGAATTTTTTGTAAACATGTACATGTGACTTCATGACAGACTAACAATGAAATGAAAATGTTACAGTTTATTTTGAATATTACTTACAAGCAGGTCACAAGTGTCTCCCCGTGGGCATAATTGCATTCCTTTCTCAAATGGCAGGGTTGGGTTTTACACACATGGAAGTTCTAAGGTCTTTTTCCTGCTGGGATTGCTGCTGAACTTCTCCTAAGGGAAGTTTGTGATGGGAGAAATAGAAGTAACACATTCACGGGGCTTTGTGAACTCTAGAGAAAGTGTTTTTCTAAAGTTTAGAGCTTACAGCTCATCTAACAGATCAACTTTGCCTGGAAGGTGGCCACTAGCCTCACATATGACAGAGGTTTGGGCTATTTAATTAAGCCTGGAAGAAGGGGGAGATTCAAACACATCATCTCTGGGTAAACACAGAGAAAGCTAAACTGCTTCCAAATTATAGTTTACTAGCTCTGTACTGGTTTCTGGAGGACTAGAGAAGGTCCTGAAGTGGAATGGACTCCCTGATTTTGGAGACAGGAAATGCAGTGTATCCACAAACCAACCCCTCTTAG
Source organism: Noctilio leporinus (assembly GCA_004026585.1). Taxonomy (NCBI): domain Eukaryota; kingdom Metazoa; phylum Chordata; class Mammalia; order Chiroptera; family Noctilionidae; genus Noctilio; species Noctilio leporinus. The sequence goes on along the minus strand of PVIW01001390.1, from coordinate 91,858 downwards.
TGTCACTTGCTACCCAGGTAATTAATATTCATGAGACTTTTTCCTCATATACCACAACATGGGCTATGATGTTGCGCAGCCTGGGAAAATCTAAAAACTGGTCTTTTGGCTCTTGATCACCCTTCTTGATTTATTGTCAGCAGATGACATTAAAATTACCTTTCATTTGCTGAGCAAATCTGGATGGGCAATGGAGGGTGGAAACAGGGAGTGCCCTGGGTGGCGGCAGGAATTAGAATAATAATCCCTTGAGTTGTAGAGATTGCAGAGCACTTTCCCACACATTGTTTCATTGAATTGCTACAAATTCTTATGAGGGCAGGTATATTTAGCCCCATTCGACAAATGGGAAAATTGATGTCCTATAAGGTAAAGTGACGGCCAGAGTTCACACACACACACACAAAATTGAGTGGCAATATAAAAAAGTTGAATAAAAGCCAAAACCTTTGCTATCTTGTGCAACATGCCAAAATGTGATTAGAATCTCACTTAAAGCTGTTTAGCTTTACTCAGATAATCGGCAACTAATTATACACACTGTTAACATGCAAGTCTGGTACTCTATTCTTTCTGGACCTTCAGAACTTCCCTTTTCTTGACTCCCTTCCCCCAACCTCTTCTTTATCTATGTAAGTCCTTCAGTTTATCACTTGGATACCACTTCTTCCAGAAAGTCCCCATGACATTGTTGGGTGACCATCCTATAGGTTTCCATGGCACCCAGGGGCTACCATCACACTACCTTACCACTCTAATTCAGTTGTCTGTATTGGAATATAAGCACGAAGACCGCCTAAGCACTAAGACTATAAGTCATTCACTAGTGCTTATTGTTTCACTGTTGTAACCCCAACATCTAGCATAATGGACTCTGGGTAAATATTTCTTGAATAAACGCTACTTGATCTACTGTAGCCAAGAGGAAATTTTGCTTCCACATTACCCTCAGGGTTGCAAGGAGATTGAGAGCGGCTTTAAAGCCATCTGAGACAGTGCCTTATCCAGAAGAAGGCTCTCAGGAAAGCAAACTCTAGCCCTCTGCATAAAACATTCAGTCATTCCCAGAAGTAAGACTTAGTGTTCAGAGGGGACTGGAAGTGTGACATGGAAGGAGGTTGGTGTTTGTGTAACTATATACGGAAAGAGGTAAGAGCAGATATTTTTGGAGTTACTGGAAAACTTAGCCATGACACCCAGCCTGCTTATGTCTGGTGTTATTGCTGGTAACCAAGCTTCATGCCAATCCTCTGTCAGATATCAGTTTCTGGGAAGCGACTTGAACTTGCTGTGTGCTTATTTATAACTATATCTTCCTATCTGGGGTCAGGTTAGAAGACCCTATGATACTACTTTTATATGTTATCAGAATCACATATAAATGAAATATGATATATTTGAGATATAATGGACAAGGCCTAGGAGTCCTAAGTCATAGAAACATGAAATCTAGTACTTAACCTTGTACCTATATATATGAAATGCTTTAAATTATTTAGGAATTAATATATATGTGAATATAACCATCACATAAAATGGATGTCATATCTTGGCAGCAAGGTTATGTCTGCAATGGTGGAATTTTACAGGCCATGTAGAGCTTTACATTCCTTTACGAGATGAGCATACAGGCATTGTACTGAACTTTCAGTAAAAGTCAACATAGGTAATGTATAAACAAATAGGCATGGCTGTGTTTCAATAAAACTTTATCCACAAAAATAAGCAGTGGGCCATGTTTGGTACATCATAGTTTACTGACCCTGGTAATCAACCCCTGTAGCTATCAATTCTAATTTTCACGATTTCACTTCCTTCTGAAAATCCTTCCTTTGTTCTCCACTTCTCATGAGCTAAAGTATAAACTCTTTAACTCTCTGCCTTGATCTGAGCAGCACTTTCATACCCCCAATGAGAAAACAATGAGATAAGCAGTGACTGGAGAGTGAGGTTGGGAGGATAAAGAGGTGCTATTTTAGAGTCTGAGGGTTTATGAGGTCTGTTATAACTGAGCGAAAATCTAAGTGCAAAATTTAATGTTCATTTTCTTCTCTTTGTGCTCAACACACATTGTTCTGTATTAATAATACCATTCTTCATCCTTTCTACTTAATCAAATCTTATCCATTCTCTTTTTAAGCTATTAATTGATTTTATTTTATATTAAACAAAATTTTTTTTCAATTACAGTTAACATACAATATTATGTCTAATCATTGGGTTGTACACTTGAAACTAATACAGTACTATAATATCCTGCCCATTCTTTATGGTAGATATTCTCACATGGGTTTAAAGGAATCATATCAGAATCATCTTGGAAGCCTTTTGACATGAAATGTGTTGCTCATATCCCACCTATAGTTTGATAGGCCTAGTGAGTGAAGGAGGACTGGGTCATGTACAACTTGCAAATGTTCCTTTTCCCAAGCCACTACTTCACAGAATTATTAAAAACCCACTCCTCTAAGAAGCCTTCCCTGACTACATTAGCCCAAATGCAGCTTTTTTTGTTTTCTCCTTTAGATCCCCTTAGCTCTTTGGTCAAAAGAGTTGTTGAGCAAAGCACCTACTGTGTTATAGTGTTTCACGTGTCAAGCATTGTTCTATAGGCTGGGGATATGGCAGTGAAGAGGACAATAAAAACCCTTCTCTTAGCAAATCACATTCTAGTGACAAAGAGAAACATACAATAAACATGAGCTCAAAAACAAGTGAACATAACTTCAGATAATGAGGAGAAAACAATGAGATAATCAGTGACTGGAGAGTGGGGTTGGGAGGATAAAGAGGTGCTATTTTAGAGTTGGAGGGTTTGTGAGGTCTGTTATAACTGAGCGAAAATCTAAGTGCAAAATTTAGAAGAAAAGAAGGAACAGCACAGTTTTCTTTGGTTTCTCTGCCAATGCTACTAACAGAGACTGTTGGAGTAGAAAGAGAGATGACTAAGAACAGTCCCTGTATTTAGGGTTTCCAGAAAAGGCACAGGATGCCCAATTAAATTTGAATTTCAGGTATAAAACAAATAATTTTTTAATTTAATTTTATTGTTGTTGTATTACATCCATCCCCTTTTTACTTCCCCCAATCCCCTTTCCCACCCACCCATCCCCCCCCCCAAAGTCAATCCTACTTGTTGTCCTTGTCCATGGTTCTTCCATACTATGTTCTTGTCTAAACTGCTCCCCTTCTTTGACTTTTCAAATAATATTTTAGTAGGAGAACTAATTGTGTAAGAACTAAAAAATTTATTGTTTATCTGAAATTTAAATTTAACTGGATGTCCTGGGTTTTTTTGTTTGTTTTTGGCTATATCTGACAACTCTACATTTTACTCATAGGAAAATGGCCCAGGGCAAGTTGTGTCTAATATTATCCAGCTATTTGGAGGTGACCCAGAACAAAATCTAAATCTAAAGCAGAAGCAATTCAATTTGGTGCTGATATTTCATAAAATCTTATATTGTTTTCTAATTGTCTCATTGGGTAGTAATTTGTCTCCCCAACACTCCTTCAGGGCATGTGTCTTTTGACTTTTATTTTTTTCATCATGTACCAAGTACAACATTAAGTACTTTATTCGTGTTTTTACCTCCCCTTGCTACTGAAAGGTTGCAATAGAAGTACTGTTCTAGCTACAAAGGCGATAGACATAGCCTCTGCCCTCCAGATAATAGGAAAAATGAGCATGTCTAAGTCATTTTAAATAAACTCAGAACACGATACAGGGTCCGTGCAAGGACCTAGAAGACACTAGCATTTTGAGCAGGGAGGGATGGCCTCCAGCTGTGGGAATTAGGCAGCATGTAAACAGAAGTTAACATCTGATTGGGGCTTGATGGATGGCCTGGATTTCAAGGGATTATAACCTAAAACAGTACTGAGGACATCATCCAGACAGAGAAAACAGCACCGACTGGGAGAGGGTGCTAATGACAGGATTTGTTTGGGAACAAATCCACCTTTGTGGTTGCAGCAGAAAGCAAGGAGGAAAGTAGAGGTTAGACCTGGGCTGCAAAGAACCCTAAACACTAAATGCAAGTGTTTGGATGTATTTGATGTCCTGGAAGTCATTAAAGACTTATGAGCTGAGGCTTGATGTAGTAAGAGCCACATATGGAAAAATCAATCTGCTGGTGGTAGAAACATGGAGACCAATGACAAAGTGACTGCACAAAGACCTTTAGCCAAAATCTGGTTAGTTAAATGAGGGCTTGATGTAGTTGATAATGAGAGAAAGGGAAAGATGGGTGTGGATGCAATTGATATTTCTGAGGTAGAATCTATGGAGCCTACGAAGTGGTTGGTTGTAGAAACTGAGAAAAATGGCGGGTTAGAAAATAAAGCTGAGATTTTAAGTTTAGATGATAAGGATGATACCATGAATAAAAACATAGAAGTCAGGGGAAAGGGCAGTTGGTAGTTGGGAAGAAGATAATGGTATTATCTTTTTAAACATAGCATTATAGAATTTCAAAGCTACAAAAGTTATTATGATTATGTCCAGTCCCTTTGCTTCATGTTTAAGAAAATCCAGTGAGAGGAAATGACTTATCCAGCAAGTTAGTGGAATAACCAGTTTTGGAAATCAGATATCCTATTTTCCCTGAGCATGGTTTCTAAGGTAAGATGATCTTACCTTAGGATAGTTTAGTGTGTGGAAACGGAATAAGCATGTGGTAAGAGGTGGTGGTTAGTGGGAAAAGGGCACTTCAGTCAATAGATCAGGGCCAAGGATTTTGGAGCCATCAAAATGAAAATAGCATTTAAAGAGGTAGAAGCAAAAGAGATTGCCAGAGGAGGGAGCAAGGTTATTGAACCCAATGTGACAGCTGTTAATGGGGAGTAAGAAGTGCTCATTCAAGTTCATATTTCTCTCTCCCACTGGAATTTGGGAAAGAGAAAAGAATTGCTATTGAATGGAGGGGGAAGAAGCAAGAAGCAAAATTATAAACATTGAAGGAATTGAGGGGCCAGTGAGGAGGTGGAAACAGTTTAAAACTATTTCTCTGAAAGGTGGCAGTCAAAGGAGAAAGATGCTGAAGCAGGACCACCTTTTAGGTTGCTGTTAGATGGGTGTGTACGAAGAAGCAGTGAAGGTCAAGGGCAGTAAGGTGTAAATGAGTGAGGGTATAACTGCAATTAGTGAGATGGGGACACTGGGGGGGATGCTGGAGCAGAAAATGAGGGGGGTCACTGAAATGACTCTGTAAAAGTGGAGATGAAGAGCCCTCCTGAGGAGGTGCAATTGATTCAATTCAAATTGACCTTCATCTTACCAGTGAGGGAGGAAATTGGATCTTGGGTGAAAGTGAGAGGATTGAAATGGTTATGGATGTTTGTGAGGCCAGGAATGTTTTGGTATAGCAACCTTGGGAAATCAGGAAGGAGGATGGTAAAATTGCACGTAGGGCCCTGCTGAGGTTGGAGTAGTGCATATGTGGTGGATGTGATTAACCTAATGTTAACGCTTTCCAGGTATGGAAGCAGAAGAGAAAATATGGACAATGGGGGTTTCCCAGGACTTTCCACAAAACGGGGAGCATTGTCCTTTTATATATGACTCTTCATGGAACTTACGTTAAAGAAAGAGCCAGGCACCCTGGGCAATGTGGGGAAAGGGAGTCAAGGGCGAAAGTCAGGTTTCCAGGAGCAACTTTATGTCAGGTTTTCTGCCGGCTTTTGCACACATGATTTCATCTCCCTGGGCTTTACCAATCAATAGAGATCCTCAAAGTCACACTGATCAAGCAACTCGCCCTAAGCCACGCAAATGGAAGTGGCAGACCTTTTCTTCTTAAAGCCAAGCATGCTGTTGCTTCCAGTGGCCTTTAGGAAAATGCAAATTGAGTTAATAAGAAGGTTGAAGTTAGATGAGGAATTTCAAAATTAGAGGTAGAACACTCCTCAGTAATAAGCTCCAAAGTGTGAAACAGAAGTGACAAAAGAATCAAGTTGCTAGTTATAGATGTCAAAGCCCTCCCTCCACCCCGAAATTAAACCATTAACTGATTTTTTCCAAAAACCTTTTATTGAAGCATAACATGCATAAAGAAAAGCTCACAAATTAGAAGTGAAAAAGTCAGTGAACTTTCGTTAACATGAATACACCCATGAAACCATTACCCAGACCAGAAGGTCCCCTGAAGTCCCCTCCCACTCACAGCTTCCTTCACACTAACCACTCTCTTGATTTCTAATACCATAGATTGATTTTTGCTGCTTTTGAACTTTGTGTATGATGAATCATATTTTTATGTACTCTAATATCTGGGGGTTTTTTGCTTGACACTTATGTTTATGAGACGTATCCCTGTTGTTCCTCATGGCAGTTGTTCTGATTGATGTGACCACCTCACAACCTTGCAAATAGCTCCCACCTTCTCGTGGGAAGAGAGTCTTATACTGTGAGGCAGATAAACAAAATATTTTTACATTTCTTTTCTATGTGTTTCCTTTGGCTAGAAAGTGGGAAAGGCTTGATGGATGTACAGTATTTCTCATGTATACAGAGCTATGTTAAAATCGCATTTAGATACAGCATGCAGAAATTTAATAAGTAAGGCCCTGGCTGGTGGCTCAGTGGATAAGGCGCTGTCTTGCGAACCCAAAGGTCGCTGGTTTGATTCCCAGTCAGGGCACATAACCAGGTTGCAAGCCAGGTCTCCAGCCAGGTCCGTAGCTGGAGGCAGGTGAAAGGCAACCATCCATTGATGTTTCTCTCCCTCTCTGCCTCTCTCCCTTCCCCTCTCCCTAAAAATAATAAATAAAATATTTTAAAAAGTTAATAAGGAAGTGCTTCATGATTTACTCTATAGTACTACATATAACCTTATAAGGTTCAAAATGTTCTGTGCAGCTTACGTATACATGTTCAACTTAGTAAAGAGGATAGGGTTCAATGCATCCCTCTCATTTTGAAATAAAATATTGTATCATTATGAGGATTTGGATTTTTAGGATTCACTAAACTATTCTTAGTTGTTTGGAAATGATTCACACTTAGTCCTGGAAGAAGGTTTAAGGAAACACCAGCTGCCTTTTGGTAATATCTGTCTGGGGAGGCCCTATGGTAATCTCTCTGCAATGCAAATATAAATAACTGGATACACATTAAGACAGGAGACATAGTGTTCTGAAATCTCCCCAAGTGGTCAGAAGTTTAGACAAGTACGTGATTACGATGGCAAGTGGGTTTAGGAAACCTTCAAAGTACTTAACCTCCCTTGAGATTCTGTTTCTTCCTTTATGAAGTGGAGATACTGCTCCATCTAGCTCACCAGCTGCTCTGAGAACCAGATGATGTGATAGATGAGAAAGCAATCTGCATATTTTAAGGTAAGAGTACAATATGATTCTTACTGGCTGTATATTCTTTTCAGCTGCTCATTGCAGGTGAAAGTGAAGGAAGATAACCCAGATTAGGAGCATCACAGACTATAGCAGAGTTTAACAAGAGCTGTACCTTTGAACTTTGAAGTCAGTCCTGGATGATAGTACAGGCTCTACCATTATGACTTCAGGCAAGTTACATAATCTTCTCAAACCACAGATTCATTTCTGGAGTGGAGACAACAACAGTGCTTACATTTGCCAACAGGAGTAAATGATTGTAATTAAAGCTCTCCCCATGACATCTTGTGCATAGGATACTCTCAGGAAATAGTGTCCATAGTGTTCGTTACTGTAATTCTATAATGACAAGTATTATAGTGAAATAGCTTCCAGCAGCCATTTAGTGCTGCTGATGTTCAAGGCCAACAGACATTGACCTCTTCAGGTACCTGTTTTGTGATTTCAATACTTAGGGAAATTTTTGCCAGGCCTAGGATTCTGGTAGCTCTCAGAGTCTAACGTGGCAGCTAGGTGCCTGCAAGATTCAGGTGCCAAAGGTACCCCTCGTAGGAGACTTCTGATGAGGCAAACTACTTTCTTCCTTTCTGCCCACCAGCTCTCTCAGGTATGTCCTCCATTTTTTTTTTTTTTTTTTTTTTGTCCTTCCTTGACAAATCCTAGCATGATAGAATATCAGAACTGAAAGAGGCTTCTAGATATCATTTGTTTCAACACCTACATTTCACAGCTGCAGGAACGCAGGAGCACACAGAAGTTGAGGGGCATCTTTCGTGTGTGAAATGTGAGAAACCTGGGACTAGAACTCAAATCTCCAAACTCCTAGTTCAGAACTCTTTTTTTGTTTTTTTCTGCTCTATATTCCCCTGGGATGTGGTTTCACCTCCACTCATTCAGTGCAAGGGAAGGATTGTTATGTCAAGAATTATACCTGAATCTGGTTCTTCATTGAGTCCCTCGGACAGGGCTTTGCATCTTGCAGTTACTCAGAAAAATCTAGTGAAATGGAATCAATTTCTGGGATGCTGTCTTCTCGTGTTCACTTTTTAGAATCAGGGGCCAAGCTTAAAAAGCATATTTAAATGACCTGGCTCATTTCTCTGTGCTGCGGTGCATGCAGATGTCTCACTTCCCAGGGAAAGCCTCCTTTTATTCCGCTGGGCAGGCAATCCACCTTTCCCTGGTCTTCTCACTGCCTCAGAGTAGAGTTCTATGATAGTCCTCATGGTAAGATAGCGCAGTACAGAGGCTGAGAGTTTGACCTTGGGAGTAAGAAAGAATGAGGATTCTGGCTGCAATTTATGAGATACTTAATGGCTCTGAATCTGTTTCCCTTTCTGTAGGACAGGGTTGATAATATTGTACTTACCACCCAATGTGTTAAACATTAATGATGTGAAGTCTTTAGTACAGTGCATGGTACATGGAAGTCTCAATAAAATGTCTCTTGGCATTAGGTTGTATTGTAATTTGCACATTGACATGACTGCCTTCCTCATTAACTATGATCTTCAGATTCAGAACTTGGTCTTACTTCATTTTGTATCATTGGGATCTCTCACAGTGTCGTCTGATTCACAATAGATACTCAATGTTTCTCGAAGGGACAGAGAAAGAGAAAGGAGTGGAGGCAATTGTTCGATGTACCTGAGCTCCAGCCTAAAAAACTGAAAATCTAGGTTCATCTTCCAGCTTTTCTAGCTACTAGCTTTGGAGTATTAAACCAGTTACTCAATGTGTGTGAAACTCATTCTCTGAATCAGTAAAATGGGTTTGCTAAAACTCACTTCATAGCATCCTGAAGAGGATAATTTGAGATAATACATGTTGGTGTGTTCTGTATATTGAAATGTTCTTGAATGTTATGAGAATTGTCATCATTATGACCAAATTTGCCTTTGCTTTCTCCTTGATTACTTAATATTAGCTATCTATGAAGTGGAAGGCACTGTGTTAGTTGCTGGAGGTCTTTGCTTTGAAGATGTTTACAGCATAGAAGGGAGGTTAGAACCCATGGTCTCTGTGCCCATCCATGACAGGTAGTGTGAGGGAACACTTGGGCAAGGGCCCTTGACCTCACTAGACCTACTTCAGTAAATGCCCAGCCGTGGCCTCCGCAGTGACCCCTAACCACACAGGCATGCCAGGCCTGCCCAAGCTCGTCTCTGGAATATTTCCACCTTTGTCAGATGTCACCAGCTGCTCCAGGCTCTCATTTCCTGCAGAACACACTTTAAAGCAGCAGGCTGGATTCCCCCTGACGTCAATGATACAGTGGCACAGCAAGGGAGCAGGGGTTGGGACCGGTGCCAGGGAATAGAAAGTCAGGGCTGACAACCCATTCCCCCTCTCTGTGCACCACAAGACCTGCTATGGACCTGCATTTTCACGTTCTCTCCCAGAGGTTCTCATTCCTTAGGTATAAATCCCCAAGTGTGGAGGTATGCGAGAAACAACTAAAGGGAAATTTTGTTTCAATTCTTCTTACGTTCCATCAGGGACTCATGAAGCCTTTTCTGTACAAAAGCACCTCCCTATTATAGACACTCCCTGAAAGTGTTGCCTAATTTCCTCTGAGTCCAAATCCAGCTCTTTTAAACCTACCCTTTTCATCTAATGAAGCGTTTAAATGGATATTAAACCCTGGACATTAGGGTTGGGTTTCTCCTCAATATTTTGAAGGTTTAGCTCACATGGGTATTGTATTCATTTTCTATTGCCATTGTAACAAATTACACAAACTTTGTGGCTTAAAACAACACAAATCAAGGTCTTGGCAAGATTGTGTTCCTTTCTGGAGTCTCCAGGGGAAAAAATCTATTTCTTTGCCTTTTCCAGCTTGCAGAGGCTGCCTTTATTCCTTGGCTCCTGACCCTCTCCATATTCAAAGCCCCAAATGACCAGTTGAATCTTGCTTACTTTCCATCTTTCTGGCACTGATTCATCTGCCTCCTTCTTCCACATGTAAGGACCTTTTACCTTGGGGCCACCAGGTAATCCAAAATAACCTCTTTATTTTAAGTTTAGCTTGTTAGCTGCTTTACTCCCATCTGCTACCTTAACTCTCCTGTGCCACATAAGGTATTTACAGGTTGCAAGGATTAGGGTATAAACATCTTGAGGAGGCATCAGTCTGTCTACCATGGGTGTTAAGTGATGTGAGAACTCCATAGCAATGGTTGGCAAATATGAACCATGGGCCGGCCACTTGTTTCTGCAGAAATACAGTTTTATTGGAATACAGCCACATGCATGTGTTTATGTGTTATCTGTGGCTGCTTTTACTCTTTAATTGGCAGAGTTAAATATTTTCAACAGAGACCATATGGCCCAGAAGCCTAAAATAATTACTACCTGGCCCTTTATAAAAAGTTTACTGAATTTTGCTCTATAGCACTCCATATATCTCCAATGCTCAAGATAGCTCTATAGAACATCGTTCAGGGACCTTGTGGATAGCTTCACCATGTTTTTCACATCCTCACCCCCCACACACATACTTTTGAAATTCCTGGCAGTGCTCTGCCTGCAATTCCTCTTGTATACTATCATAAAACCACTGGACCCCCGTAGTAACTCCAAGCACTATAGTGTGTTGTCTCTTTACTTTGATGTATGCTGTGCTCTTTGCTTAGGTTGCATTTATCTTCCTTTTCTATCTCCTGCCAAGCAAGCTACTATTCATCCTTTAAAACCCTGCCAAGGCATGACTTCCTCTTGGAAACCTTTCCCAACACCTCTGCACAAAGAGAAGTAATTTCTCCTATTCTCAAGCAGTTTTTCTGAACTGTAAGTGCCTCAGTGGCAATGGCTACTATATTTACCCTTCTCAAGGTTCCTGTGCCTAGCATAGGGGACTGACACATGTTATGTGTTCTAGAAAGACCAGCTTAATTGAATGGTACTTTAAGTATTGCTATTCAGAGATGAGGCACAATTTAGTGACAATAGGTTCTATGAAACTTTAAAATTCATCTCTGCTGTTGTGTGGAGGCTGGATGATCTCAGAGGTGTCACTTTCCTTCTCCTGGCCTCAGGCCCATCACCTATGAACCAAGACGTTGGGTTAAATGAAGTTGGTCTCTAAGACCCCTCCCAGTCAGCTTTAATGGTCTTTCCCACCATGTGGGATTTGACCTGGTTCCTTGCAGATGCTGGAGAGAGAGAAACCTCTTGCATTAGGCATGTGCCCTGCAGAGCTGGAAATCACCCAAGAAACATACCACTCACAGCTTTGTTTTAGCTGTGTGGCAATGGGGGACTGAGGAAACAGGGGAGGTGGAACTGGAGGAGAGAAGGAAGTTGGTAAAATAAACTGAAGGAGTCTTATAAGTACTTGTTATTGGCCTTTCTCCAAGAGTCAATTAGAAGAAAGACACCTATCCCAGAGAGTCATGGTTACATAGTGTGTGCTCACCATCCCCAGCCTGCGATCCCTGTAGCAATCCATGCCTGGAACTCTTATTGGCAGTTCGCCCCCAATCTTTGTAACCATACATCAACATACCAAAGTCCCAACTCCCTTTGTCCCCTAATTCTCCCATGTCTCTCAGTACTTCTCTTTTGTCCCACTCCACAGCCAGAAATGTTGGTGACAATTTTGGACACCTCCTTCTCTCTAGTTCTCCATATACCATCTCTTAAAAAGATACATGTTTTTCTTTCTAGCATTACTTAGCACTTAACTCTTTTCTGTCATCTGATTGTTACCGCCCATTCTAGCCTCCCTAAGTAAGGTCTCTAGGAGTCCTTAACTCTAGCTACTGTCCATTGAGAGTCATCTCACCTAGTCCTGCTGACCTCATTGTCCTAAAATTCCCTCTTTCCTCAAGACTATTCATGAACCCCCCATGGCTCCTTATTATTCCAGCATCAAGCCCAGAGTCCTCCATCTCTCTTCATAATCTGGACTCACTTTGATTTTCTAACGACTTTCCTTCAACACTCCCTGTTCCTAAGACTTACCTGCTTTGCATAAGTTCAGTGCACCTGCGCAGACATCACTAAGCACCTGCTGTGTTTGAAGCACAAGCACACTTGTGCTATTCCCAGTCCTTCCCTGATGATTTCATCCAGAACCCCAGTGTGCCCTGGACACTTCTATTCTGTGTCTCAGCATTTTCACTTCCATCCTCAACTACACATGCTTTGGTGACAGCACCAAGTATGTCTTTTGCTCCTTTGTAACCACCCTGTCCTGACTGGGTCCTGCCATTAAGCCCAGACACCCAGGTCACGTTTCCAGGCCCATTCTTCATTTCCCTTCCTAACTGTTCCATCATCAACTATGCATTGATGATAATACTACAGTCTACCTCACAAGATTGTTTGGAAGAATAGCAGGATTTTTAAAAAATATTTTATTTCATTATTTTCAGAAAGAGGGGAAGGGAGAGAGGCAGAGAGGGAGAGAGACATCAATGTATGGTTGCGTTTCACCTGCCTCCAGCCACAGACCTGACTGGAGACCTGGTTTGCAACCCGGTTATGTGCCCTGGCTGGGGAATCGAACCTGCAACCTTTGGGTTCACAGGCCGGCACCTTATCCACTGTGCTACCAGCCAGGGCCGAATAGCAGGATTTTTTAATGGTTGCTACAGTCAACATTATTCTTCTTATCCATCCTTTCCATGGTCCTTCAGTTTTTGGTGCACAGGCTCTTGAGCATTTGGCGTTAGAGGTAGTAATGAAAGGGACCCCATCCCTTTTAGACATAGAAATTCTTTCTAAATCTTGATTGAAACATTCCATACTCAGCCTTGCCCCAAAATTATAGCAGGCTATTGCGTTTCATCCTACCTGTTTATAAGGCAAGCATTGATTAAGTGCCTGCTGTTTACCAGGCACTGCTCAGGGCTTGCATTAGCAATTTGAGTGACCTTTTTTTGTAGATGAGTCATTCCCTGTTCTGCATCTCAGACCCAGCCCTCCCTACCTAAAAGGATATGTGGTGTGGGAACTGCAATTCAAAGTTTTTACCAAGGGCTTGGTCCTGAGCCGTGGCTACGTAAAACTCACTCACTCCACACCCTCTCCAGTTCTTCTCCACGGTCTGGGGCAGCCGGGTGCCAGGTGGGGCCTTCCACTTGCTGGCTGCCTGTGCTATTCTGTTTCAAAAAAATAATTTCTATTCCCAGCTACAACTATTTGAAATTCATTCAAAGTGTAGCAGGAATTCATTCATTCATTCAATAAATTCCATTGGTGAATGAACTCAATTCAGTAAATGTTTGCTAAATGAAAGCAATCACTCACCAAGACTGACAATCTCAAAATGTCTGCTGTATGTTTCTGTAATAAGCTTCATAGTAGAACCTTTTTTTTTTTTTTTTTTTTTAAGATCAGCATTTGCTTGTTTAGCACTATTTTGAATAATACTACTTCTCATAATTCAGGGATCTCTTTTCAACTAGATTACATAGCATTATGTGATAAATGCCAGAATTGCCACCAAAACAAAACAAACAGCTCTGCTAATAAAACCACTTTAAAAAATTGCTATCAGAATCTAATGCCTAGATTATCCCAGTCTCAAGGCTGTTTTGAGTCTGTGTGAAGCTGATGTGTGTGTGAAGCTGGCAAAAAGAGGCCAGAATCTCTGAACTTACATGCAACACATTTATAGTCCCTGTCTGTATGTGGTGTTCAGGAAGAGATTGATTTAAGCCAATATTTTCTACCTCGTCTGCACATTTATGTTGGCGGGATTTCACCGGTAAATATTGGTTTAAAGCAAACACTGGAATCTTTAATCACTTTTCAACAGACACGGCATTATACTGCCTTAGACACTGCATTAGAAAAGGTGAGAGGGGTAAGCACAACCGATAGCCCCCATCTTTCAAAGGTTAAAAAAAAACCCAGAGTTGAGTTAAATTCTTCAGAAGTAGAAATGCCAAGAAAACCATTGCTGAAACACAGAATTTTGTTTTTCTAAAGTCTGGAGCTGAGTTCAGTCAAGTGACGTAGTTTACAAACCAGGGGAAATTAGAGCAGGAGCGGAAGTACTGCTAAATCAGGAGAAATTGGCCAAAGGAAGCTGAGTGGGCGGTGACACACTGTGTTGACGGTCTCTTTCTCCGAATTTCAGACCATTCCTGTTTGCTACTGTGTCAGGTTGGGTTGCCATGAAACCTGGGGCTTAATTTTATACTTTGTTGTATACTGGTTGGAAGTTCTGAGTCTGTCACATAAAGCAACTGCTTGTCTACCTGCAACCAAGGCTGTGAAAAAGCATACTGTTAACCTTCCTAACACACACACACCGCAAAAAGAGTCACTTGGTTTTTCTAGTTTTATGCCTCCATTCACATCCAATGGTTCTTACTGAATCACTCAGAACCCCATAAATCACCTCAAAAGCCCACATCTCCTGCTATGTTCCTTCCTGCAGCACCTAACCACTCTATACTCCTGAAAACTCCACCCCTCAGACAACCCTGGGCTGCTTCAATGTTTTAAAGAATATTATCTGAAGTCTGTGATTATCTCTACTTAATTATCCTACAGCAGCCCACATTTTGGGGTAGGTGATGATAAGATTTGAAAGAAGCAGGGATCCTGCTGAGATGAGTGGCCAGCCCCACTGAAGGCTGCCTGAAGGAAATACTGTTTTTCTTTCTCTTTTTCCCCACTTAAAAAAAAAAAAAAAAGGTGGGGGTTTTGTTTGTTATATTTTGTTTGTATCTTATTTTATTTTTAAAATCAACTCCCAGTACAGCCTGAGGAAACAGAACTTCCAGGGGGAAAAAAATTGAAAACGAAAGACTTAGGCAGGGTAGTTACCTCTCAAGCTTGCTGAGGATAGAAGTCACCTGGAACAATTGCACAAAGAACAAATTTTCTGAGCCCCCTCCAAAGGGACTGATTCAGGACATTTGGGTTTAGCCTGGGACTCAGCCTCCAGAGAGTCAGGTGAAGCTCTTTCACAGACTGGTGTCACGTTAGAATATCAACCTGAGATTCAGAATGGATTAGAGATAGTTTCAGCAGGTGACTTTAGGCAAGCTGTGTAACCTCTACTCGTCTCAATTTGCTAATCCATAAACTAAGAGTAATAACTACCTAATGGTGGTGTTGCAAAGATTAAATGAAGTAACATCCAAAGTCTCTCGTGTACTGACTGACTTATGGTAGGTCAAAGGCAAAATGAAGCCAATACAAATGTCTCCTTGGGACCTACCCAGCAAGGGCAACCCCCAAGACATTCCCCAATGGCAACAGAGGCAGACTGCCTAAGTCTGAATTCTGGCTCCACTAAGTCTGTGACCCTGAGAAAGTATCCACTTTCTCTAGTTCTCATCTGTAAAAGAAAATGATCTATTACATATAATACTCAGGTAAGGAATAAGGATGATTAAATTAGGTAAAATGCTTAGGAAACTAAACTGGTACTCAATAAATATTAACTCCAATTATTAACAGTGTTACCACCTCTTTTCAAGCAAGTATTTGTGGGGGAATAAATGTGGACCTTGGAGTGTTCAGGTTCTTATGATCTGTCCAATAGAAATATTATGCAAGCCCCACAGGTAATTGGAAATTTTTTAGTAAATATGTAAAATGAAACAGGTACAAATAATTTTCATAATGTCTTTTACTTAGTATACCTAAAATATTATCTTTTTTTTTTTTTTCTACAAAGTCTTTGGAATGCATTGTGTATGTTACACCTACAGCACATGTCACATCGTAAGTGCTCAATGGTCACACATGACTAGTAACCACCATAGAGGACAATGGAAAAATTCCAGATTTCTAAAGCAAGTCCCCTCACCTTGATGAGCCCCAGTGATCTCATTTGTGAAAATAGAGATAATTTTCATGACTTTGTTTGCAGAAGGAAATCAGCAAAATTGAAAGTGCTTTCTCAATTGGAAAAGAGTGTATGAGGTGGGCTTTCGGCTCTCTGCAACACTTGACTGTCAAATGCAGCCATTCTCACCTGGTGAAGTTCCCAAAGTCCTGTGTGCTCTGAGATATCACCCAGGACAGCACCAGGTGGAGGCACTTTCCCATAGGCGAGTAAAAGATTTTGGCTGATCATGTTTCTAGCGAAAGGAAAATTTCAAGCCCTCTTCTCCTCCCCACCTACCACCTTCACTCCCAACAGCAAACAATTTTGTTTCTACCCTCCCTTGATTCTTGAAATTCTTTTGACAACTTTTATTCTGCAAGTAAAGATAAACTTAAGATATAAATAAAGCTTCCATTCCCTCTTCTACCATACCATCTGGGGACCTCATTACTTCTTAACTTCACTCTTTTCTTGGAAATAATGATCTCTGATATTGATAATTTACCAAGTACTTATTCTCTGCCCCATTCTATAATTCTTACATCTTTCTGCTATTAGGTCAAATAATTCATCTTCTTATAGGCTGCATTTTAATAGCAAGAACACTGAAGTTGGAGTTAGAAAGCCTAGATTCAAGTCTCTAGGTTGGCATTTACTAGTTATGAGATTTGGGGTGAGATACTTAAAAACTCCCTGAACTTCAGTCTCTTCCTCTATAAAAAGAGACAATACTATATCTCTCAAAAGATAAGATGAAGATAAAAAGAAAGTATACATATTAAAGAGGTCTATAACTGCAAAGCATTATACAACTGTAAAACTATTAAAATATTTATGAAAAATTTTGTTTGTGCTGTTGTTTTGTTGGACAATTTTCACTGTCTCTCATTGCCTGCCAGATAGATTCCTTCAGCTAGGATAAAAAACTGTTCAACATCTGGCTCTGACTACCCTACTTTTGCAAATGTATTCCACTCTACTCCATTCTGAAACCTAGTATTCTAACCAAATCAGACTGTTACATTTGTTCTCCCTAAACAAGACTGAATAGCATGACATGTTTTTAATTTCATACTTTTATTCATGTGGTACAGCATCTTACCTCTTTTTTTTTTTTTTCCATCTCTCAAAATTCTACCACTCAAGAAGAATTCTTTACCTGGCCTCCAACTCTCTTCTGATCCCCTTTTCCTTTATCTATCTGTGGTATCTTTGAACTTTACTTATATCTTTCATATGGCAACTGTCAAAATCTATTTGGGATTTTGGTATGGCTTAGTGCTTAGAGACCTGCAGTTAAGTGCCTGAACGCAGCTATTTAGGGACAGAAATAAATAACAAAGTCTGCATGTGATTTTGCAGAAATCCACTTAGTAGATAGAATGCCTCCCATATTAAAACTAGTCACCTTAGAAATCTAATTAAGATATGGATGCAAAAAATATATGGAGTTCATTAATAATGGCAACATTAAATAAAAAGAGACTGTTTCTTTGGAGACTACTAAAAAAAGAACCAGGAACCAGCACTTCTGACATTGTTTAGTACTACTCATTAACAAAAGTTGCAGTCTTTTTGGTAATTACTATTCTGTCTATTGATATGCTAGGCAAGTCAGCAGTTCAAACAATATATATTTTTTAGTTCATACTAGGTAATGGGTGTTGTGCTGCATAAAAGACCAGCCAAAAAGATAGGTTCCCTGCTCTCAAAAAGGTTACTGCCTACTGGGGGAGATAAACTGGAAAAAAAAAAAGAAGTTTCAATGAAATATGGTTGGTAGAAAATAGAGACCTGCACATAATGTTGCAGGAGCTTAATCCAACGTCATAATATTTAGAAAGTTTCATAGTGGAGATGATTCTAGGCTGAATCCTTAAAGATGAGTATTAGCCAGGTGAGCAAAGTTGGGAAGGCCGATGGAAGTATTTAAGTAGCAACAACTAAATATACCTCAGTCGTAGAGCTGAATACATCAGGCTTGAGGGAAGCACCTGCTTCAATCATTCAATTACTGTCCTGCTCTGGTTTCATGCTTACCAAGCAATTTGATGGTTAAAATTTGGTCTCCTGTGTCAAGAAATATGTGATATTTTTCAGTAAATGATTGTTCCTATGAATTGATCTCTGGCTTTGGTTTTGTTTGCGATCTTGTGAGTTGGCCCAATAAAGTCAAACCACACTGGCTGATAACAATCACATTTGGGACCTGAAAGCTGAGATGACTGGGAGTTTGGTCACCTCAATATTCGTTCACCAACCAAATGCTACCATCCTGGAGGACACATGGTTGAAATCCATGAGCATCTCAAATATCTGTCTCCATCTCCATTGCCATTACCTAATTCTAGCAGTCATCATCTCCTGCTTAGGTTTTGCAACAAAATAAATAATTATGCTACTAGCTACTGGCATGAATACTTAACAGGTCCAAAGTGCTTTATTATGGATTACTTCATTAGATTCTTATAAGAGCCCATGGGGAAGATACATGAGGTCTGTCTAGAAGGAATCCAATCATGTAATATGAAAAATAGAGACATTAATTGAAGAAAATACAAGCTATAAAAAATACAGTATATAGGACAATGACACACCTCAGTCCCCTTCAAAGTAGGTACCTTGGGATCTCACAGTTCTCCCAATTGACATCAGCTGCCCCATTGTATTTTCCTGAATCTCATCAGCAGTCTGAAACCTCTTCCCTTTCAAAGATGATTTTAGTTTTAGGGAAAGCCAGAGGTCACAGGGCGGTAGTGGAGCTGACTCACCTGAGTGATTTGATGTTTCATCAAAAATCTCTGCACCAGACATGATGCATGAGCAGGTACCTTGTTGCGACGAAGCTGCCAAAACCAGTTGCCAATAGCTGTGGCCTTCTGAAAATTGAAATAGTTTCCATGGAGGAGTGGTCAAGCTTAACTTAAATCTGATGCAGATTCACTGCTCTACTTGCTTATTTTGAATGTGATACACAGTGCACAAGCTCTCTCAACATCATCTACCCCTCCCCCGCACTGACCAACACAGTGAAGTCGTCATTGTTCACGCATGCACATTACAGTCCACTCTCCTTGGCTGCCAGGTTACACTAATGTTGTGCAAACTGTTCTCATTATATTAACAATGGCTGGACTTTTTCCAGGCAGACCTTGTATATACCCTCATTTTAGTGATAGAAAAATTAAGACTTAGAGAAATTAAGTAACTTGCCCAAGTTCACACTGTTAATAAAATAAATGGCAGAGCCAGAACTCAAATTGATGTATGCCTTCCTCCATGTCCTCAGCTTTGCAATACTATTTAGTTAGCCACCTTGTATATATCCATTCACTTATGCCTTCAAGTTTATCCTCCAAATTGCAAATGGAGTGGCCTTTTTAAAATGTACATATCCCTTGACCACTCCTTTGGTAAGGTTCTAAAAGTTTATCCCATTGTTTCCAGAATAAAGTCCAAGATTCTCTCCATGGCCTTTCACAAATGTATGTGTTGATCTAAACTTCTTGCATTGGCCTTTTTCTCCCTGTGTTCCCACCACATGGACAAACTGCTTGCTGTCAGTTCGTTGAGCACATCCTGATGTTCCTCTACCTAGAATGCTTTCCTCCTTTTCTTTCTTTCTTTCTTTCTTTCTTTTTATTCATTATTTTTAGAGAGAGGCGGGAGGGAGGAAGAAAGGGAGAGAAACATCAATGTATGGTTGTCTTTCACCTGCCTCCAGCCACAGACCTGGCTGGACACTTGGCTTGCAACCTGGTTATGTGCCCTACCTGGGAATCGAACCAGCAACCTTTGAGCTTGCAGGCCAGCACCTTATCCACTGTGCCACCAGACAGGGCTTTGGAGTTTTTTGTTTTTGGTTTTTTTTTTAAATTTGTAGTCTTAGAGGGGTTTGCTAGGCAAATTGGAATCCAAATGACCTACTTTTCACTGTTAATTTCTCTTGAGGACAGTGAACCTCTTCTGATTCTGTGAATCCACCCAGAGTGAAACCTCTGTCATAAAAAATTGCAAAGTTCCATATTTATAAAGACATATTAACAGAGTTCTGCCTGCAGAAAGGTCATATGGACTTACAAACTGCCTTTAGAAGAATTATGTTGTATAGTGCATGTATTATCCAGTTCCTATGATTTGTTCTAAGAATGTTTTTACTAAAGGTTAAAACAACATTCTTTTTGAAATGTTACTGTTACATGGGTGTATTTTATTTACAAATATTCATTAAAAAAAAAACTATATCTTTGGACTTAAAAACTTAAATGGAAAAGTTATTGCTAACAATAAGGGGGAAAAGCATCACCAAGACCACTAAATAAATAGGGCAGTAGCCCCAGCCTAACACATTTAAATAAAGAGGCTGATTTTATATGTATGAAAGTATCTTACATTTTAACAAAAAACTTATTGCAGTATGAGGAGGAACAGAAGAATAAAATAAGCATGCTAACTTCACCACGGGTACAGTCTAGAGAGGACATCTATAAGGCTAGAAGCTGTGGATAAAGTTTGAGTCATAAGCTGAATGTAGAGAATCCAACTAATACACACTTCTCGCTTCCAAGGATCAGAAGAGTGCCTTTTTCATTTTTTCCATCAAGGACTCCTTTATTATTATTTTCCCTGTGAAGCCCTTGCTTTAAAAGATTTTGTCTACAAAAACAAAAACTGTATTTAAAGGTCTTAATTAGTCTACCAAATTAAAATGTTCAGTTATTTTATGGAGGGTTATTTAATGTTATTTCAGTTATTTAATGGTGTTCACAAGCTATGAGCTGGGAAAGGCCTTGTTGAGATGTTTTCCTTTCAGTGTCAAGGGTTGGCTTTCTTTTCAGGTTCGAGGAGCAGATTTTGATGTGACCCCTGTTTTGTGCACTGCTCTTATGGAGCACTCCCAGTCATGCTGGGATAGCTTCATGTTGGATTGCCTCCACATGAATGTGCCATCAGGCCATTGCATAAGGTTGCTGTGTTGTTTGCGTACTGATCCAAGTACTCAGCCAGTTGAAGGAAGCCAAAATTCAGTCCATGCATCACTCTGCATGCTCTCTTCCCAAGCTGGCTGCCAAGAGAGGGCACAAAGGCACTGTATGAGCTTGGGGTTGGGGGCAGAAAGGGGAGGCAATGAGTAGGGTGCCCAGCTTCACAGAATGACGGTTCTACAGAATAAGAAAGGGTTTCCCATATAATCATTCAGTGTGATAGACTGTACTGCTTCTGGTGTGTCTGGTTCAGTGCCCTAACCCAGCACCCAGCAGCAGGCTTGGCACACAGTAGACACTCAACGTACTTTTGTGGAATGAATAAATGAACAGTAGCTTTCTCATATAATTCCCCACAGCTGAAGGTCCATTAATTTGGTGTGTCAGTCAGGATTTGATGAAAGCAGAATGATAGATCAGGCCAGGTCAATATTTTAGAAGGGAAACCCAACAAACTAACCAAGAAGTGGCTTTCTATCTCAGGTTGTGCAGTAGGAGGGACACTAGGGTTACGCAGCTATGTGCTGTCCTCCCACTCACAAGGGCAAAACTCCACCCAACTCAGTTAACAAATATGTGGCAATCTACCCTCAGGAAAGTGACCAGGACCAAAGAGAGAGTTGGGAAGATGAAAAAGTACCTGACAGGTGCTGGGCACTGTGCCAAATTCTTTGTGTGCATTGATTCATTGAATTCTTACAACTAGTTTATGCTATCTTCCTGTTTTACAGGTAAAGAAATGGAGGTACAGTCAGGCAGGCTACTTAACTTGTCTAAGGTCACACTGCTAAAGTAAAGAAGAATCATAGTTTATAAAGAGCTGGGTCAGACTTCAACATGTTCCACTGAATGTTGAGTTATTAAGAGCATCCTGGTCTATGCAATATTAAAACCAGCATCTTTTGCGGGGGGCGGGAGGGGTGGTTCAGCTGTGTGAGATTTACTTAAACTCTGTTGATTCCTATTGCTATCGTTCAGCAAAAGAAAAAAGTGTGTTAGAAATATTGCTCTTTGTTTTTTAAACTGAGCTTGCCCTAGATGGTACTATCTGTTGAAAGTCTACCCGGAAAATCACGCAGAGGAAAGCCCACAACCCACCCATAGAGAAGTCAGTGCATTTTCATAAAATTAACACACGCACTTAACAAATACCCTGACCCAGCAATAGACCATTGCCAACCCCATTAGAAGGCCCCCTGACATCCCTTCCCAGTCACTAACAACTATCTTGATTTCTAATATTATCGATTAATTTTTGTTTGTTTTTTTAAACTTTCTGTAGCATTCTTTAATATATCTGCCTTCTTTTACTTAACATTTATGTTTATGAGACTTACTTCTGTTGGTGCCCATGGCAGATGTTCTGATTGGTTTAACCACCACACCACCTTGTGCATAGTTACCACCTTCTCTTGTGGGAAGAGAGTCTAATTATATGAGCCAGATAAACAAAGAGTTATTTACATTTCCTTTCTATGCACAATTTTGGGGTAGAAAGTAGGGAAAACTTGACAGATATGTCAAGCTCTGATATATACATAGCTATGTTAAAATTGTATTTAGAATGACCCCTTATATCAGGAATCTAAAATAGTCCAACTCATGGAAGCTGAGAGTAAAATGATAGTTACCAGGGATTGGGGGGAAGGGGAATTAGGAAGTTATTATTTAAAGGGCATATAGTTTCAGATACACAAGACGAAAAGTCCTAGAGATCTGTACAGCATAGTGCATAGTTAATACTGAATCATATATGTAAATTGTTGTTAAAAGGATAGACCTTACATTAAATATTGTTATCACACACACACACTCAAACAAAGATGGAGGGAGGAAATTTAGGGCTCCTGAGGTCTGTTACCAGCTGGGGCACTGACTTCATAACTGCTGAAATCTGTTTCCATGTTTTCAAACTATGAGCTGCGACCTATTTGTGGCCTGGCTGAGGTTTCTCATTCCCCTTTCCTGTCACCCTTCCCAGGAGCTCTCCTTCTCAACACCCTCTGCCAGCACACACATTTCTGCTGGATTTGCATTAAAAACATAAAATAAAAAACTGGGGAAGTTGAAATCTGACCCCATTAGCTGAAATGAAAAATCATTAAAACAGAAAGGGGGAATCATTGAAACAAAGACTGTTACTCAACTGTTTGTATAGTAGGATCTCATTTTGATTATCCATACATATGTACACATGCACATGGATACACAAAGGAGTTTGCAGTGGTGACCTCTGCATTTCAAACTTTGCTTCTCTATAATTTTCTAATTTTCTATAATGCACCTGTATCTCATCTATAAATGTAGTATCTACAAAATGTTCATAACACTTAAAATATGTCTGATTTTGTATGTATTCTCCTATACTACCTTCCCTGTGAGAATGGGGTATTTTTTTCCCTCTCATTTTACAGAAAGAAATTTAGTCTCAGCCAACTCTGGGAACTTGCTGGAGGTCCACCACTAAAGCAAGGTGCAGGACCAGAACCTACCAGGTCTTCTGAGTAAATATTTCATAGTTCTCCTGAGCTAATGGGTGAAAAAAGGGAGGAGGAGACTCAAGACATGACAACATTTAGGAAAGCTATTATACAATTTTAAATAAAAAAGTCCCAAGGGTAACATGTTTCTTTAAATGCAGCATTTTCAGGAATGCATGCATTTTCAGCACTGAGCTAAATCCTCCATTCCTTAGGCCAGATCATTGTCTTGCCAGGAATCTTACTCTAATAATCTAACATCTGACTTTTTAGCTGGTGCCTTAAGGTAAATGAAAGATAATCATACTTCTTCAGTGCCTGTCACACAGATATGTTGCAAAGATTAATGAGTAGTGTGCTTAGAGAGGCTTTGAGAAAAGAGGTATATGAATGCCACGTCTTATTTCCACATTAATATCAATTATAATTATTCATCCATTCTCTCTTCCTGTTTCTCAGGGTTGACTGCAATACCTACCAGATCTGCAGAGAGAAGAAAATCTTTCTTTACCACCCTTGTTGGAGTGAAAGAGGGAAAGACAGGAAGTGTAGAGGGAATTTGGCTCTCCTTCCTCCTTTTTCCCTCTGGAAATTTTTGACAGATAGGGTTGACCCCGTGGCCGTACATTATTCCATTACCTGCTCTTATCCCCTTGAGACTTGCTTCTATAGTGTTAGCATTGTTTCTATTCAGAGTCATTTTTGTAAGACAGGAAATAGGACCAGCTTCATAGGCAGGCAACCTGGGCAGTTGCACAGACCCAACAAGAAGAAGGGTTTCATAGTTGCTGTCTTGAAACTCGTACTAATTTTATCTTTGATTTTAAAATGCTTTTTAGATGAAGTCTGATGGGACAGTGGCATATACTCCAATGGCTTTAGAGCCTTGGCTGGTATGCTGTTCTGTCTCCCGCCTCCTGCCTGCCTCCCTTGAACATGTTCTCAGCCAACATTTCCCTGACCCCTGGCACCCTGGGACTCACCCAGGATCCCTCTCCCTTCCCTCACCTACAACCACAGCTGACATCCATTCCCAGCAGGGGCCTGGATACAGGTGCAAAGAGTTGGACATGTGTACTTTGCGAAGTCTCAAGTATCATTTATCTATGCCCTGGGTTGGAATGGCTATAACATGGTAAACAGAGATCAAGTCTTGGTGAGGGGTGAGCCTCTTGGCCACCCCTGATCCAGGTATCTACATGTCCCAGTGCAGAGGCTATAAAACCCTTAGGGGTCACCTGTCTGTTGCGGATTGGCATGTTGGTCCCAGAGTCTGACCCTAGCTGGGTCACAGCATATCAGTATAGCCCCTGGCAGGTAAGCACACCCCAGTGACTAGTGATCAGGGCTTCCAGAGTCCTATGAGGGTCTGCATTCTCCCCATGTTACCCCAACGCCTGGGGGAATGTGACATTAAAGAGTGAATGAAACTCACCAAGCCATTCATTCATTGTGACTAGTGTGCCATAATAATGTTAGATGTTAATAGGGAAACCTGGATGTGGGATATGTGGGTAACCTCTACATTATCTTTACAACTCTTCTGTAAATCTAGAACTATTTTAAATACAAGATTTAAGAACAAAAACAAAAACCGAAAAACATCACCGTAACAAGCCAAGACAGAAGCTCCAGAAGAAAAGGAAAAGCTTCATACTTGACTATTTTAACAGCACTTCCTCCTGCTGTTTGAACAAGGGGCCTTGCATTTTCATTTTGTACTAGACCCTGCAAATTCTGTAGCTGCTCCTGACTGCAAAAACCCTTGTTGAATATACACTTCTTCTTTCTTTCTTCCTGTTTCTCTTCACCCCCAAATGCCAGGCCTTTGGGTTACTTTGATTGCCATTACTAATTATGCTCCTATGTATTGATCACCCTCTAAGTATTGGCTACCATACCAACATTTCATATATTTTATCTCATTTAATCCCTTTATAACCCTACGAGATAAATATTTGTACCCTTGTTTTGAGATGTAGGAAACTGAGATACAGAATCACACAGCAATTAGTAGACAAGGAAGTCAAAATAAATGAGTCTCACTTCAGAGTCAGAGCTCTCTGCACAGTGTTACAGTTGTCCATTCAACTTCTAGGTGCCCAAGTACTTGCAGGCTGCTTGGGCAAGCACTTCGGTTTCCATTCCTCCAAGTATTTACTGAGTATGCTAGATATCAAGCTCTGGATCTGGTGCTGGTGCTACAAAGCTATAATGTAAAGGAAGGTCAGTGCCAAGCAGCACCGGCCCTTTCCTTGGGCTGTGCCTGTGATCAGCAGGGGTTTGATGCCTCATACTTAGCCTGCTCTGACATCAGTGTCTCTTGTCTTAGTCACTGTGATAGGAAGGCTCTGAAATGGGGCACGAAGGGAGTCTTGAGTGTGTATCAAAAAATCGGGGAAGGAACAAATAAACCCTCATTAACTCCTAAATGTAGTGTTTTTCACTTAAAAATATTGTAGCTGACTAGAATAAGGGAGGGCAGTGGAGTAAGGTCCTGTCACAGCTGTTGACCTGTCAGTGACATCTCAGTATTGTACTAACTCTAGGAGCACAGGTGTGCTTGTTCTGTGTAGTTGACCAGCAATTTCCAACCATTTTCATGGCACGGCACACATAAACTAATTACTAAAATTCTGTGGCACACCAAAAAAAATTTTTTTCCAAACTGACCAAAAAATAGGTATTTTTGATTCATTCCCACCAGGCAGTTATTGTTGTGTTGGCTATTGTCGTTTTTAAATTTGTCAATCTAAGAGAAAAGAGGTCAATGCCCCTGACTTAACAGTCAGGTATTGTATGTTTTATAAATTCTTATGTCACACCATTGTGCCTCTTTCAGCACACAGGTTGAAAATTGCTGTAATAGACAGTGAAGGAGCTGTAGTGGCAACACTTAATTGGATCTTTGAAAAGTCCTCTTCGTTCTTCAGTGCTTCTGCAACTATAATTACTCTATTTCCTTTGTCAAGTGTGAGTGGAAATCAGCTCCCCTTCGTCCCCTTGGTACAGGAAAAATGTGATGTTATGTCTTATAGTTATTTTGCATAGCAGCTGATTCAAAAGGTTCTGAGCAAGTTGCCCCCTCCCCACCATCCTGGTAAATGGCCAGTCTTAGCCACAAAAACACACAGGTTGTGATGTGGAAGACTCTAAGGTAGTAAAGCCCAGGAAGTTGGGAAGTAGGGTTGGGCTTTTTCTTTTCTGAGAGGCCTGGCATGAGAACTGGAGGGTTCAGTCACTTCAGAAAAGCTTCCTTGGAAGAAGCGCTCTGAGCAAGGAAACAGAAGACAGGAATTGTTTGAGACACACTAGAGAGTAAGTGAGGAGATGCTTCTTATTGTAGTAGCATTGCAAAGTTGAGAAGGAAGAAAAGAAAGAAGGTAACGCGTCTGGCTTGAAATGAGTTTTACTAAAAACACCTCAACTCTTGCTGGCACATTTTTTGAGGAGTGTGAAAAAAAAATAGAGGAAGTCACCTCTAGTGGTTTTGTGGTTGTTTTTTTTTTTTTTTAAAGTATGATATACTGGATATTGAATTGTAACCCCTGTTTATCTTGAAATGAAGGCATATTTGGGAAATAAATAAAACATCTATTCTTCAAAAAATGTGCATCTGTGAGCAAGTGATTCCAATTACTTGCAATTGTTCTGTTAATTCCCTTATCTGCTTCAAATATGAATGTTACACACATAAATTTATTCAAATAATAATAAAAAGCTATATGGTCTCCTTAAAATTTCTTCGTGAACATGTATTCTAAATCTAACAGGAATGTGTGCAGTCTTTTCTTCATAATAGAATTCCACACAAGAGTTTTAATTATATTAGTGCCTATCATTTGCATTCCAGAGAGGTTGAGAGGGTTCATGGATGCCATGCCCCTCAAACTCAGTCATGTATGCAGGAAAGTCTGACTGATTTGTATAACTGTCAGTAGCACCATTAATTCATCTGGCATTTATAAATTCATTCATGTTTACTACTGTGGGTTTTTAAAAATATTTTATTCATTATTTTTAGAGGGGGGGGAAGGGAGGGAGGGAGGAAGAAAGGGCGAGAAGCATCAATGTGTGGTTGCTTTTCACCTGCCTCCTGCTAAGGACCTGGCTAGAGACCTGGCTTGCAACCTGTTTGCCCTGACTGGGAATAGAACCAGCGACCTTTGGGTTTGCAGGCCGGTGCCAATCCACTGAGCCACCAGCCAGGGCTAACATGGAGTTCTTAAGTCAGTAACCTTAATTATTAAATGTAGACTCACAAACTTCTGGGTAGGGAATGACATGTTGTGAATACTTTTCTTAAAGCTTTACTATCCAGCAAAAATATGATTTTAAAAACAGTATGTTTTAAGGACCACCGCGAAATAGTCCCAGGAAAATCTAGATTCCCACAGCGACAAATCAGAGCCCCTGACTTGAATCAAGATGAACATCTGCAGCGTGAACATCTGGCTCCACCTGAAAGTCCGGTTCAGAATTTCCCTGTGATCCTGGCAGTTGCAGAGAAGTTTTCGCTTTGTTTAGTAAAACAAGAGCTGCCCGACTCCCAGGCCAATAATGCGCAGCCAATAAACGTGTTCACCTAAAACTCCAGACAGGATCTCTTAGACTGAAGTCTTATCACGGAGACCTCGTTGTGGCTCTGTTTAGAGGAGAGGTTCAGAAGAGAGGAGGCTAGCCTATGCCTCTGCCTGGTGCCGGTCAGTGTTCGCTTAATTAAAAGTTAATCCAACAGGCACACATTCCCTGGAGTGAAGGACTGTGTAGCCTTCCAACGACACTGTCAGTTGCCCCCACCCACCCCCCAATTTTCAACTGTTTCATTTAGAAGAAAAGCAAAATGAGAAAGCTCTTTCCTCATTTCTCCTCGAGAGGGCAAACACTCAGAAATGACATCACGCACCCTAAACAGCCCCAGGATGACTAAGACAGACGGAGCCTGAGAAAACTGCCTGGAGTTTTAGGACGCACGTATGCAGATGAGCTTATAAGAGACGGTTCCCCGCCTTCTTCCTCAGAGGAAGTTTCTTGGTAGCTCGCGGACACCTCATCCAGGCAGGGGGGTGAAAACTTGGCCCGGGCACCGCCGTCATCAAGTGATTTGTTCTCCTGGTGGAGAGCGCTGGACGGAAGGAGTCGGCGCGCAAATAATGAAAGAGCGCAGGGCCACCTCCAGTAGCACCAGGATCAGCGGCGGCAACGGTGGCTCTGTGATGGACAGCCTGCAGCCACTCCAGCCTAACTACATGTCTGTGTGTTTGTTTGCAGAAGAATCTTATCAAAAATTAGCAATGGAAACCCTGGAGGAATTGGACTGGTGCTTAGACCAGCTGGAGACCATACAGACCTACCGTTCTGTCAGCGAGATGGCTTCCAACAAGGTAAGAGACGACCCTTTTATCCAAGAAAGAGAGAGTGCACTGGGAGTCCGGGGCTCCCCTGGCCTCTGCCTTGGGGCAGAGGAGCACCCGGGGATGCGACCGGAAGATAGATTTGTTCGTCTGTCTCACAAGGTTCTGTCCCCAAGTGCCACATTTTGCTTGTATCTGGATGCTTCAGAAAAGCTTAAAACTCTCTGTACGCTTTACTTCCCAGAAACCAAACTTCTTCGTGATGTAGTTGGGAATAAGTCAAAGTTGAGAGGTGTTTATAAAGGGGAAAAATCACCATACAAATGAAAATCCTTTTTTAAAAAAACGATTATCAGAAAGGTAAAATCTGAATGAATTTACAGGGTAAAATGTATAAAATGTGGCAATGCAATCTGGTGTTTTTGCATATTTTTTAATGAGAAAATAAGGAATGGTTTGCCCTGGAGTTTCATAAATTCTGAAATTCTTCTCAGGACATTTTGGGATTTCCTCACATTTATTTTGTGATACTGACATGGCTAAGATAAAAAGGAAAGGAGGAAACAGTATACCTGGCCTCCAAAAAGGGAAAGCTTTTTCTATAAAGTTTGCAGCTTTTCCATGTGGAGTCATTTGAAACCAAATTTCACCCATGCTCCAAAGAAATGGTTTTATATACTGTACAATCTCAGATGAAACTTAGTGTTGAAGAACTTCCTGTATCATTATATCATTTGTTTAATTAACATCTGGATTTAGACTGCTATTTTTTGTAGTGAAAGTTGTTGCTTTTTGCTTGCATTTTTTCCCTTGGAGAATGTGTGTGTGTGTGTGTGTGTGTGTGTGTGTGTGTGTATGGACACATATCTGGACGTGGAAAGCCTTAACACTGCAGCTTCTTAGGTACCCACTTTCAGAACCCCTAATCAGACTGACCTGAGGTATTGTTTTATTGTCACATGGTTCCGGGGCTGGGAAGAGGTTTTGCTCCATACCTGCAGCATGCCCTTTCCACCCCCAGGTACAGGAGTGCATGCGGGTCCCTCCTCCCTCTTTCCCGGGGTTAAAAGTATCACCTTCCTATCAAGGCTTGCTGGCTCCTGCTCAAAGGATCTGAGCAGAGAGCAAACATTGCCTCCTTAGGAGGTCCTGGTGGTGGTTGTTGGGGGGTGTTCTTCCTACTCCCAATTTACTGGTTCAAGAAAAGGCAAAGAAAGAAAAAGTTCCTTTTCTTACATTTTGGTTCAGATTCAAGTCAAAAAAAAAAAGTAAAGGTTTGAGGTTTAACTGTTTATTGATTTTTCTCTGAAGTTCTCAACTGAAGGCTAAATTCTGGGTTTTTCCAGGCTGTGTAAATCTCAATCAACTACTTCCCCCTGAGGAGAGCTTAACTGCGTAATTTCTCCAAACTACCCTGTACTCCTTGTACATGTATTTTCACACATGCTTTAGCATGTACTTTGGAACATCAACATATACTCTGTTCTGTGCCTTTTGTGATCATTGATACCCCTACAAGATGTAGATCCTGTGTCTAAGGGTAGTTTTTCAGCAGGTTTCACCATAAAGAACATGCTGAACTTTTTCTGCAGTCACTGATAGAAAGTAGGTAATTAACTTGGGGGCGGGGTACAGGGGAAGAATATTCATTGAGAAACTGCAAATTGCCATCATTTTTCATTTTGAGTGTTGATGCATTGTAGATTCTAACTAGGTTTGTGTCTGGAGGGCTGAATTAGACATTGTTTGTCATACAAATTCATGACATTTTTTTTTACAATTAGTGTCCTAGTTAATAAGACTTTGAGACCAGAGACTGTTCGTTTTGGTAAGAATTCCAATCACTTCAGGCTTCCGCTCCTCCTTTATGGTGTCGTGTGCAGGAAGCAATGAAAGTTGAATAGAGCTAACCCTAAAGAAGGGTTAAACCTTAATTCTGATGCAGTTAGTTTACGAAGGCATGCAGCCTCACCTCTTTTCTAAATCTGCAGTGGAAGGTTGAAGGGCAAAGAGATCATCCAGTGGATGACTAATACCCAGATGATAGCTGAAGTCAATTTCAGTTTTTAAAAAGATCTCACTCTGAGCTACCTGCCACACCTCAAAGTCTTGATTATTTAGATAATTGTCTTGGGTAAAGTTTAATATAATAAATATAATATATAATACTATAAAAATAGTATAATATAAATATAATATATGAATAGTTTTATGGTCACTAAAAAATTGATCTATACCAGTTATAGATCTGTGGGAAAAATAAAATTCTGCCCTGGCTGGTGGCGCAGTGGATAAGGTACCAGCCTGCAAACCCAAAGGTTGCTGGTTCGATTCCCAGCCAGGGCACATAACCAGGTTGCAAGCCAGGTCTCCAGCCAGGCCCGTAGCTGGAGGCAGGTGAAAGGCAACCATACATTGATGTCTCTCTCCCTCTCTGCCTCTCTCCCTTCCCCTCTCTCTAAAAATAATAAATAAAATCTTTTTAAAATAATAAATAAATAAATAAAATTCCTCATTCAGTTTTAAATTTTGTTGAAATTATTGGAGCATTCCATCCTAGTTGCTGTTTGAAAATGTAGTCACCATCACCACTCTCATTACTATGTAGTCTCATTTGGTTATCTTTCGTTTGCCCTCATTGAACAAAGGAGCCACTTAAATCTCTGAGGTACAGCCTTGAAAATAAGTGTGAAGATCTTCTACAGAGGCAGCATGTAAAAAGCATAGGCTTTGGAGTCAAAAGATCATGGTTCAAATCCTTTCTCTATAATTTACTTATCTCCTTGATCTTGGCCAGCTTAACTGCTCTATGACTTAATTTTCTCATCTATGAAGCATGGATAAATGTGGTGCTTACCTCATTGGGTTGCTGTGAGTGAAATAATGCATCTAAAGCACTCAGCAAAGCACCTGATGTGTGGTAAAAGTTCAATTATTCAAGCCCTGGCTGGTAGCACAGTGGATAAGGTGCTGGTCTGCGAACCCAAAGGTCGCTGGTTCGATTCCCCAGCCAGGGCATGTAAACAGGTCTCCAGTCAGGTCTGTGCCTGGAGGCAGGTGCAAAGCAACCATACATTGATGTCTCTCCCTGTCTGCCTCTGTCCCTTCCCCTCTTTCTAAAAATAATGAAATAAAATCTTAAAAAAAAAAAGTTCAATTATTCATAGCATACGCTACATCTTTGCAAAAAAAATTATGTGTTCCTAGGTCTGATCAGCTAAGTGAGTACTGGATTTTGTTTGCAACCTCTGAACTTACTTAAGGATGGTCATAAGAGAGCCCATATTACGCTTGGGGAGTACCTGGGAATTAACTATGTGCCTGTCTATGTACAAATATGGTAGAGTTGACTGTGTTTAATGGAGGAAAAGCAAGTAACCTTTCATCTTGAGTTCATCTGAGTAGGGTTGGGTGTTTTCTTGTTGGGTGTTCTTTCTTAACCCTTATTACATTTTGAAGAAAATTGTAACTCAGACATCATTACTGGCTTTCCCAAATGTGCTTCAGAACTCAGAGAGTTAGATAAGAAACTGTTTCTGTGCCTTATTAAAATAGTCTTCTTTGCCCAAATTTCCCTTGGTCCTTCATGCTCGCCATGGGCCAAATGGAATTCCAAAATTATAAAGAAAGATGCAACCAGGTGGCTAAATATCATAGATGATTTTCCCCCAAGAATTACAAGATGGAATAAATTAAGCAGGAATTTTACAAGGCAATGACATTGTTTTTCAAGATGAAAAGGAACCTTTTACTAGCAGCGCAAGTTCAGTTAGACCTGTTAGAGCTGTTTAGGTGACAGATTGCCTTCTTACATTTATTCATTAATTTTGGTGTTTCAACTTTACCACCTCCTGAATTGGAGGAATTGTTTTACACTTCAGTGAAATGCATCAGAGCATGAGTTTCTCAGTGGCAAAACAGTCAGATGTTTTGAAAACAGGATGCTTTGACTCTGCATTATAAAAAGAGGAACGGAAAGAGAAACAGTATAGAAAGGAAGAAACCAAACAGCCTCAGCAGGATCCCGAGCCCAAAAGGCATAAACACTGACCTATCTTCCTGACCTTCCCTGTGGTTCAGTTCCTGCCCATGTGTCACCACAGCCAACTGAAGTCATTGGAGGATAGGAGGAATGGCGCAGCTGCTAGGAGAGTGACTAGAATTTCCTGTCTCCTTCCTGACAGACACAGTCAGAAAAGTACAGGGTTTCAACAACAGTGACTGAGGAAGGAGCAACACAGAGCAACCTAGTGCGCCGTAGTTGTGACTGATGATGAAGGGGGAAGCTTTTCCTGGAAAACAGTCTTTTGCCTAAAATTTTCAGGTGAAAAAATATCAAAGGGGTTATTCATACCCAGCATGTTGAATGTTTTGCGAAAGATGAACATGCTGTGGTTGGTATTCATTAAGGAACTATGTTCAAGCAATTCCAAATTGTTCTAACTAGTATCCTCCACAATCCTCTTCCTTCTAGACTAGCTTTGCCCTGGGGCAATTTCATGTGTGATAAAATGGTTTGAACCCTATCAGGAAAATAGATGCTCTGTTAATAAAAGGACAGTCCTGAAAAATATCAGTACTCCAAGACCTAGCACTTCAATAAATGCTTGCTTAGAAACTCTATAAGGTAGGAATGGTAGACGGTTCTTTTTCTCTGAAGGCATCATGACGTCAGCTCTAGATACCATCACAGGGGAAGTGAATCCTCCTGGCAATTTTTCCAGTGTGGTCCTGCTGGAGTGCTAGTTTGATCAAAACTCTGTCTCTGTGGTCAACTGACTTGAAGCTTTGTTCCTGAAATTTTTTTTTTTTTTTTTTAAAGAATTTTTTATTTCATCATCTTTAGAAAGAGGGGGAAGGGAGAGGTAGAGAGGGTTAGCAATGTATGGTTGCGTTTCACCTGCCTCCAGGCACATACCTGACTGGAGACCTGGTTTGCAACCTTCTTATGTGCCCTGGCTGGGGAGTCGAACCTGCGACTTTTGGGTTCGCAGGCCGGCGCCTTAACCACTGTGCTACCAGCCAGGGCCTTGTTCCTAAAATTTTTTGATGCTGATCAGAACCTCATTATCCTGAGGGCTTACTTAAAGGAGTGGCTGTGCAAGAACTTGTATGGGAGTCATATGAAGCTATTCTCTGGTCCCCTTGTTCCTCCTTGGTGGGGATTGACTACTTGGCTAGCAACATGCCAGGGAAGGGAAGGTCAGGGGAAGGATCCAACTGCATAAAGATCAAGGGGTCCAAACCAAGCGCGGGACCAGCAAGATGCTAAGGGAGAGATCACCCTGGAGGTGAAGTCCTTGTCTTCGCAGTTTTGACTGTCACTAGGCCCTGGGGCTTTCTGCCCTTGTGACCTTCTGTAACCTGGCCTATTGTCCTTACTCTGTTCATTCATGTCTGTCTGACTGCCTACTGCAATTACCCTAAAGATAGACGAGTTTGTATCTAACTGAATAACCAGTAACTATGGAAAATATTGGGTCCAGCAGAACTAAAAGGGTATAGATCTTATTGATCAAAACATTTATCTTAGAATTCTGTCAGGAAGATGATAGGCAGGTGACCAATTATTGAAAGGGATTAATTCCACTTTTACCTAAAATTAAAATACATAGTTAGGGCAGTCCCACCCTTAAGGCAAGAAGTGTCCTATTCCTGGACCTTGTGATGGAAGAAACCCCTAGCCTGCTCTTGCTCCAGCTGCAGTCTGCTCCAGGAGGAACCTGCCAGGCCAGGCTCTCCCTCCAAACCACATGGCATCCATTGGACTCCCGCATTCTCTGCCTAAATGGGCTTGAACCCATTTTCGGGGACTGGACAGTCTTCTTTCCTGGATGTGCTGGAGGAATGTACACCCTAAAGCACAAGGACTAGCAAAGAGGCAGCATTTAGCTTGTGGGATTCTGCGGAAGGAGATTGGTCGTGGCAGAGGGTGTACAGAGGCCCACATACTTGGTCCCTGTAGCGTCAGGTCATGGGGATAAAATGGGGCAGGGTCAAGGAGCTAGATCCCCCTGCCCCTTCCCATCCTATCCGAGGAGTTTTGGAATTCTAAATTTAATCTGGTCTTTCAAGCTATAGGAAGGGATATCTATCAAAGCAGGAGTGTTAGAGAAAGCTCGGTTTAAATCTTTATGTAATTACACTGTGGTATGTGGCTGTTAGAGGTGATTCTGGATTAGAAGGCAGAATAGAATGAAAATCATTCCTGAAGTGGGAGACTCATATTATTTTGATCTAACTTTTCTCTCCTTGCTTGTTAGAGTTCAAATAGGATTGAAAGCAGCAAAGTGGAAAGAGCCTGGGAGCAAGCCATTTGAATTCTAGCTCAATTTAGATGTATTATCTTAATCAATGTAATCATTTTGAATCTTTGCCTCTTTCTTATCTACAAAATAGTTGGGGAAGATTCTCTCATGGTTTCCTTCAGCTCTTGCATTTATTGATAGGACAATAGTAGTAAACAACCAACCTACTTTTACTATGTGTGCAGACATTGTGCTAAGCTCCTTACCTATATTCTGTCATTATACTTATAGCAACCATTATCCCTACTCTACAGATGAGTAAAGTGAGGCTTAGAGACTTGAAATAAATTTCCAAAGGTAAAGAAGAGAACCAGGATTTGCAGCCAGAGTCGTCTGACTCACCATCAATGATGCCAGTGGGATACATAAATATAGAAACACAGAGAGACATTTAATATCTCTAAGAAGGGTATTTTGTCATGATTTGTTTTAACTCTATCCATCATTAGTTGGGTCTGTTTCAAAATCCTAATCTGAAGCTACTAAATTTTGGACCTCTACGAGACCGTCCATTAATCACCTCAAGTTCAGCCTTCTTGATCTAGAAGCAGTGTCCATTAACTTGAAGAGAAGGAAGAATGACCATATTTATAGAAAATGATTGTAAAGTACTCATAAAACTCCAAATAGCAATATTAAACTAATCCAATACTTCTGGTGGATCAGTTTGCTAAATTCAAGGCTATTTTATTTCCCCAAATTCTATAATGTGACCTAAGACAGCAAAGTTTTGTTTAAAGGTCTTTAGCTTACCCTCAAATTATCTTTTTCTCCAACCCCCAAAATAAAAAGAAAATGGAGAGAGGCTATTCTTTTTTAAAAATTATTATCATTCAGATAACTGGGGCAATTTCATTATTTACTACTGTTTTCTAATGCATGCAACATGACCATAAAATACAGGAATGATGCTTCTTCCATAGCAGTAATGAATATGGGAAAATTTCCTAGAAGTAACATGTAAACTATCTTCCTTGGACTTTGTCTTCAAAGATAAAGAGAAGTTTAAGCTGTTCTTTATCTGACATTATTTTACTCTTTCTATAATAAAATTGAGTTGTCTTATTGAGAGTATAATTCAGTATTCCAAGTTCTAATCTTACCAACACTTAACAAATCAAAGGTTTTGGAAGTTGTCTAATGCTTTGAAATAAATTTGATTTGCTTAATTTTCATACTTTCCATTAGTATTTAGAACTGTTTGCTTCACTGAATTTTAATCCATTTAGTCCAATTTTTCTGTTAACTCATTTGAAAGTCCCCAAGTGAACAAATCTCTAAAAAACAAGCAGGAATGAAGTGAGAGAACATTATTTTTCATTGTTGCACCTCTGGCTAGCTGATAAGAACATTATATATTCTCAAAATCTGATAAATCAGTCATTTTCTTTATTTTTATTTTTTTATATGCATATTTCTCTTTTTTTAAAGATTTTTAAAATTAATTATTTTTAGAGAGAGGGCAGGGAGAGAGGAAGAAAGGGGGAGAAACATCAACGTATGGTTGCCTTTCTCCTGCCTCCAGCTACAGACCTTGCTGGAGACCTGGCTTGCAGCCTGGTTATGTGTTCTGGCTGGGGAATCGAACCAGCAACCTTTAGGTTCGCAAGCTGGTGCCTTATCCAATATGCCACTAGCCAGGGCTTAAATCAGTCATTTTAAGGGGAGCCTTTCTCTCCATGTGAAAGAAAAAGTCAGGGCCCTGGCTTGTGGCTCAATGGATAGGCACCAGCCTGCAAATCCAAAGGTCACTGGTTCGAGTCCCAGCAAGGGCACATACCCAGGTTGCAAGCCAGGTTGCAAGCCAGGTCTCCAGGCAGGTCCGTAGCTGAAGGCAGGCGAAAGGCAACCATGGTTGCCTTTCTCCCCCTTTCTTCCTCCCTCCCTGCCCTCTCTCTAAAAATAATGAATAAAATCTTTTCTTAAAAAAAAATCAGATAATTATGTTTAGCATGTCAAGTGTAATTTTAGAACACTAGTTTAGGAAAATAGAATTACAATATATTAATGGGAAAATATTTGTTTTAAATGTTTTCTTTCTTATTTATTATTAATTTTTTTAGAACAAGTCTCAGTCTAAAAGACTCCCTAAATCTATTCCATTGTTATCTATGAAAGAAAAGCCAAGGGTGGCGCTTGCTCTTCCAAAATCTTTTACTTCTCAGTAAATGTGCTCTGCAGCAGAGAAAGCTCAGCTTTCTGGAAGCTTGGACTTAGCAAATCAGAAAATGCCAGGGCAACCTAGTGCCACAGTCATTTTGAAGACACTGTGCCATTTGGTGATGTTCATGCCACATCCTTCAACTTAAGCATTTTTCAGGGACCCGCCAGCCCCTCTGGCTTGGCCATTTGTACGTGATGTTTCCCTCAACTGCTGCCGAAGTGTTTAGTCTCTTGGATATTTTACTGAAACTTCCTTTGTTTGATTTACTTTAAAGTAGCCAAGTGTTTCCACAAAGAAAGGACTGTTAAGTTATTTAGAAATGAAGAAGATATAAAACTCCTGTTTCTTTTGTTCCTGTTTTGAGAAGTGCCTGATAATCATCTTTAAGAAATGTTTGATCATCTTTTTTCTCTTTATGGAGTAGAGTTTAAAAGCTATAAAATCATGCAATTTTGTTCACTAGTCACGTTTCCTTCTGCTAATTACTTGCAACTTAAAAATACACCACTTTTGAAATGTGAAGCCTTCAGAGATTGAAGTTTAGTGAATTTATTGAAGAGAAAATTCATTGTCATGGTTCAATTTTATCTCCTTTTGTTAGCTATTCAAAATATGGCAATTTTTTTTTTTTTTTTTTTTTGTATCAGAACTAACTGGCAAACAATATATGGCAATTTTAAAAATGGTCGTTAAAGGTGGTCAAGATCCCTTCACTCCTTGTGAACAG
Source organism: Noctilio leporinus (assembly GCA_004026585.1). Lineage (NCBI taxonomy): Eukaryota > Metazoa > Chordata > Mammalia > Chiroptera > Noctilionidae > Noctilio > Noctilio leporinus. Next base: position 53,690 of record PVIW01001390.1, on the reverse strand, counting down.
CATAGTGCATGTTATAACCTTTGGCAATTATCAAAATGAAATTTGAGTACAGATAGAAAGTAAAAAGGACTAAACCAATTTTTAAAATTTAGATTCAGAATGAGAGGTGTTGGCCTTTGATATCTGAAAGATAATGTTTAAATAGTTATTTTGGAAAGAAAATATTAAGAAGTTAAAATATCTTTCCAATTCAAGATTGGCCTTTGTGCCAATGCTGATCAGATAGGGCAAAGTGAAGTGTTAATTTGGCAACTATCTAATATCGTTGGTCAGTGTAGATGGTGAAAGGGGATAAATCAAACCAAAAATATCTAAATATTTTATTTCTAGTTATAGTCTTATATAGTTGCATTAGACAAATGCTACAACTTGAAACCCAAAAGGGACCTTACATATTATCTATTTGAAGACTTCATTCTTTGATGAGGATTATAAAAACTGAGGATTAAATATCTAATGTACCCCAAACCTCTAAAATATAAAATACAATCCGAATGAAAAATAATTATATTATGACATGATTTCTCCAGAGTCATAGGATTAATTAGTGGAAGAATAAGGTACTAAAATCCAGGTCTGATTACAAATTCATCTTGATGTTTATCATCAGCAAAAAGTTTGTTAAACTTAAAGACATGGGATGTTCTCTTTTTCATTAGCATTATGCTTTAATTTTCTCATTTATCTTTCTTGTGTAAAAGCAATACATGTCCTAAGCAGTTTGAGTAAAGAGAACTAACTGGGTAGTCCTGAAAATATTGTGATTAAAATCTGCAGGAAAAAGTTGTGAGTTACTTTAAATACGCCTGGTATTTCCTTGGTTTTCCTTGACTTTTTGCTGTTTTAATTTTTGGAATTATATATATAATCAGAGATATATGTCATGGGGGGGACTCATTTTACAAAGGCATTGTAATTCTTTTCTTAGGTTAGAATCCCATGAATTGAATTAATGAATTAAAGGGCTTGAACATTTTTTAATGTTCTTGATACCTGTTTGCTTTCCCACTAATCCCAACACCAAAGTTTAAGTAGTAAAAACCCTGTGATTAGTATAACTGCCTTCAGCTTCTTGCTGTTTATTCCTTTCCTCTCTCTAAAACTGAAGGTGACTGGAGAAGTTTACCAACTGGTGAAAAAATAGTCAATGCTTGGATCCTCTACTACTTAAAGAACTTTTAGTTTAGAAAGTTAAAATCAAAATGGTGATCTCAATTTGACCCTATGCCTACACTTTAGATTATTTCTGCCCAGTAACCCAGGTAATGCATAGCCAACATTTTGGTATCTGAGGATTTTATTTATGTATGCTCCAGATTGCAAGCTCTTAAAGTTTAAAATTTTGTTTTAAATTTTTGAGATTTTATGTTTGCTTATAGACTAAGAAGTATCCAAGGGGGCACAGGCTCAATATCTCAATTGTAAGGAGATAAGTGAAAAGCAGTTGAAGACTTTTGCCCATTGGTGGTAGTTGCTTTTAGGTTGATTTTATTTGAAAAAGTTCTCTGAAATTCTACTTGATTTGGTCATTGAAGAAATTTGTTGATGGGGACTTTTGATAATAGCCCTTTCTTTTTAAAACAGTGCTTGGATGGTTAATGACTTTATCCATATGTAAAAAGGAAAAAATTTTAAGCATTTTCAGAAAACTTAAATTCATGGACTACACTTAGACCATCTAGTGGTAATACACATTTCCAGTGTACTTTGCATGTTCAATTGGTTGTGAGAAGCTAGGGACTTTTCAGATGGGTTGCTAATGAAATAGATTCCAATTCTTGCCCTAAATATCCCACTCATATCCCAGAAGGGTTCATTAAACCAGCCAGAATGCTACCTATCTACTAAGCTGAGAGGGCATAGGGCCCTTTCTGCCTCAGCTCTAATCCACCAAGATTGCCCCTGCTGACTCTGACCTGTAACTGAGTCAGAATAATGTAGGTATATCTGAGTATATTGACACAATAGGTATGTTTCTCTTGGCCAGGTCCAGCACATTACTTGTGCTCTTGACAGGGTAAACTGCCATTGATGTTTCTTCTCTGCTATATTTTACATGTGCAGGAGAATGTGGTTGCACAAATTTATGTTCATCTTTCTAAATCCAATACATGGAAGCTTCTGATAATATCTCATCAAAAGTTACCAGTTTATTTTTTAAACATTTTTAATTCAGTATAGTTTAATTTCAGAGAATTTTTTTTATTTTGATGGCAGTATTTTAAAATCATCTTTTATGAATATTCTTTCATATGTTTAAAGTACTAAGATAAGGTCATTATCTAATACTGTATTATATTTCTGGCATTTTAAAACTTTCAAACTGAGAAAGGTCATATATTGCTTTTCCAAAAAGACCCTTCAGGGCCCTGAGTAAATCCTAACATAGCAGACTTTGCCAAAAATAAACAAAAACATAAACTTCTGAGCGGAAATCATTTCTCTCTTTTTGTTGAAGATAATATATTGGATCAAAATGAGTACAATATGAAGGTTTACTTCATAAAGATCATAAATAAGGAGATATTATTAAGAAATAATTCAGGAGAGATTTTTCTTGTTTGATCATTGTTTTTCAAATCAGCCACATGATCCAGAATTGCATTTCCCCAAGCACCCTGACCCTGCCTGAAAGAACATTAGTTATGGAACAACATAGAGATATTAAAGGCCCAATTCTTCACTTAAAGCTTACTTGCTCTCAAAACTTCCTGCGGTGGCAAAAGAGAGCATTAAAGACCCATTCTCTTTAAGCGGATAAAAGTTTGTTATTTTTGCATTGCCAGATCCCAAGTAGCATGTAAAGAAACACATGTGAAGAGCGCTTTCTGGTTGACATAGGTTATCACAGATGATGCTCACCTGAGGGAAAGTGTTTGATCCCCGTTTTCGGTGTGAAACAAGGATGCAAGAGAGAGAACTGATTTGTCTAAACCTTTCAGCTATTAAGTAGAGATCTTACTCTTTTTGCTCCAAAGTCAAATGTTTTCAAAATGAAAGATAAATTCTTAGGGTGATTTATTATATTCCTATATGACTCGCCAACATAACATGTAATCACAGAGCTTTAAAGCTAGAGTTTGCCCAAGCCTCTTCCGTACTCTACAGACCTCAGTTTAGATGTTATCTCTTCTCATTATGGCAACTCAGTAGCTTGTTTGTTTTACAATTTGCTATCACAGTTTATGGTTTTTGGGGTTTTGTTGTACAACTTGGTTTCTCCTCCCTTATACGCTAAGTTGATTGGGGGCATGAATGCGCTTACCTTGTGCACTCTTATAGTTACAGCATTTACAATAGTGCTAGGCCCCTGGTAGGCATTCAAATAAATATTTATTGGATCAATTGCATGAAACTCAGAATTGTGATTAGTCCAGGCCCAGCTATGTTGTGAGTGGCAAATCCATTAGAACCCAGGAATCCTACTTCCTATTATCCTGCACCATGCAGGTATTTTCCAAGCCTAACTCCAGGGTTCTACTTGTTTGTTTGAATGAAAACGGTCCTCACCCCACTCTGCCACTTGCTTCATGGTGACTCTTCAAAGCAGTGAATGAAATAATTGCTCCCTGAGCCTTCCCCCAAATTCAAAGTCGGATAACAGAACAGAGTCAACAAATGCTCTTTCCTTGTGAGCAGAACTGTGAAGCACATTTTTGTTGTTTTTAGTTTGGCAATAGGGTATTCAGCTTACCTCTTTCTTAAAAGTCTGCCTCCTTTGGACAAAAATCAGAGACTGGCACTAGTTACTCAGCTGGAAAGCATATCTATGAACATGTGTCTGAAACTCAGCCACATTCCGTATCTGTTGTGTCTGAAGACTAGCAGCTTAGTCATTTTGCCATTGTTTGGTTATATTTTTTATTCCCGACATATTGCTGATACTACCCTTTTACCCCAGCCACACATATTCAGTTACTTCACATGTGTTACTGGGTTGGTCTCAACTGTGGAAATCTGCGCAAAATACTTGGAGCAAGTATCCTTATGTCAGGCAAGTTGTGGCCATTCACATGTAAAAGGTTCTAAAGTTTCTTAATTTGAGGAAATTACCATGAATGGATCAAGTTAGCAATAGCTGGAAATCTCCACATAGGCTTTTTAAATAATAGGGCTTCAATACAAGGCCATTTTGAGTTATGGTTTCATTTGACAGACTTTTATCGATCTTTCTGGCAATTCTGGTTTACACTCCTTAGACCATGAATAATCTAAATGTCAACCAGCAAGTCAGAACTTCTCCGAGTAACTACTGTGTCATGTAAACTATGTGATATAGCACTGCATCACACCTGCAAGAACATATTGTGGGAATTATGTAGTTAATTATACAAGTTGTTGTCAACAATGAGAATAAAAGACTCTAGGTGCCAAAGAGCCAACTGAAACCTCCACCCAAGAGAAGAAGGTACCATGAGCTCATATTCTTTCAAAATTCAGAAACAAAACTCAGCTTCCTGTACAAGTCCTGTTGAATAAACTACAAGTCCTGCAATGGTCTCAGAAAACCTGCCATCACTTTACATACATATAACCTTCCCATTTTAAAGATGGGAAAGTGTAGTCTCCAAGAAACTCAGCAACTTGCCCCATTTTTAAAATTATAGGACAGGATTTTATTTTCAAACCCAGTTGGATGCTCAGCTGATCCTATGTCATGCAAGAATGCTGCTGGGTCTGCTGTTAAGAGCCTTCTCAATGCACTTAGATTCTACTGGGAAAGTCACCCTGTAACCAGGACCAACCCCATCTACATCATGTCTGACCTATGCATCCTAGTCTGAAACTACTTATATAAGCCTTTCATGAACCCAACAAACCTGTACATCTTGGGGACCATTGTTGTGCAAAGCATCCATCCAACTCTTCTAAATTATGATAGCTAATTATAGGAAAAGCAAAATGAAAACAAGTATAATTACCTTTTTTTTAATGATAAAATTGCTGAAGATTACTTATATCCTTTACGGTTTAAAATGATTTTCAAATCTCCATCCTATGGCAGAATCTTCTCAGTTTGAAAGTGTGTATTCTAGCATAGGGATTACCAAAATACCAAAACAGATACATACTGACTTTTAGGGGAGGAAAGAATGTGTCTGTGCAGCCCAGGGTTTTTCCTTATTTGTTTGATGGTCCCTAGAACTGATCTTGAAAATTTCCAGACCAGGGGGCTGTCCCAGTCCTGGGAAACGGCTAATTTAGAAGCAGTAATTTCCATGACAGCGTTTGAAGCATCTCATTATCTTTTATCTCGGGGGCATGTGAAGGTTCCTAGCTGAAATCCATATGATTAATATTTAACATGCGATGTATTTAAAGGGGTAAAATAGCCATTTCCGAAAAAGCTATTGTAGATATTTGTGCTTACAAAAAGTATTGGAACTTTAAATAAGGCAATAGTGAGTGCAGGTTTTTCAACAACCCAGGGGACCTTCTAGATTAAAATTGGAAATCAGTTCTTAAAGGGAATCATCAAAGGGAAGTTTGGGGGATGAGTTCCCGGTCTGTTCTGTATCACTGCCTTCAAGTCAGATATGAAATCCTGAGGCACAGGTCTTGTTTACCACCAGTCCAGCAGAGAATGCTAGACTGAAAAATCCATGGGTCTGACCCAGAGTAAGGTTTCTAGTTTTAAAAATACAATAAGTTGTATAACTTATGTCTGTGAAGCGGTTCAAAAGACCTTAGTCATCTGCTTTGGAATTGCATTAACATCCCATGGCCTTAGAACTGGCTTTAGAAGTTTGAGGTTAAATATTAGCCACTATGCCCAGAAAAAGTTATAGAGCACATAGATTTAAAAAACAAAAGCACAACTAAATAGTATACCTTAATTCCTTGAATTTTCTCCTTTGCCACAATGATTTTATCATCAATTCAAAAAAGGCCTCTGTGATATTTAATTATCAGACCAGCACATCCCAAGTCTGCCGAAGTGCCTTTTTATTATTTGCTTGTCTCTGCTAACAGCCAGATTAAAGGGAAGGGGTCAAGAACATATAATAAAATTGTGAAGCTTCAGTAACAGTTGCACATCATACTGCATTTCTCACCAGAAAGAAGACCTCTATCAAAAAGAAAAAGTTTGAACATTTTAAATAAATTATCTAAAAATACACAGGTTCTCTAAACCTGATACAGAATGAGTGTATGACTGAAATCTAACTTCTTATGGGATATTTGAATATGCAATATCTAGGATATACTTATTTAAAGTTAACTGGGTGTCCTGATATATATATAGATAGATAGATAGATAGATATAGATATATAATATACATATATATTTTATATATATATAAAATAAAAATGTATCATGTATCTATATGGTATATGAGTACATATGTATAGATAGTTAACACTGCATAGTGAAATATAAGTCCTTGGGTTTAAATATACCCAAAGTTATAGTACCTTTTGACTATTTAACTGTGACATTGCAGCAATTTTGGAAATAGAGGGATGTTACATCTGAGACATTTCTCTAAACATTTTTCTAGGAATTATTTTTAGTCTACGGAAGGTTAATTTTTTAATTTCTCAATAATGTGTGCCATATTTACTCTGAGTTTTCAGATATTCCAAGAAAGATGGACAGCAGCAAAGAGGCTAGCTAGGGAGAAAGAAACACCTAATAATTTTGAGGGCTATTCAAGATCTAGTCTCAAGTTGTAAAACAGTTGTTATTCAAAGCTGTGTTTAAATTCTTTTAATTTTTTTCAATTTTCTGTACAAAAGCAGTCATGGTTTGCCCCTGCTTTGACTTTTAAAATGTCACTTGAGCAAGTACTTGTCCTCTAACCAGCAAGTGGAATTTATTCTATTTTAACTTCATCATAGGTACCAGTTTTTTGTTGTAGAATTATGGTAGAGATATTGATGCTTGTTTTTCATTATATACTTATTTATTGTGGATTGTTGTATCATTGGGCAGTTAAGAAAATCACTCAATTCTAATATATTTAGACGAGTTTTTTTTTTTTTTTTTCTTATTTGGCACATGGGCAGCTAGAATGACCTAACTATATTTCCTAGTACACCAGGGATTTACTCCAGATATTAATACAGTAGAATTTGTTTGCTAGGATGGCCCATCATGGAACTATAGTCTCTAGTAAAAGTAGATGCCAATGGAAAATAGCATGTTATTCTTTTCTTAACCCTGTTACAAACTCACTTTTTAAAATTTCACTTGCTTTTCAAATAAGACGAACATTCTGTTAAAGAAACTAGACATCAAGTTTCAAACAGATGATGGAGTTTATAGGAAAAAGTAAAAAAGGATAAGCGGTAACATGCACATTGTCAGATAATCTGAAATATTAAGATTATGGAAATTTTGAGTTTGCTAAAGGTCTTCAGAGACAGTATATTATATCCCTATTTTAGTTGCTGTTTAAATCAAATCCCACCCCCACATCCTGTATGTGTTTAAGAATTAGAATCTCATTTGTTTGGGTCCTCATTAATTTCTTCCCATGTAAACTTAGGAGTCTTTAAGAAGCAACTTTTTGTTTGTTTGTTTTTAATCAGAAGAAACCTTAGAAATTAGCCATTTTATAACTAAAGAAACTGAGCCCACAGCTAAAAAAATACTGGAGCCCAAAGAAGTTAATTCATCTGGCCCAAGATCACACATCTGGTTAGTGCCAGAGCTAAGACAGAAAATCTGTCAGTCCTTCCTTCCATTTCTCACTAACCGGTGCCACTGCCGTTTTAACTTCCTTCCACCACTACTAGTGTTCTGTGATTCCAGGAGGAATTCTCAACCCCCTCACTTTCCTGATGCCCGGGAATTCTTATTAAGTTATGACTAACAAAGTATAAAATATGAGTCAAAATTTAGTCCCTAACAAATTCATTGTGACTTTAATGACTCGGGCAGTTGTTTCATGCAGCAAAAACAGGAAGATCGCACACAATAAGGCGCCTGTCTCACAGATGGGCTCCTGCCTTGACGGCCATCCACAAGAGTAACTGCTGGGGCTGTCTTCCTCTCTCTTTGGCTACATTTTTCATTGGCACGATTTTTACCTACAGTTTTTATCAAGAGGTTATGAATGAGAGGAAAGTGCTTGCTTTGTCCAGTCTTTGATAGGCAGATGGATATGGATTCATTCCTAAGTGATTTCCAGGTGAACCCCTGACAAGCCCGGATTAGTTTTAGAAGTATTTTTTTCACGTGCTTGATACTAGCCCCTTGTATTATTACTCTCTAGCATTTTTTTTTTCTCTTAAAAACATCATGATTTAGGACTGCAATGAACCTGAAATCATTCCAGTCCATCCCTATGTGATTAATTTAACTAAGAACATAACCAAGAGAATTCCTAGCTTGCCAGTGGATCTTTGCACAAATCTCAAACTAGTTGCCCAATGAGAAATATAAAAAATGATTAAGTGTTTCATCACTTCATTAAATTCTGCCTCAGAAAAAATCTTTGTCTGTAGCAATGAAGCTAAAGAAAAATTGAAGCCATAAATAAAAATGTTCATATTAAGTATAATGGAGTTTCAGCTTTTGCTCTTCCAGTTGCTCTGAACAACTTCCCACTATGAAAGGTTGCCTATTTTTAAAAATTCACATGATTTTATAGAGAGGATATATTTTAGGCAAGCAATATTAAATTGTTTATGTAGAGACTCTTTATCTTTTCAAAACATAACTGCAGTTTCTACAGTGGTCACGAATCTAGTGTTGGACATACGCTTAAGGAAGCGTTGAAGCATTTGTGGTACTAAGGGTTCACCCACAGACTTTGCTTGTCTGCATTGAAAAGGGGCTTCAACCATTTTCACTGGGGATATTATTTCTAGGTAGGGGCTAACAGAGCGTTCTTGTGAAAGCACATTCTTAACTGACAAGTGGAATCTGTGTACATTAGGTAGGAGAGACACATATATCTTTGACAGAGCATGCCCCTGTTTGTGGCTTTCTCTATGGCATTTGATAAAGTAATAACGTCCATTCCTTTTGAGTTTTGTAATTCCTTGAGACACATTTTTCCTCCAGAGCTATTTTACTCTCCTTTTTGGACCGAAGACCCAACTTGATAAGAGGGTAGGGAGACTCCAGTGTTCTTCAAAATATAAAAGTCTGCAAGGATGATAAGTATTTTTCTTCCTTTGTTGGTGACTTACTCTTATGAATGAAACATTTCTGAGTTGGGTTGTTTTTCTCAGTAGCAATGAGAGAGTTTTGTTTTCTGGGAAATACTGGTTGCTGGTAACTTATGTGTCCAGACTGTAGGAGGTTGCCACATAATTTATCATAACTTAGCAGGTTCAGGATGAGAGACTGAGACCCTAACATCATGCGTCACTCTCATTTTGCATATGGGAAGTGAAGTGACTTCACAGGCCTGTTAGCAAGAACTGAGAAGGAAAGGCTAGTCTGGCACGTTGTTGCTGCGCCTGGCTCAACAGAAACAACTCCCATGTGGGAGTCAGACACTGAAAACCCAGCTAAGCTGAGCTCCCCAACCTTCGCCTCAGCCTTCACCTCAAATACAATGCAGATCTATTCCATACCTTGATGTGTCTCTTCTCCCAAGCTGGCACCAATCACGCTAATTGGACTCCACATTACTAGGATGTGAAAGGGCCCCGGTCTGCTCCTCAAAGGCCCTGTCTGCCTTCCTTAGTGTGTACAGAGCACAACATAAGTGGGCCCTTCATAAACGCTTTTTGATGAGAGCAATGATTGCCTTAGTCAGTGTGGTCGGGCCCTCCCTTATGGGGGAGGAAAACCACGGCGGTTGCTAAGCGACCTTTAAAGGACTGGGCTGGTTTCTGACACCAAGTGACCGCCATTTGCGTACTTCATTATGTGTGTTTTACGGTTACCTTAAGATGACTTTGTTTTTTTGGTGACATTTCCATGCTTCCAGCAAAAGGCTCATAGAACTATTTTAGGCACGAGGAGGAGGGAGGTCGTATTCATCTGTTAACTACTTACATGAGTACTGGCCCCTTCAGTAGTTCGGTTTATTCTCAGCTCTGTAACTGAAAGCCACTCCCTGCTCCCACATTGGGTCAGATTGACAAGGTACACCAATAGGGTCCTGTGACAATAGGAGGTGATAGAAAGAAAGTAAGGAGAAAAGTCTTTCCTAGTCTTTTGTCTTTGAATTTCCACCTGTTCCTATATTCTGAGCTCAGGGGCCAATATAGGTTATATTAAGCACTTGCCCAACTCTTTCCAGACCCCTTTAACTATTGTGGTTAACTATCATGCTCTAATATACCCACCCATTTCTCCTAGGATATAAGTTGATTAAAAGATTGAAAAGAGTTTTATTTTTCACTGCTGTATCTTCAGCATTTTGCCTGGCACATTTTAGGAGTTTAATAAATATTTAGCAAATACATGATAAAAATGATATGATTAAAATAGTGCAAATCTGATTGACTTCAAAATTTTTCTAAATATTTCAGAGAGACCAAAGGAATCAAAATGAGGGTGGTTATTTGAATGTTACATTTGGCAAAGTCTAGTGCACAGACTTAGTTAGAAGAAATCATCTGTCTGTATGCTTTTCACAAGATATTTTTACAATGTTCCAAGTACAGTTTACTTTGTCCAAATTCAGCTGATCAATCAGAGCATAGAAGCCTTTATTTTCCAAGTTTTAAGTCTTTAGTGTAAGGGCCTGTCTTCTGAGAACTGAAAATGAGATGTCATTAAGACTGAGCAGTTATGTCTTAAAAGCCAAGTAACTTGGAATTTATGCAATTCATCTGGAATTCAAAATGGCATAACAGTTCAGTAAGTAAACACAGTAGCTGAGGTGACTGATTCAGAGAACCCTAGTTACTGCTACTAACATATTGTGTCATGGGAAAACACATGTCCTCCCACAGGATTACCCAAAAAGGGTGACTGTGCCTCTTCGAGAACAGTGTATAGTGCAGTGAGCCAGAGGGTGGCCATACAAACTTGCATTGGCCTCACCTCCAAAAGCTTGGTTTCCCGAGTACGGGCAGTGGCCTGATGGGGGCTTAGATGCTCAAAGTGAAGCTGTTGGCAGTGCAGGATGCTCATTTGAAAGAGGAATGCCTCATAGGAAAGAGCTGATTGTGTGTGTGTGGGGTGTGTGTGTGTGTGTGTGTGTGTGGCAGGTGTTGTTGCCATGGTGCTTTGTGACTCCTTTAATGTGCTGTATGTAGTTGAATTCCTGGACATTCAGGGTAGGGTAACCAAGAGAAGGGAGAAGGCAGGCAGGGAGTGTGGGGGGCTCTGGGTAGGGAATTCCACGGCAGTAGGACTCTAGCCTTAGACTTCCCTTTTGTCTGTTCTCTAACACTAACAAGGGGGGTTGGATGGGGGGAGTGCCTACAGGAAAGGAACGACTTTCTCAACATGCCCCAGCTTACTAAAATAAAATGAATAATAAATTGAACTCCTAAATATTTCTAACATGAATTAGAAGATGTAACACTAAAATATCAAAAATCATAGTAATTCATACCCCCAAATAATTTGCCATTCACACAGGAAACAATATCTTGTATTTCTGAACCCACGCTAGACCCTAGATCAAAAGGCTTCACATGCTTAATTTTTTGAATGCCATCTAATATGCATATTAATGAGCTGATGAAATGCAGAAAATTGCCTTCTGAATATGAAATACTTTTAAAATGAAATAATTCTTTCCCATTCATGTAAAAGAAGGCTGAATCCATTGGCATACTGTTAGTGAGCAAAAAAATTCTCCAAACGTAGTTTTAAAAAATCTTCTTGTGTACAGAAAGCCTCGTCTGAAAGCAGTCGTAGTCTTCACCCTTTTATTATTATTTTAATGTTCAGAAAATACATTGAATACACCATCACTTTGAAACCATTCGAGTGGCTGAGCTCCATGCAGAGGCTGTGTCTGCAGAGGAGAGAGGGTTAAGAACACCTAGTTGAAATGGGGGAGGGTACTGATTTCAGCTTTCCTTAAATATTCATGGGGCTTCCTCCATTTTAATCTTCTCCTTTTTAAAAGATGGCTGTGTTTCCCAGTCTGGCAACCCCTCAGGAAAGAAGAATTGCTCCTTCCCTGCAGAGTTCAGCTGAGCAGGACTAAGATAGGGTGGAAACCCCTTCGGCCACTGGGACTATTTATTCATAATTCATAAGTGCTGCACAGCAGCCAGCTGAATCCATTTGGACAAGCTCTTGTTCTTTCTGCAATTCCTGATTTCATTACTCTCTCTGGCAGAAAAGAAGCAGGGAGCACAGGCTTCTTGCAAGAATGGAGTGCGAAGATGGGCTTTGCGTGATGCCTTAAGTTTTGGAGGCTTTGTCTTTAATAAGTTTTGATTATTTTGCCACTGACTGTGCAAGGCTTTCCTGATCCTCTCAGGACTGCTCTCTCAGAACTGTGAATTCTTTCAAAGGGATCTGAGGAGTGTGGCCAGGAGAGCATTCCAAAATGCCTGAGGCAAACTATTTGTTATCTGTATCTTGGGGTTACATCAAGGTGGGTTCATTTGATTCTATTATGTGTCTTTGATAGAATTTGAAACATTTTTATCTGCACGTTTTCTGTGAAGTAGAAAACATCTGTAATGATTTAATCTGTATTGTCACTGATCCCCATGGGAATACTTATTATGAAATAAGGCATGTTATATTGCATTGTATTAAAATAGATGGTGCTGTCCCTTAATTGTATTCTTTTCATACAGCTCTATTTTTAGAGGATGCTTTCCCCCTTTGTTTTCCCTTAAACTTCTCATGTATAATCTCTTTTCACTGTATAGATGAACTCACATTGTATTTTAGAGTTAATTTCCAATAAATGTATTTTAAGATGATCTTACATTTTGAAGTAAAATTATCTTATTCTCTATTGAGATTCTTTTTCCTATGTTTTCATCTTCAAAAGAAATCAGATGTTAATTCTAAGAGATCTTAAGAAAACCTTTTTCCTAAGATGCCGTTATATTGTATTTTGTAAAAATAGTATCATTTATCTAACGGTATCAGCTCATCCCACCTCTTTGTTCTTAGACAGCAAAGTTGTAAACATATAAAGTGATAAATCGTTAATCTTTAGGTGGTTAATACATATTTGTTTTTCATACACAGTTCAAAAGGATGCTGAACCGGGAGCTGACACACCTCTCAGAAATGAGCCGATCAGGGAACCAGGTGTCTGAATACATTTCAAATACTTTCTTAGGTAAGATATTAAATGTCAAAGCTCTTTCATAACTGAGATTTTTCATTATTAACCTCTGCAAACCATCAGGAACATCCCTATGTGAATTTAAATGAGACAAAACCATATGAAAACAAACCCATTTAAAATAAGAACTAAGGCAGCTTTTTAAGAGGAAAAAATGAGCAGGAAGATGTTGTAAAAAAATAAGTAAATAAAAATAGCCATCAAAGAGAGAAGTTATTATGGGCTAGGTGTATTTTTATGGACCTCAGATCACCTCTTATCTCTCCACCCACTTCCATCTCTGCCAAGGTGGGAGGGGATGTTTCAATCACTCAAACTCTCTGCATGTTCTGTAGTCACATTGCTAGTATCTAACACATGACAAGAAAAGGTTTGCATCAATAATTCCTTAGCTGCTTCCTGTATCCTCTTTGATTATTAGTGTCTCATGTTTAATGCCACCCTATTGTATAATTATCTTATTTTGACTATATTTTTCTTTATTGAGGCCTGTAGAATCTGTTAGTCTGTACTTCAAAGTAAATGGGAAGCATTTAGATTCTGATTCTGTGGACTTCAATTACCCCTGAATTATGCTTGTTTCCAGAACTCCACTTTCCAGGGATATGACCTTCTTACAGCTGATCACCCTTCTTTTTGGCATAACTACACATCATTATATCAATGAGCATCTGCCTTGATGCCTATGGAAGCACATACCTTTTCTGTTTTTATTCTGAAAATCAATCCTATTTGTCTAACAGCAAAGCAGTTCCTGCTGCCAACAGATCAATCTTAGACCAGCTTACTGCAAAGCTCAGGGAAGTACTCTGCACCTGGTGGGTACCTGACAATGAACAAGTACCTTCCCAGCTGTTTCCAAGGTGTGGGGGTCTGCAGCACTGGGTCTTCTCCAGCTGCAGACCTTTGTCAAAGAACAAAGGAGAAGAATTTTTCAGACATCTGAGCTCCAGGAGGTAGCTAGAATCTAATGGTACAGAAAGCATTATATACTGATTTTTTTATTCTCCATCATGCCCCTTTTATTCCTTTGAAGCCAGGCATCTTTCCCTGTACATTGCAGATATACTCTGTTCTGTGCAACACCCAATTGTTTTTCATCAGCTTGTTTTAGGGACATTTACAGTTTTGTGACTCTGGGAGAGAAGAAGAAAATCAATAAGTGCAAGAATTCATTTTTCTTTCCATAAACATATCAGGGCTCTTCTGTCTTAGAAGAGATGCTCGTGACTAGAGTAAAGCTGCATGAAGTCCCCTGAGCCTTTAATAATTCAAGACTGCACCTAAGCATTCCTCTTCATTGTCATTTCTTACACTGCCCACTTGCCAAGGACAACAAGCATATTTTAGAATGCTCAGTAAAATCTTTTGGTCTTGAATGGCTATCAAGTGAGAGAGTTGATAAGATAATAAAGATGGGTTCTCAGTCTTAACTCTGTATCTGAAGAACAGGCAAATGTCAACTCTCTGTCAAATGTTCCATTTGCTATTTAGGCACATCTCTTGAGGAAAAACAATTATTTGTCTTTTTATTACTCCAAAATTAAATGGTCAAGAACACATCACTGAGAAAGGTGGTTAGGATCTCAGTCCTTACAGACTCAGCATGAGGAGGGTAGTCTGCATGTGAGTGTGTGAGTGTGTTTGCGTGTGTGCTCGGACAAGGTAGATCTGATCAAATAGACTAAACAGACAGGTAAAAATGTTAAATATTCTTGGAAAAGTGTATAGAGAAAAAAACCTCATCACATAAACATAGGATGCATCATTTGCCTTATCTGTAAAATGGGAGCATTAGAAAAGATAATATCTGAGTCCTTTCAACGCTAACATCCTATGAGTCTGATACGGATGGGTTTTATTAGCCTTGCTATGCATACCTGGCAACCTGGATTCTCTGTCATAGACTGCAAACATGCAATCTGACCATCTTAAAAAGCAAACAAACAAACAAATACATAAAGCTTATTTCCAAATTGTAAGTTCAGGACATGGAATTCTTCATCTTGTCTTGTGAGTATAGTGAAAAATCCAGGAGGACCATGAATGTAGCCTTTTTCATAAACTGTCTGCAAGGAACTTTAATGACCTTAATCTAATTCCCTCATTTTACAGGAGAAAAAACTGAGGCCTAAAAGGGCAAAGTAACTCAACCAAGATTACTTGGCTAATATGCTCCTGATTGAGAACTGAGACCTGGCTCTCTTGAATCCTAGACCTAAATAACCTGTCCCTTTTTTAATGAGGAAAGAAAACTGGTAGGAACTCAGAACATAGAGAAGGAAATCACACTTAAGGGTATTTAAGTAATATATTCTCTCTTTTTTAAGATTTTGTTTTATTATTTTTTAGAGAGAGGCAGAGAGGGAGAGACTTCAATGTATGGTTGCCTTTCCCCTGCCTTTAGCTACAGACCTGGCTGGAATTTGAACGAGCAACCTTTGGGTTCGCAGGTGGGCACCCATCCACTGTGCCACCAGCCAGGACTTTAAGTAATATATTCTTGTGGAGAAAAGTCATTAGGAATCAGGACTATTGAACCTAAAAATAAAATGTTTATTAACGGATTTCAGTAATTTAAAAAGGTCCCATTAGAGCATAGCAACCGTCTCAGGAGCACTAAGTGAGGAGGCCTTAGCCGAGTCACTTAGATCTGAAGAGCAACATCTCAATAAGAGTCATCAAATGTTAAAATGTGTCATCAGAGGGAAGGAATCCCTTACTCCAGGGATCTGTGAAAGTTGTGTTACATTTCCACCACAAGGACAGTGTCCCGATAATCCAGAAGGCAGGTGAGAGACCATTTCCTAGGGCAGCTACTTCTTGATGCCATTATATGAAAATGGGCTCCAGATTGCCGGTATAAGAAGTAAAGCAGGACCTACAGGAAGGAAACATAATTAATGCAAGATGCTTAGATGTGCTATTACAATTTAGTTAATATTGTTATAAACCAAAAAAACCATCCTTTTAAATCCCCTACTTACTTACTGTCTTAAAAGCTAAAACATAGAATTTTCAAGGTGCAAGGAAAAGAATTGAGGAACTTTGCCTGATCAAATGGTGTGATCTAGCAAGGAAATCACCTCAAATTATGCCAGTACAGAATTTTGACATGACCATGCTTTTTTTTTTTCTTTTTGCTTCTTTTTGTTTGTTTTATTTGTTTTATATGAGTCTACTGGTTCCCCCACTGTAATCTGACCAGTCTGTGTTTCAGGTTCTTTCCACATTTTGCTGGCTAAGCATTTAACAGAGGAAATTCAGCATAGGGAAAAGCATTTAACAGAGGAAATTCAGCATAGGGAAATCTGTCCGTTGTTCCAATGCCTGCATAGGGAAATGGCCATTAACGTCAAATTGGCACTGTGTGAATAGTGGCTTTCTTCTTCATTGTAATGTTCCAGACAGAGGCACAGTAGTGGTTCAGCCCAATTACTCACTGCTGCAGGGGATCTTTAACTAAACAAAGGGAAAAACTGCTAGTCCCACTAGAGGTACTTATATCAGCGGGTGCGCAGGGGGATCCAACAGCCTGTTTATTCAGGCATGATGAAGAACAGTGAAGAACTGTGGCTGGGAAAGGCATGGGCTATTGTGACCTTTCATTTTAGCAGAAGTAGTAATATTAGGAGTGAAGTAACAGAGAAAAGTAATTTCAACAATAACATATCACTTTTAATGCTAGAAACTAGGAGAGCTGAAAGAGATTTTTTACAGGAACCTCAAGGCCTGGGTTCTATGCTATTAAAGCACTGTATCTGGAACATAGTAATTGTAACATAAATATCTGTTGAATAAATTGCCCTTTGAGCTTGGGTAACTTGCTGACTTCATCTGAAAAGTAAGAGTGTGGTATTATTATTGGTTCCCAAACCTGGCTCTGACCATCAGAGTCACTTGGGAAGCTTTCAAAAAGCACTGATTCAGTGGGACTGGGTGGGGCTCCTAAATCTGTATTTTTTGAAAGTTCCCTGAGTGCTGCTGATGCTGAACCAGGTTGGAAACCCCTAAACTCATCAAAATGGCCACTAAAATTCCTCCATAAACAGAAGTCATAGCATGACTGATGAGCCCAGGAGCTTGTGGGCACTAAGAGGTGACACAGATCTGGGGAGAGAATACCAGGAGCTAAGCATGTGCATGTCTGCTGCTTCTGTCTCCCTGTGCTCACTCTGCTGTGTGGAGTTGTCCCCGGGGCCCCATGAACAGGCAGAGGGTCTCAGAAGAGAACATGTGACTGCCATCCTCTGAAAGTGCTGGCAGTAAATAGTCTAGGTCCCAGCATGCCAGCTGGAACCATGTCATTTTCAAATGGAGGAATTGTATTTGTACTAAAGTTTCACTGGAACAAGCAGAGATAAGTGTAGGAACTTTTGAAAACTACATTAATTCTTTCAGCCACAGAGTATTATCTAGTTCAATGAACCAGCTTTTAAGCTAAGTAATCAATTATTGCCTCATTGCACTCCCAGGCATTCTGTGGCTCGAAAGAGTTAATGAATTTTTCAGAAATATCAGGATACATCCTCCTGTGGAGTCAAATGGAATATTTGATGGCTGATATTTTTAATAACACTATATAGAGAAAAGTGCTTCTATGAGCAGGTAAACATGCTTTTTAAGTAATTCGAGCTCTACTATTACCTTCTTGTAGTAGAATTTTTTAAAAGAATAAATGAAATGGTCATAAATGTTTAATAGCTGCAACTATTTTAATAAATTTCATGACTATTAAAATGAGAAGCATTGTTTATCATTATTTTTAAGTAGAATTAATAGACACAAGGCATGAAACAAAACTGAAATTACAGTCTTCTCCTAAACCACAAATTGTGATTAGTCAGGGCTTTAAAGTAATTATTTGAAGATTATAAACTATCCATTTTTCTAATATACATTCTTCTTATCTAAAATGAAATTTTAAGTTATATCCAGCTGAAGTTATATGGATTTTTTAATTAAAAAATAAATACACATATAATAAAATGAGCAGAACATAAAGCCTGTCTTTAGTAACCTGGTCTTGGCTGCATGAAACATTTCTATTATTCAAACACAAGCCATTAACTTAAAAAAATCTACGTAGAAATAGCGATGCCTTGCCTTGAAAATGTACAAGTGTAATTTTCCTAAACTGAACAGCAAACAGAAGAGTTGGAATTGACTCCTAACTGCCACTTCTTGGACAACTTACTTAGCTCCTCTGGGCCTCGTTTGCTTAGTAATAAAATGGAGCAAAATATTTTTCTTATCTGCCTCACAGGATTGTCCTGAAGATCACATGAGATAATGCATGACAGTTCTATGCAAAATTCAGTGGCAATGCTTAGAAGTGGTTTGCATATTGCAGTGGGTTCTCCTTGACACTCAGGGCCTGAAGAACTTGTTCCTTTGTTACAGACAAGCAGAATGATGTGGAGATTCCATCTCCCACCCAAAAAGACAGAGAGAAAAAGAAGAAGCAACAGCTCATGACACAGATAAGTGGAGTGAAGAAACTAATGCATAGTTCAAGCTTAAACAATACGAGCATCTCACGCTTTGGAGTCAACACAGAAAATGAAGATAATCTGGCCAAGGTGGGTATGCCCTGGGGCGGGCAGCAGTGATGTGTGGATGGAGTTCTGCTTCACAGCAGGGAGTGCCTAAAAGGACCTGCTAGAAAATAGTAGTAATCACTTTTGCTTTATTATTAAATTGTATAATAAGGAGACTGTTGTGGCCTCCTTGTCCATTGATGCACTAATTAAAGACCTTTTTTTCTATGCAAAATATCATTTTTCACCCTAAATTGGATTTGTAAATGGATAGTTCCTCATGAATGAGAATTCTACTGAAGGTATACTGGAAGAATCCAAGGAGAGGCCAGTGGGCAAGGTTGAATTACCCCAGACGACATCTAGGGAACTGTATGCCAAGGTCTAATGGGAAAATATGAGCCGATTGGCAGAGCTGGAGAGGAAATGAGAGAAATGGACAGCACTGACTCTTGAGCCCAAACGTCAGTAGTGAGGAAGGCATAGAAATGGTTCATATATGATCTAGGGGGGCTGCACCAGCTGATTTCTGAGGTTCTGTCAGCCTTGTGAGAATGTAATGAGCTCACTGTGAGCAAAAGGACGTTCAGTGAGGCCTCTGAAAATAGCTTTAGAGTAAGGTCGATTACACATGGGACTAAGCCTTTAGAGAAAGCCTATATCCCTCACTGCAGGTGATAATTAAGAATGAAATAAACTGTTCCTTTAATCAGATAATCTTAGAATAATCCCATAACATAGGGCTGAATGATGTTTCTACCAAGTTTATCTGTGACCTAGGAGCTGTAGAATATCATATGTGACTAGTATCCTTCATTACATTAGGGTTGATTTATGTATATTCTAGCAGCTGAGTCTTTCTGAACTGTTCCTTAGTGATAATAACCAAAGAACAGAGGAGTTTTCTAGCTCTAATCACTTGCAGCTACCTCTGATCATGCCCTGGTTGAGGACTGATGAGGCAAATATGGGTCAGCAACTAAATTTATAAATGAAATATATAGAAACTTGTAACTAGAATGAAAAGGACACCCACCCCCCTACATCATTCCATTTTAATTTTTTCATGCAACTAGAATACTCTAAAGAGACATTTGAAAGACTTTGCCAGCCATTGTCCAAAAGTAAATAAAAATAATAAGGTATGCTAAAAAATAAAAAAAAAAAAAACCTGTTCTTATTCCTATGTTCCTCTCATTTTTATTATAGGAGCTGGAAGACCTGAACAAATGGGGCCTTAACATCTTCAATGTGGCTGGATACTCACACAATAGGCCCCTAACATGCATCATGTATGCCATATTCCAGGTGAGTAAACTGGAAGGAATACTGGTAATTCATTCCATTGCATGACTCTATGGTTTTGTTCTATCCCAGCTTACTTTTCTGATTTGGCCGTTTTTTTGTTTTTTTTTTTCATTTTTGGATATCCACTTATTAATTTTCTAATCTGTTTTACAATATAGGAAAGAGACCTCCTAAAGACATTCAAAATCTCGTCTGATACATTTGTAACCTACATGATGACTCTAGAAGACCATTACCATTCCGATGTGGCATATCATAACAGTCTACATGCTGCTGATGTAGCCCAGTCAACACATGTTCTTCTTTCCACACCAGCATTAGATGTGAGTAGTTATACTCTCTTTTGCATACCTGCCCATCTGCCTTAAAAAGTGCCTTACAACATGTAATGTATTTGTGGAAATAATGTAATTAGACAATTGTATATTCTTGAACTCATTCTTGATTATATATAGCATCTATCAATTGGGTTACTAATATCAGAGTGACCTTCCTTTTATAACTTTTAATTGAAAACTTATTTAATTATCAAGCAATTAACAGTATGCTTTATTTTTCATTGTATCTTTAGTAATAATATGTGTCTAGATAAGTGACTGATATATAGTATATCCTCAATATGCATGTACTGATCCGAACTGCCCACACCATCCCAGGCCTTGTGAGGGATAGCATAGAAACATAATATATATTTACCCATTTAGTTCCTGTTAGGAGTAAGCATCCGTAGGATTATTGTCCAAAGAATTCATAAAACTGGCTATGCGGACTGAAGAAAAGTAACTGAAAATCTAGAGCTGAGAATTGCTGGAAGATGGCTATGACTCCTTTCCCAACAGATGAATGCATTTGTGTGTATCAATATCAGCAGCAATGAACCCTGCAGACCAAGTTCTTTCTTGGCAAACAGCAGTGGTAGTCAGGCACTTCCAAAACGGGTAGGATCACTGCAAGAAGGGACTTGCCCACCTTTATCCAACCCCAACTTTTCAGGTTCCTTTTGGAAGGTCAAGAAAGATTAAACAGACCACATCTCTATTGCTTGGGTTCCATATTTTCTAAGAAATGAAATCCAAGAAGACTTGGGAAAGTAAGATGGAGCTAAGTCTGTCATAGTTTCCTAAAGGAAATGTTCTGTATAAGTATCAGAACCAACACTGTTTTTCAACTATTCACTATTATTGATAGGATACTTATTGTGACACCAGAAATTGTCTGAGTGCTGCAGATATTTCAAGAAGAAAGACTTCAATGTATCCTGAGTAATTAGATGGATCTCCATGGGAGAGGTGAAAACTGAGCCGGCATTTGAACGGCCAGAAGATCTGAGTCACGGAAGATAAGAAAAGACATTTTAGCCAAAGAAAAACATTTTAGCGAGAAGGAATATATTCTTAAGTAAAATCCTAGGCTTAAATCATTGTGTACCATTGGAGGCAGAGGAGGCTTCATGACATGGCATGAAGGAGTTGAGCAGTAGAGCATTTGGTTTCACTTCTTAGAAATGTTCTCAAATCCTGCCCATACTAAACATTTAGTGGATAGGTACTGAATAAAGGGATGAATGAATATATGAAGCCTTCTGGCTGTACTACAAATTTAGCTTTGGGAAGTAATTTACTGCCCGTCTTATGAATCTGGAATTGGCCTCTGTTCTCTAAGTTATGCAGCCTGAAAACATATGAAGGGTGTTATATCTCAGAGCGCAACCTGTCTGATTTGCTTTTTTGACCTTAAATGTGTTGGTGTTCTATAAGTACCATTCTGCCATACCACGTAGCCAGCAAACAAACATCAGGTACCATCTGATCACACACCATGAGCATTGTGCCAGTGCCTTCCCAAGCCTCAGCCAGTAGGCCTGAGGAGGGCATGGGCTCTGGCCATCATTCCTTTCATGTGGGACCTTATGAGGATGGATGGAACCTATGTTTAATTAAATTAGTATATGACATATTATAAAAATCAACAAACATTCCTTCTCCCAATGAGAATGAAATGGGATACTTCAGTGTGAAACTGAATAAGCAGGATAGGCAAATGGGACATGGAGTTAAATGTGCTCATTTTGCCCCGCAGGCCGTCTTCACAGATTTGGAAATCCTGGCCGCCATCTTTGCAGCTGCTATCCATGACGTTGATCATCCTGGGGTATCCAACCAGTTTCTCATCAACACAAGTGAGTTCACCACTAGGACAGTCATTCAAGTAATTGTATGAGTCACTGCTTAATTTTTTCCCTCCTAATGTTTTGTTATGGAGGATAATAAGAGTAATAATGAGGTAATCCTTCCATTCCACCCAAACTGGACAGACCTTTCCTGGATCCTGTGTCCAATTTGGCAATATAATTTTTGAGCCACATGGAGAACTTGCAAGGGGGGGTTCAGAAGGGAGCCATAAAAAGTACTGGATGTTTGGAAAATACAATATGTGAGGAAAGAGTAACAGATGTGGAAGTACTCAGTAAGCATAAGAAAAGGCTTGGGAATAAGGTGATAATGATCTTAAGTATTATGCAGGGCTCTCATGCAGAGCATGGTGACCCACTAGCGTCCTGCTCTACTGAGAAACCAGCCTCAAATGTTAGATCTGAGCAGGGGAACCCCCAGACAAAAGAAGATTCTGAAAAAAACACTAGTGGGTTTCCACAATTCAGGAGGAAGGGGCATTAAAATCCCACATGCTCTCTTCCAACACATAGGTATGATTATGGATTAGTCTGTGGCAGGGGAGATGAATTCAGTGAAACTTGCAGCTGGTTCAGCCTTAGGATCCTAAGCCATACTTAAAGGTTTTGTCATGCTCAACATGTTAAGGATTCATGCGAGTGAAACCCTGTGCATTCTCTCAGTTAATGCACTATTTCTAAATGCTGAAACTCTTAAGTACTTTTTCTTGTGAGAATATTGGTTCCCTGTTGACATGATTAACGTCAAGTGCTGATGGCTTTATAGAACTGTTTGAGCTACATGTAGAAGAGTCCTTGTCATACTTCACCGTCAGAATATCTGAGTGATGTAGGTGTAGTGTACTTTGTTTTTATTCTATTGTTGTTGTAGTTGTTTGCCTCATTCTTCTATTGAAAGAACATAAACTGAACTACTTGTCTGTGAGTTCTGTCAGCTGACACTGTGGTGTCATGAACCAATCCATGTATAGCTCAGTTACCTTCACACAGAAGAATGGTCTTTTTGTTACAGCCACCTACAACACTACAAGATATAAAGCCATTTTGTAGAGCTGTACCCCTGATCACAGGATGAGTGGGGCAAATGTGTGAAATGACTTACATATCCCGCTATCTTTACTGAGGATGTAACTCAAAGCACACAGTTAAAGCAATGGTGTGTGACATATTACCATTACTTGGCTATTATTCCTGATTAGGAGAAAAATGTGACTTCATGAGTTTGATGACCACATTCTCATTTGCAAAACTATGGTTCTGCCTAATGAAAGATGTCTGATTTTCTGTGTGTAAGGCAGGCTGGAAGCTGTAGTTTACGTATCCAGATATTGCCATCTCTGGTATGTAGAGCCAGATGGTAGAAAATTCAACATCAAGATTTTTCTAAAAAGTATTAATGTTTTGTCACCACATTTAGAGAAAGTTCCAAATAGCTACATTATTTGAATAAAACAAAATTTTACACTCAATAGCCTTGTCCTCTTTGAAAATCCAAAACACAGAAGAGTTGGCCAGTAGTAAATAAAAAAGTGAATGTACATAGTGTAGAAATCCTAATATATTTGATGAGGTTTAGTGGCATTCTCAGCTTATGCTTTTGCAAAGCACAAAATGTGTGATGACATATGGAAATTACAATTGATATAAAAGTAAGATTTAGCAGCTTGGGAATGCTTTTAACTAATCAAATTCTTCTGTCTTCTTTGTTTATTTAAAAAGAGCATTTTGTTTCTTCTGTCTATGTATTTCTTTTTTATTTTTTAATTTATTTACTTTTATTGTTGTTCTATTGCACTCCCACTCCCAGCCGCATTGCTCTCCCTTGCCCCAACCCCCACAGTCATCCCCACCCTGTTGTCCATGTCCATAAGTCATTTCTACCAGTTCCTTAACTAGATCCTTCACCTTCTTCTCCCCTCTCTCCCCCTCCTCACTCCCCTCTGGTCACTGTCAGTCTGTTTCTTGTTTCCATGCTTCCAGTTCTATTTTGCTCATTTGTTTGTTTTATTCATTAGGTTCCTGTATTAGGTGAGGTCATAAAGTGAAGAGGGAGAAAACAGATTTTTTTTAAATACCAGGGATTTTACTCAAAGAGAAATCTTACATACTAATAGCTATTAAAAGCACTTTTTGCTTAGAAACTGACTACATTCCTTTGTAGAGGGCGACTGTTTCTCTAAGGAGAAGTGACATGTGGATCTTGGTTTTTTTAACTATTTCAATAGAACTAGATCTGATTTCACATTAAGGTAACGCCAGCCTTTGATTGTACCCCTTTTTATTAAGTCCTCATGTTTTCTTACTTATTAGATTCAGAACTTGCTTTGATGTACAATGATGAATCTGTGTTGGAAAACCACCACCTGGCTGTGGGTTTCAAACTGCTGCAAGAAGAGCACTGTGACATCTTTCAGAACCTCACCAAGAAGCAGCGTCAGACACTCAGGAAAATGGTTATTGACATGGTAAGACTTCAGCCTCTCTGCATTACCGTCACAGGAGGGGAAAGTTCTCTCTGAAAAACTGAGCTCATTGAGTATTTTTGTTTTCTTTTTACTCAAGGTGTTAGCAACCGATATGTCCAAACATATGAGCCTGCTAGCAGACCTAAAGACAATGGTGGAGACAAAGAAAGTGACAAGCTCAGGGGTCCTTCTGCTGGACAACTACACAGATCGCATACAGGTACTTGAAAAAAGCCTTTGATTGAACACAAAGCCATACCAAACAATAATGAAAATAAACTTCAGTTAGTTGCATGGCCTAGGTTACTACTACAGCTTTGGGCTTATTTTAAGAACAGACTAAGCAAGCTAAGAAATAACTAAAGAAAACATTGCAGCTCATTCTCTAATTTATTAGGAAAAACAGCCCTATTTATTGAATTGCTTAGTTCTAAAAATAAACAGCAAGATGTATTTCTAATAGAATATACGTGACTGCTGGTCCCCAAAGCTCATGTTTAGATATAAATCCCATTGACTTGCGTGTTAAGTCTATTTTGGTTATACAAATTGCCCTCAGCTGGTCTCCTCTTTCCACAAGTGGAAAATATGAAGATATCTACTTTGAGTAATTCTTTGCATTTTTTTCCAAACTGAGGAAAGGAAATGGTGGCAGTATCTGACCTCTAATGTCCTTTCCAGTTTTTAAATTCAATGACCATCAATTTAAGAAGACACACATTTTCCCTTTTGGGACTTCTATAATAATAGTAAAGAACCAGCTCTGGCCAGCACCGTTGTAATTCTGCGCTTCTGGTGCACACATTATAATTATAATACAACTCAAATGTTCTTGGATTTGGTACCAAGTGTACTAGTACAAAAGGGATACAATGTTCTAGTATTATTTACACCTAATTTTATGGGATTTCCAAAACTTGATCATTTCAGGTCCTTCGCAACATGGTACACTGCGCAGACCTGAGTAACCCCACCAAGTCACTCGAGTTGTATCGGCAATGGACAGACCGCATCATGGAGGAATTTTTCCAGCAGGGAGACAAAGAACGGGAGAGGGGAATGGAGATTAGCCCGATGTGTGATAAGCACACAGCTTCTGTGGAAAAATCCCAGGTATCTGCTATAAAGTTTTCAAAGTTTTGTTTTGTATTTTAAGATTTTATTTATTATTTTTCAGAGAGAGCGGGAGGGAGAGAGGCAGAGAGGGAGAGAGACATCAATGTATGGTGGCCTTTCACCTGCCTCCAGCTATGGACGTAGCTGGAGACCTGGCTTGCAACCTGGTTATGTTGCCCTGGCTGGGAATCAAACCAGCGACCTTTGCTTTCGAAGGTTGGCTCCTTATCTACTATGCCACCAACCAGGGTAGTTCTCAAAGTTTTTGTAAATTCTACTCGTAGAACTGAGGGGTTCTACCTATTTTCCTTTGGACAGGATATATGTATGAAATTATAAGGAAGCAACTACCTGTTGAGTTCCATTAAAATCATAAATTCACTCAATTTTACTGAGTGAGATAAAGGAGTCAGCAGAATCCATCCAACTTTGAACTGTGTAGCCTCAAACAGTTTATATAGTTGTCATTGATCTTAGCGAATCCAGCCAATTGACCTGAACACTGTGGCCTCCTCCATCTCATCCATCCAGATTTCTCCTGGTTCTCGCCCTTTATTTAGGATCTCTGTTTCCTGTAACCTATTTCTGCTGTCTGTCCATAATCAAGCACACCATCACCAGGAGTAGTGAATCTCATTCCTACAAGTCTCTGCCTCATAATCCAAGCCCATCCTGTGTTCCCCTACCAAGGTTACATCTACTCTCTGAGAACCTGCTGACATCTGATTGTATCCAAAGCTACAAATTTCCCATGGGCTGAAGACTGGGGATAATGCACCCAAGGCTGGGGGAATACAGAAACATCCCAGATGCCTCTAGCTACAGAGAATGGACAGAAAGTGTCACTATCCCTGCAAAGGCTTTAGGGCTAGCTGAAATGTTATTTTATTCAGGACAACAAATGACCTAAGCCAGGTGGGCATGATTGAGAGTGAGTCTATAGGCTGTGCAAGGCCTTCCTCATAAAAGAATTCAGAGTATTTTTTCATTAATGTTTATCCTCTTCCCTCATTACCTGCTACCCCCAATCTACATACTCATTATATCTATACAGTTCCTTTGCAGTTATTACTTTGTTGCTTCTTAAATAAAGACCAATCACATGAGTTTAAAATATGTAGAAGTACTCTAAAAGTCTAACATGCTATAATAATGCAAGATAATAGTAATTTAGAGGCAATACAAATACCCTACAGCAGCAGTTCTCAACCATTTTTTATCTCATGGCACAAAAAAACTACTAAAATTTTGCAGCACACCAAAAAATACATTTTTTGCCCATCTGACATAAAAAATAGGTATAACTTTGATTCATTCACACCAGATGGCTATTGTTATGTTGGCTGTTGTCATTTTTTATTCAACAATCTAAGGGAAAAGAAGTCAGTGCCCCTGACTAAATACTCAGGTATTTTATGTTTAAAAGTTCTCATAGCACACCAGTGTGCCCCTTATGGTCCACCAGTTGAAAATCATTACCCTAAAGCCTTAATTAGAACGAGACAGTGATGAATGAATTAATTAATTAGGAATAAGGCCCTTTTATTAACACCAGTGATTTTTTTGTATTTATGTAATGTCATGCAGTTTCCCATACATTTTTCCATACATTATCCTATTTGAACCTCCAAACAGTCTTGTGAGATAAACACAGCATGCATTTCCCAAGTGTGTCAGGTGAAGAAGCTGTCCTCTTGGTCCATTTCACCAGCTCTGTAGTTACTCAGCTGCCCTCTACCCAAAGCTATTCACCCTCCATCACTATGAACAGGTCTCTGTCGGGCCATGACACTGTGTCCGCTCTGGTGTTTCCCACATATGCACTCTGGTGACCTGAGTCTGAGGAGCCTGGCTAATAAAGCCCTTGATTAGATGCTTTTAGGATTTGTAGAGTTCTCTCATCCCCAGGACCCGGGAAATAAGCAACTAGAGGCTACCTTTCCAAGAACGCTGAGCATTTAGCAGAAGCAAAACAAAGGAAGAAAGGAAATGATTGCATTATGTTCAGCTGATTCAGTTTTCGCCATTGCCTTAGGCTTTTTTTTTTTTTTTGCTCCAGTCCCTGGAAAACACCTTGGACACCCAAAGGTCTGTCCTGAAAGTATTGAGCCAATGTCAATATAATTGAAATAGTTTGTGTGGCTAATACTTTCAGAACAGACCTGATAGGCACTAAAGCTCATTAAATACAGATGAAGAAGAAAAGGGGGACAGGGAGTGAGTGGAAGCAGGAGAAATACCTTAATCATCTTCATTGGTTCTTAAAACCAGTGCAGATTAGAGATGCCTTTTGTGTGTGTGTGTGAATTCTGCTAAAGCTAGGGAAGCACCAGAGAAAAGGTGGATGGATGGATAGATAGATGTAAAAGAATCACTTATGACTAAGATTCTTTGATACAGTTCAGCTTTAATGTATTAAATGACTGGTGAAAAAAAACTAGAATGTTAATAAAGGAAGTTTCCAACCGTATGTGAAGGTAGCTACATAATGTCCCATGGGCACAGGTCAGTTGCTCTTGCTCATCTCCCCCTGAATCCCAGCCCAGCATCCCTCCAGCTCTGCAGAACATGATGGGGGAATTCCATTCTCTCATTCGACTGGTGCCTATTCTTTCTCTCAACCTGCCCCCACCCCCAGTGTTTCCTGTTTGTCCCACAGTGAGGAGGTCAGAGTAAGGCCACAGAGCCAGCTCAAGCAGGATGCATATAGGCCCTGTGTAAACCATACCAGAGCCATAAGCCTCATATTTATTCACAGGAACACTAGCACAGGAACTGCTTAATTGTTTTCATTTTCCCTTCTTTCTCCCGATGGAAATGACTATAGGCCCTACAACTGCAGATGTGTCCACAGAGGGGATTTTTGTTGGTTTAGGGGCTTGAAGTACTTTAAGATGTTTGGCCAAACTCATTTACAAACAAAAAGCATTCCACAGAACTGCAGAAATTTCAGAGTAGCCAGGGGCTGGCTCCCCTTCATTTTGGAACAGCAGCATATTTTCATGTTATCAGGAAAAGAATGTTGAGTCAGACCTCATTAGAGCTGGGGCTTCCTTCTTCAGAGAATGACTCACAGCCTCCACGTAGTGAGAAAGTCATTCCCAGCCAGGGTTACATCCAGACTTCTTATCTGGCACTCGGAAAAGGAAAAGTCGTCAGTTATAGTGAGACGTGAGACGGACACAGGTTTTGGAATCAAAGCTCAGACTGAGTGCCAGCTTCTCCACTTACGGCTCTGTGACCTCTGTTGAGATATTTAATCTCAGTGAGTCTTAGTTTCCTCTTTGTAAATAGTGGATAACAACATTAACTTTGCAGAATTAATAGTGATAACATAAACCCAAAGGTAGCTGGTTCGATTCCCCAGCCAGGGAATATAATCAGGTTGCAAGCCAGGTCTCCAGCCAGGTCCGTAGCTGGAGGCAGGTGAAAGGCAACCATACATTGATGTCTGTCTCCCTCTCTGCCTTTCTCCCTTCCCTTCTCTAAAAATAATAAATAATATTTAAAAATCTTAAAAAAGAAAATAGTGATAATGTATATTGTATCTAGTGCAGGCTTTACCATACAGTATGTCCTCAAATAATGGAAGTCTGTTATTATTGATCTCTCTTGGGTTGTTGTTGCTTTATCCTTGTATGGAAACCAGGATGGCTTGTTTGGTTTTCAGGGGCCAGTCACAATAACAGGCATGTAACCTTATTTTTCTCCAGGTCGGTTTCATTGACTACATTGTCCATCCACTGTGGGAGACCTGGGCAGATTTGGTGCAGCCTGATGCCCAGGACATTCTGGATACATTAGAAGATAACAGGAACTGGTATCAGAGCATGATACCCCAGAGTCCCTCCCCACCGCTGGATGAACAGAATAGAGACTGCCAGGGGCTGATGGAGAAATTTCAGTTCGAACTGACCCTTGAAGAGGAGGATTCTGAAGGACCTGAAAAAGAAGGCGAGGGCCACAGCTATTTCAGCAGCACAAAGACACTTTGTGTGATTGACCCAGAAAATAGAGGTTCACTGGGAGAGACTGATGTAGACATTGCCACAGATGACAAGTCCCCGATTGACACATAATCTCCCTCTCTGTGTGGAGATGAACATTCCACCCTTGACAAGCATGTCAGCTGTATGGTAGGGCCAACCCACCCAGGGGGCCAAGGCCTGCACAGGACAAGGGCCATGTGGCTTTTCCAGTGACTTGAGTTTGGAGCCAGAATACAAGACCATGAAGCGAAAAGCAGCTCAGGAAATTCCACAGTTGGCTTGCCTTCCTTGCAAGCCTGGTGGAGAGCTGAAGCTTTATGTGGTACTAGAGGCCACGTTCAGATCACGGCTAATGGCTTAAAAATAGAAGACACAAAACTGCGAGAATTTTCTGCACTAAGTTTTGGGAATCTATCCCTTTTAGTGACTGAACTGACTAATTGTTCATTTACAAATCTACTCACCTGTCCCTTTGTCTGCCAACCTGTGTGCCTTTTTTGTAAAACATTTTCACGTCTTTAAAAATGCCTGTTGAATACCTAGAGTGTAGTGTCAACTTCTACACAGATAAGCATTCAAAGCTGACACAAACTTTTTTGACTCTTTCTGAGAAGAAGAAGAAGAAAAAAAAAAAAAAAAAAAACAGGAAAGAAAACGGTCTTCCTTCTTTCTTGGGCAATATCTTTCACTTTACTACAGTTACTTTTGCAAATAGAAAGGATACACTTCTAACCACATTTTACTTCCTTCCCCTGTTGGCCGTTCCAACTCCACAGTTGCCCTTACAAGGTATCTCTGTTTGCCCGCTCTGAACAGTATTTTTTCTCCTCTGGAGTTTTACATTTTTGCTTTCAGCAGAATCAAGTTGAGCAAACTAAAGGGTAGGAAGAGGTAGTTGGTTATATTATTCACAGTAACAGTCTGTGTTAAGTTCAGCCTAATCAGGCAGTGTGTCCTGTCATGTCCTGAAGCCCTTTGCCACTGGGAGTCGCAGGGTCCTGTCCTGCCCTGTCCCTCCGCCTTTCACTCCCACACCCACTGATGCCATTTTCAATTCAATGCTGCCGGCTCTCTCTTGCACTGCCTTCCTGCTAACACCTCCATAACTGTTTATAACCGTGTATTTATTACTTAATGTATATAATGTAATGTTTTGTAAGTTATTAATTTATATATCTAACATTGCCTGCCAATGGTGGTGTTAAATTTGTGTAGAAAACTCTGCCTAAGAGTTGCAACTTTTCTTGTAACGTTTTGTATTGTGTATTATATAACCTGAGCATCGCTAGGAGACACGGGGCCCGGTGCCAGTGAGGACATCAGTGGGCATTTCCTCAGAAGGTCTGCCCTTTTACCTGTCTGAGTTGCCAGTACTGCGCAACCCCCTTTCAAACCAGTTTTGGAAACAGGATTCTCACATTAGATACTAAAAGGTTTATACTGAGCTTTTACTTTTGTATAATTTCATAGGGATAGGGGACAACAGGATGTGGTTTTCATCCAGGTTCTCTACAATTCTGTGTACGCATGAGTTGGGTAATAATTGGGCTCTACTATAATCCTGGCTTCCGTTTTCAAAAAGCAACACTACATTTGTGCGCAGATGGTTCTCCTCAGTGTTACCAAACTACTGACTTCGAAAAGAAAGCCTCCTGCCTGCCATTAAGCAGGAATGTCATGTTCCAATTAATTACAAAAAGAAAACAATAAAACAATGTGAATTTTATGATAAAATGTGAACTGATGTAATAAATTATGCAAATGTGAAGCTTCCGATAACACTTTGTTAGGCCTCTTACTGGCTTCAGTCTCAGTTTGTAAAATATATTTCATGCTTTCAGTTCAGCATTGTGACTCATAGTTAAAGAAGTGGCACAGATGTGCATGACCAAGGGGTTTGTGTGTCTATGAACACTGCATTATTTCAGGTGTACATTTTATTGTTTTCAAAAGTTTCTCACAATGTACATTTAGTACTATTATTATTATATGTTGTGTTCAAATGCATTCTTAAGAGATTTTTCTATGAGGTGAATAAACAAAAGCATGATTAGATTAGGCTGGAAGCCCAATTATTTCGGGTTAGTTCTGATGTATCAAAAGCAGATCTTTGTTTTCTTCTCTCCTATCACACCCCACAAAAAAAAAACAACCACTATGCCTGGCCAACATCACAAGTGAAGTTTCAGAATCTGTTTCCAGAAAGTCCCTTTAGCTGGGAACAGTACACATTTTTTTAGCAACTTCTAATCCAACTTAATGGTACAATTAAGAAGCTGGTAAAGGAAGTCCTGGCTGATGGTGCAGTGGATAGGTGCCAGCCTGCAAACCCAAAAGTTGCTGGTTCGATTCCCAGCCAGGGCACATAACCAGGTTGCAAGCCAGATCTCTAGCCAGCTCTGTAGCTGGAAGCAGATGAAAAGCAACCATACATCGGTGTTTTTCTCTGTCTGCCTTTCTCCCTTCCCCTCTCTAAGGAAATAATAAATAAATTTAAGGAAAAAAAAACTATTAAAAAAAAAAGCTGGTAAAGGAAAACAAAACCACCTTATGAATCCAGAGAGTTTAATCTACTAGATAAATAGAAGGAATCTGCAGCTTGCCTGGATCCTCTAGAAAAGGGAATCATAGAATAACAGAACATTAGCTTAATGTAGTCAGATGTTCTCATCAATCATTTGACACAAAACATCTGAGGTGCAGAGTCCTCTTCAAGCACACTCCACAGAGCAATGGTTGACACTCCCGGCTTTGTCAGTGATCCGTGGAGTCTCCTGTTGATCATATGACTAAGCTTTTCTTTCTGAAAAGAACCGTAAATCTCATAAGCAAAATACTTAAATGCTTTCTTGAAATCTTAAAAGTCAGCTTTAAAAACAATTGTTCTGAAGTGTGTGTGTGTGTGTGTGTGTGTGGTGAGGAACATTGAAAATAAGAATCAGTGGATGGTCCATGACACTTTAACCACAGGGTAGTGGTTTATGAACCAGTAGAGGGTCTTCTATAGAAGAACTCAATAAACTGAAATTACAGTATTTCTTTATAAAGACCATTGGACATGAGCCAACATTGCACAACCAGCTTGACTGTTGGTTGGAGAGCTCATGTTTGTAGCACTTCACCACCATGCCTGATTTCTGATCACACCCCACCATCTCTGAGCTTTTACAGACTGAGTGACAAAAATGAATTGGTTAGAATAGCCACAGGTGCGGTTTGTAAAACGTCTACAGCTATAAATACGCAGAAACATTTGCAGGTCTGTTTCTACAGAGGATTGATTCTTAACTCTTGCTGCAAAATGAGAATCACCAGGGGAATAAATATATGTTTTTAAAATTTGGATACTTGCGCCCCGTCCTCACTTCACATTTGTTTGAATTGGTCTTGGGTAGAGCCCTGGGTAGCAGATTTTTAAAGTTCTCCCAGGATGATCTAATGTGTAATTGTAAGTAAAGAGCTACTGCTCCAGAAGAAAGAAATGTGCTTGTAGCTAAGGCTGCTATCGAAAAATACCACAGACTACATAGCTTTAAAACAACAGAAATTTATTTCTCACTGTTCTAGAGGCCAGGAAGTTCAAGTTTCATTCTGATGAGACCCCACTTTCTAATTCATAGCCAGTGACTTCTTGCTGTGTTCTCACATGGTAGAAGGGACTAGAGGTTTATCTGGGACCTCTAAAATGATTAATCCCATTCATGAGGGCTCCACAAAGATTCACACCATAGCCACTTTCTTCCCTAGCAACTGTATGCAGACACTGCACTTAGCGTGGCCAGGCATTGGTTCGCATACAGAGATGACAGTGGGGGTCAGAGATGAACAAGACAGAACTCTGAATTGCAGGCGCTTGTAGTCTACTATTGTTGTTCACCACTTGCTTTCCAGAATACTAAATCATAATTATGTTCTCAGGAAAACCACAATGAAGAGAGGTCATCAGTTTGTCCAGAACATAGGACATAAGTATAACCATTTCCTACTTCTGATGGCATGTCTGTGTTTCTGATGGCAGGGGGTGACTGTGAAGCAGAAATTACTATGGCATTTTTGCCAATACTGAGGGTGATTGCTTAGTACTTAACAAAATACACAGGAGCCTAAGACTGATTTACAAATTCTGGAACTGTCGGAATTGAAAGAGATACACAAACATATGTGAACACGTGTACACGCATATGATGGCATTTCTGTGACATATTCCCACAGACTTATTTTGATATAGTTAAGTTGGGGTGGGGGTGGGGGGGGTCATAGTAATTCTAAGTCTACTGAAGAAAGCCTAATAGGCTTCCGGTCAAGATGGAGGTATAGGTAGGCATGCTTCACCTCCTTGCACAGCCACAGAGAAACAAATGACAACCAGAACTGTGGGAAATTGAGCTGTGTGGAAGTCTGACAACCAAGGATTTAATAAAGCCACACTCATTCAGACAGGTAGACAGGTAGGAGGGGCGGAGACGCACAGATGGGCAGAGGCATGGTACACTCTGGAGAGGTGGTGGTAGAGGCAGTGGCAAAATGGGTGGTCCTACTCTCATGTGTAGTGGATAAAAATCAGGAGGGATACCTTGGAAGCAAGCAATCCCAGCCCCAGGCCAGACCGAATAGCCCAGGGTTCCAGCACTGGAAAGGTAAGTTCCCAAAACTTATGGCTGTAAGAACCAGCAGTAGTTGGGTGGCAGAATAAACTGCCAGATTTTCAGGAGAGCCTGTTTAAAAAGTTCCACGTGGATTTAGAACATATGCCAACTCACTCCAGGATGCACCACCAAGGCAACAGCTGGAAGGGTGCCAGTCAAATACTATAGGGAAATGTGTAAAGTGACTAAAAATGGGATGATTATCAAGCAAACTTCTAGAAGCCAGGCTATGTCATTGTCCCCTCTCCAAATCTTCTCCCCAACAGAGCCACAAAGCAGGGAAACAGGTTGCCCCACCCTGGCAATTACTTAAAGCTCTGCCTCACACAATTTACACATGCTATTTCTAAGACAAGGAGTCAAAGCAGCTCTAATACACAAAAACAAACACAGGGAGGTTGCCAATTTTGGACAAAGAAATAAGGCCCAAATGAAAGAACAGAACAGAACCCCAGAAAAAGAGCTAAACAAAATGAAGATAACCAACCTATCAGATGCAGAATTCAAAACACTGGTGATCAAGCTCAGAAAACTCACTGAGTACAGCAACAGCAACAACAACAACAAAAAAGAGCGAGCAAAATGAAGGTTACAATAGTGAAATAGAGAAAAATCTAAAGGGAACCGACAGTAGAGAGGATGAAGCTGAGAATCAAATCAATGACTTGAAACATGAGGAAGGAAAAATATTCAATAAGAACAGCAGGAAAAAAAAAGAACTTTAAAAAATGAGGAAAGGATTAGGAACCTCTGAGACAACATCCAAATCCTAGGGGTGCCAGAAGGAAAAGAGAAAGAGCAAAAATTGAAAATATAAGGAAAGAGAACTTCCCTAATTTGGTGAAGGAAATAGACATACAAGTCCAGGAAGTGTTGAGTGTCCCAAGCAAGTTGGACCCAAAGAAGACTGCAGCAAGATACATCATAGTTAAAATGTTAAAGGTTAAAGATAAAGAGAGAATCTTAAAAGCAGCAAGAGAAAAAAAGAGAGTTACCTACAAAGGAGTTCCCATGAACTGTCAGCAGATTTCTCAAAAAAACCTTTGCAGGCAAGAAGGGACTAGCAAGAAGTATTCAAAGTCATGAAAAGCAAGGCCCTACAACCAGGATTACTCTATCCAGCAAAGCAATGGGAAGGCAGATAAAGTTTATGTTTTAGTGGGGAAGAGAAAACCCAAATAAACAAAAATATAAATAATACAGTAACAGATAGTGTGATATGTACTATGGGGTTGGCTCTAGAGTTCAACTGCCTGGCTTGAAACCCCAGCTTCACCTATCATTAATGACCCAGACTAGGGTACAGAATATACAAGGGCTTTGAAAATGTAGTAGTGGGTTTGTCAACATCAATGATCAGTAAGAAGTCCAGGTGAGGAAGAAGAGTAGGAAATAAAATTGGCAGCCAGGAGACAGAGAGTCCTTAGCTACTGTAAAGGCTTTGGGGAGTCATTGAATAGTTTTTAAGCCGGTGGCTGATATGAATGAAACTACAGTTCAAGATTATTCTGTGAGGAAAATAAACTATATTACACATATAGCAGTAGGGATACCAGTTAGGAGGCTACTGCAATGGTCGTCTGAAGTGACAGGAACTTGAGAAGTTTAATGGCAATGAGAATTGAAAGAGTTGGGATCTATTTTTTGGCAGAGGCAGAATTGGCCAATGCATTTGAAAATGGCAACTCAAGAAAAGGAGAAAGATCCCAAGGATGTAACTTGGAAACCTATTGACTGGTGGGAACATTTCCTGTGATGGGGCAGAGGGCGGGGTTAGAAGAGGAACAGATTTTGGTTGGAGATGTTGAGAAGGCAATTAGATGGATGAGTCTGAAGTTTAGGAAAGAGTTCTGTGAGTCCTAATCCTTTCAGTGAGCAGGTTCCCTAACATCTTGACCCCTCCCTCCATGTGGGCTAACCCTATGTTAACTCTAATTCATCCCTGACCCTAAGTCTGATCCCTTCAGCAGGTTCCTCAAGAAACCTGCCTAAATCGAGCATTTTGTGTTTTTACAGAATTTTATTGAAGTACAGGGGGAGTCTCAGGAGGTCACTGCAACCCATGCTGCTTTCTGCCACCACACAGGTGCCTCATTCCCTTTCTCCTTTTTCACTTTATCTGTCAGCTCATAGAACCTCCCTCTCAGAAACAAAATCAGTTATTTCTCCCGGCATTTGCACCATAGTTAGCATTTGCTTGTTTTGTTGGTGTTGTTGTTGTTGTGGCTACTGCTATTGTTGCTGTTGATGGTGGTGGTGGTAGGGGTGTGGCCCACAATTTGGGGGAATCTCACTTCATGCAGCAAAGGGCATCTCAACATTCATATTACCCAAATATACGTGTAGGCATTGCTCACCCAGAAATTCAGGTATCAGAACCTTTCCTATCTTATTACATCTTTCCCAGTAAAAATGAGAAGCTCATTCACAAACTTTCTGAGAAGACAAACATCAAATGTTTCCTTGCAGCATGTAAGCCACCCCACCTCATGGCCCAGCCCTTCCTGTGCCCGTTGCCAGATTTGAGCTGATGCTTCAGTGTCACCTGTGGCTTCTGCTCCGTGATTGGAACTTGGGACTCTTGTGCGGAGTGATCTATTAGACCCTCCGGTTTGTTGGTTTTTTCCCTTCCCCTCATACTTTACCCCATGCCCACAAAGGCAAAATAATTTCTCCTTGTCTTTGATAGAGTAATTCAACTTAATTTGATAGGTCCTTTGTTGCCTGAGAATCTTTGAGTCCCCTGCTTCAGCCTAAGCAGTTCTCACGTCTCTTGACAGTTAGAGCTCTGAGCACAAGCCCTGGGGTGACGGTGAGTGGGAACATACAAGGGTTCTGCTCTCCCACCCGCTCCCAGTTCCTAGGTGCCTCTCACTGTGTTTGCTGAGTGGGATTTTAAACATACGTTTTTATTGCACAGCATGGGCCCTCAAAGCAAGGTAATTATGTTGTCTGGTGCTTTGGTAAAAATAAAAACAAAATAAGAACTGGTCTGTTACAACACTAGAGAATGTAAAAAGCTGGCCTTTTTGGATGCTTTGACAGACAACTTCATGTCCAATGTAGCGCTTTTCAACAGTAATTTGGTTTATAGTCTATTTTTATCTTTATCATTGACTTCTAACCTAATGTCCAAGTACTATGTGACCCCACAGTTTCTCTAGTTTCTTACATGGAAATCTCAAGAAGAGTCATGACACAACATTCACACGAACCCAAAGAGTTTAACCTCTGTGAGGGCAGATGTGCTGTCTGGTACTTTGCCCTGTTTCCACAATGCCTAGCATCGTGCCTGGTTCAGAGGACATCATGCTCACACATTTTTCTGAATAAACCTGGGTGTTGACACAGTACAATCCTGGTTAAATAGGAAGATGAGAAGAACGTATGTTGCAGCAAGTCAGCTCTCAGTTTCTCTCACTAGTTTGTAATGATCCGTTTTCAGATCTGTCTCCCCACTCAAAGCTGAGCCCCTCCAAGATAGGACAATGTATTTGTTGTTGTTTAATCCTTGTATCCCTTGTAAACACTCTGCTGGAAATGAAAGATTGACTTGTCATGTTTGTTGAGCTAATGACTCAATACACAAGGTAGAAAATCCTGTTATTGAAATTACTTGTGAAATAGATCTACCTGATTTTCTTGGGGAGGCAGTAGAGTAGGCTGGGGGAAGCAGCATTTAACAAACCTGTGTTCCAGGACTTGCTCTGTTTCTTCTTAGTTGTGGGAATTTGGGCAAATCACTTAAACTTCCTGAGCCTAAATTTTCTCATAATTATATGAAGTGAACAGCAAAAGATAGAATCATATTGCAGTACATATAGAAAGTGCTCAATAAACCTTCTGCGTCTGGACATATACTTTCATGAATGGAAGTATAGATGACATTAAAATACTTTTAAAAACTCATTGTCTTTGAGAAGCATAATACAGCAATATATCTTGATTATTTTAGGGATCTGTAAATCAAGTTTGAGTTAACCCAGAATTTTCTACTTATTTCTCAAGATTCCAGGAGGATATATGTTCTCACTCTGCCCCACCAACATGGGACTGTGCTGACACTAATAGGTTCACTGAAATGGAAAGAAACTAGTAAATTACATCAGCCCATTCTCCTCCGGTGCTGCAAAATGCCTCAAAACTATGCCTTATGGAAAGCTTTCAGTGACAGAGAACACAGCAATGTTATATGGAGATGATGTAAATGTTTTTTTTTTCATTTAGTATATTTTATTGATTATACTGTTACAGTTGTCCCAATTTTTTCCCTTTGCCTTTCACTTCCTGGTACCCCCTTTCCTTCCAGCAATCTCCCCACTTTAGTTCATAACCATGTGTCAAGCACGTAAGATCTTTGGTTTCATCCTTTCCTATGCTATTCTTAACAAATCCCTGTCTATTTTGTTCCTACCAATTATGCTTCTTAATCCTTGCCCCCATTCTTCCATTGACCTGCTTCCTCCCAGCTGATGATTCTCCAAATGATCCCCAAATCTATGATTCTGTTCCAATTCTGGTTATTTGCTTAGTTTGTTTTTGTTTTTTCGATTTAGTTGTTGATAGTTGTGGGTTTGTTATCATTTAATGTTCATAGTTTTGATCTTCTTTTTGTTGAATGTGTCCCTTTAAAATTTCATATAAGGGCTTGGTGATGATGAACTCCTTAAGTTTTTCCTTTTCTGGAAAACGCTTCATCTACCTTTCAATTCTAAATGCTAGCTTTGTTCAATAGAGGAATCTTCATTGTAGGTCCTTGCTTTTCGTCACTTTGAATACTTCTTCTCAGCCCCTTCTTGCCTGCAAAGTTTCTTTTGAGAATTCAACTGACAGTCTTGTGGGAATTTCTTTGTAGGTAGCGCTCTTCTTATACTGCTTTTAAGATTCTCTCTTTATTTTATTTATTTTTATTTATTTTTTGTCTGGGAGGGGGAGCTAAAATTCTAGATGTGTCTTTATTTTATTTTATTGTTGTTTTATTACATCCATCCCCTTTTTCCTTCCCTCTGTC
This sequence comes from Noctilio leporinus, assembly GCA_004026585.1. Classification (NCBI taxonomy): domain Eukaryota; kingdom Metazoa; phylum Chordata; class Mammalia; order Chiroptera; family Noctilionidae; genus Noctilio; species Noctilio leporinus. The sequence continues at coordinate 14,240 of PVIW01001390.1, read as the reverse complement.
CCCTTCCCCTCCCACCCACTCCCCACTAACGTCCATCCCACTTATTGTCCATGTCCATGATTCTTCCATACTAGTTCCTTGACTAAACTGCTCTCCTCCTTTGCCTTCTCCTCTGCCCTCCAACCTCTCCCCTCCCCTCTGCCCACTGGAGATCTATTCATTGTATTCATGCATCTGGTTCTGTTTTGCTTATTTGTTTGTTTTGTTCATTATTGTCCTGAAATAGGTGAGATCACATGGTATTTGTCTTTCAATGGCTTATTTCACTAAGCATAATACTTTCTAGTTCCATCCATGTTATTGCACAGGTTAGGAGTCCCTTCTTTCTTTCTGCTGTGTACTATTCCATTGTGTAAATGTACCAAAGTTTTTGGATCCAATCATCCACTGATGGGCATTTAGGCTATTTTCAGCACTTGGCTATTGTAAATAGTGCTGCTATGAACATAGGGGTGCATAGGTTCTTATGAATTGGTGTTTCAGGATTCTTTGGGTATAGTAGTGGAATTGCTGGGTCAAAAGGCAGTTCTATTTTTAGTTTTTAAAGGAAACTCCATATTGTTTTCCATAATGGCTGTACCAGCATGCATTTCCACCAACAATGCACCAGGGTTCCCTTTGCCCCACATCCTCACCAACACTTGTTGTTTGTTGATTTGTTAATGATTGCCATTCTGACAAGTATAAGGTGGTATCTTATTGTGGTTTTAATTTGCATCTCTCTGATGGCTAGTGATGTTGGGCATTCTTTCATATGCCTGTGGGTCCTTTGTATGTCTTCCTCAGTGAGTTGTCTGTTCAGGTTCTTTGCCCATTTTTTAATTGGGTTGTCTCCCTGGTGTTGAGTCACATAAGTTCTTTATATATTTTGGAGATCAAACCCTTGTCTGAGCTATCATTGGCAAATATGTTTTCCCATGTAGTTTTGCTGGTGTTTTTTATAGCTGACCAGAAACTTTTCAATATGATATAGTCCCATTTGTTTATTTGTTCTTTTATTTCCTTTGCCCTTAATGAAGTATCAGTAAACATATTTCAGCATAGGATATCTAAAATGTTACTGCCTATATTTTTCTCCAGGACCTTTATGGTGGCGCTGCTTATGTTTAAATCCATTATCCATCTTGAGTTTATTCTGGTGTATGGTGTAAGTTGGTGGTCTAGTTTTATCTTTTTGCATGTTGCTGTCCAGTTCTCCCAACACCACTTGTTGAAGAGACTGTTTTTACTCCTTTTTAAGTTCCTTCCCTTTTTGTCAAATATTGATTGACCATAGAGTCCTGGGTTTATTTCTGGACTCTATTCTGTTCCATTGATCTATACGTCTATTCTTATGCCAGTACCAGACTGTTTTTATGACAGTAGACTTGTAGTATAGTTTGATGTTTGGTATTGTGATTCCTCTTACCTTGTTCTTCATTCTCAAGATTGCTGTGGCTATTCATGGGCATTTTTGGCTCCATATAAATTTTTGAAGTATTTTTTTCTATTTCTGTAAAGTCTGTCATTGGTATTTTAATTGGGATTGCATTGAATCTATAGATTGTTTTGGGTAGTACAGACACTTTAATGATGTTAATCCTTTCCATTCATGAACATGGTATATGCTTCCATTTATTTATTCTTCCTTAATTTCTTTCTTCATTGTTCTATAGTTTTCTGAGTACAGATCTTTTATCTCCTTGGTTAAGTTTATTCATAAGTACTTTATTTTTCTTGTTGCTATGGTAAAGGGGATTTGTTTTCTAGCTTCTATCTCTGATGTTTCATTATTGGTATATAAAAATGCTTTTGATTTCTGGATATTGACTTCATATCCAGCTATTTTGCTAAATTTGCTTATGAGGTCAAGTAAGTTTTTGGTGCAGCCTATCAGGTTTTGTATGTACACTATCATGTCATCTGAAAATAATGACAGTTTGACTTCCTCCTTTTCATCTGGATACCTTTAATTCCTTTTCTTCTCTGATAGTTATTGCTAGAACTTCCAAAATGATGTTGAACAGAAGTGGAGAGAGTGGACAGCCTTGTCTTGTTCCTGATCTTAGGGGGAAAGCTTTTAGTTTTTGCCCATTGAATATGATGTTGGCTTCAGGTTTCTCATATATGGCCTTTATGATGTTGAGGTATGCTCTTTCTATTCCCATGTTTTTATCATAAATGGTTGCTGCACTTTATCAAATGCTTTTTCAGCATCTATTGATATGATCATATGGTTTTTGTCTTTCACTTTGTTAATGTGGTGTATTACATTTATTGATTTATGAATGTTGTACCATCCTTGCATCCCTGAGATGAAACCCTCTTGATCATAGTGTATGATCTTTTTAATGTATTGCTGGATCCGCTTGGCCAAAATCTTATTGAGAATCTTAGCATCTATGTTCATAAGAGATATTGGCCTATCATTTTCTTTCTTAGTTTTGTCTTGACCTGGTTTTGGGATTAGAATAATATTGGCCTCATAGAAAGAGTTAGGAAGTCTTCCCTCTTGTTGGATTTTTTGGAATAGGTTGAGAAGGATAGGAGTTAGTTCTTCTTTAAATGTTTGGTAGAGTTCACCTGTATAGCCGTCTGGTCTGGGGCTGTTGTGCTTTGGGAGATTTTTGATTACTTCTTCAATTTTACTAGTTATTATTGGCCTATTCAAGCTTTCTGCTTCTTCTGGGTTCAGTTTTGGTAGATTATACCTTTCCAGAGATATGTCCATTTCACCCAGGTTGTCATATTTCTTGTCATATAGTTGTTTGTAGTAATTTCTTATAATCCTTTGTATTTCTGAAGTATCAGTTGTGATTTCTCCTCTGTCATTTCTGATTCTGTTTATTTGAATCCTCTATTTCTTTTTCTTGATGAGTCTGGATAAAGGCTTGTCAATTTTGTTTATTTTTTCAAAGAACCACTCCTGGACTTGATTCTTCAAATTGTAGTTTGAGTCTCTAAGTTATTTAATTCTGCTCTGATCTTGATGATTTCCTTTCTTCTACTTGCTCTGGGCTTTGTTTGTTGTTGCTCCTCTAGTTCTTGCAGCTTTATGGTTAGGTTGTTTTTATAAGGTTCTTCTGACCCTTTTAGGTAGGCCTATATTGCTATGAATTTCCCTCTGAGGACTGCCTTTGCTGTGTCCCATAGGTTTTGGACTGTTGTATATTCATTGTCATTTGTTTCCAGGAGCTTTTTTATTTCATCTTTGATCTCATTGTTAACTCATTTATTACGTAAAAGCATGTTATTCAGTCTCCATGAATTAGAGTGTTTTTGGTTTTTTTCCTTGAGATTGGTTTCCAGTTTTAAGCCATTGTGATCTGAGAAGATGCTTGGTATGATTTCAGTTTCCCTGTATTTGTGGAGGTTTGCCTTGTGACCTACCATGTGGTCTATCTTAGAGAATGTTCCATTTACATTTGAAAAGAATGTGTATTTTGCTTCTTTGGGGTGAAAGCTTCTGTATACATCAGTTAGGTCCATTTCCTCTAGAGTGTTGTTCAATGCCACAACATCCTTGTTGATTTTTTGTTTGGAAGATCTGTCCATTGTTGATAGTGGGCTATTAAAATCCCCTACTATGAGGGTGTTTCTGTCTATATCCTTCTTGAAGTCCTCCAAGATTTTCCTTATATATTTTGGAGCTCCTACATTGGGTGCATATATGTTTACCAGAGTTATTTCTTCCTGATGGATTGTTCCCTTAAGTATTATGAAATGTCCTTTATCTCTTTTTATGGCTTGCATCATAAAATCTATTTTGTCTAAGTATTGCTACTCCAGCCTTTTTTTCATGTCCATTTGCTTGATATGTATTTTTCCATCCCTTCACTTTCAATCTGTGTTGATCTTTCATTCTGAGGTGGGTCTCTTGAAAATAGCATATGTGTGGGTCATGTTTTCTTATCCATTCTGCTATCCTATGTCTTTTGATTGGTGCATTTAATCCATTTATATTTAAGGTTATTATTGATTGATACTTATTTATTACCATTTTCCTCCTTTGTACCTCTCTGTCTCTCTCTGTTTCTTCATTTTTTTTTTTTTTTTTTAGCAGACACTTTAGCATTTCTTGCAATGCTGGTTTGATAGAGGTGTATTCTTTTAGTTTTCTTTTGTCTGGGAAACTCCTTATTTCTCCTTTTATTTTGAATGAGAGCCTTGCTGGGTAGAGTCTTCTTGGTTGCAGGGCTTTGTTTCCCATTACTTGAAATATTTTTTGTCATTCCCTTCTGGCTTGTATTGTTTCTGCTGAATAATCATTTGATAACCTTATTGGAGCTCCCTTATATGTTATTTGCAGTTTCTCTCTTGATGCTTTTAGGATTCTCTGTTTGTCTTTGAAATTTGCCATTTTAATTTTAATGTGTCTTGGAGTGGGTCTTTTTGGGTTCATCTTATTGGGACCCTCTGTGCTTCCTGAACTTGAGTAACATTTTCACTCATCATGTTAGGGAACTTTTCTATCATTACTTTTTGGAACAGATTTTCCACTTCTTGTTTCTCTTCTCCTTCTGGTATCCCTATGATATGTATATTATTGTGTTTCATGTTGTCCTGCAGCTCTCTTAAAACCTCTTCATTCTTCATCAGCCTTTTTTCATTCTCTTGCACTGTCTTGGAATATTCTTCTATGTTGTCCTTCAGCTCGTTGATCCGATCCTCTGCTTCCTCTAGCCTAATGTTGATTCCTTCTACTGTATTCTTCAATTCAGAAATGGCATTCTTCATTTCCTCCTGGCTCTTACTGATAGTTTCTAAGTCCTTTTAATTCTGGTGTAGCTCTCAGTAAATTCTTTGTAGCTTGTCTGGAGTTCTTTGTAGTTCCCCTGGAGTTCTTTATAGGTTTCTCTGAGCTGGCTGAGCTTGTTGAGCTTCTTGATCATCATTATTTTGAATTCCATATCTGAGAGTTTGTTTCCCCTCTGTTTCTTTTAGTGATCTTTCTGGGGATTCCCCCTTTACTTTTGGTGATGGGCTGATTCTTTTCCTCCCCATTTTGGGTATCTGTTGTTGCTTGTTTTTGTCTTGGATTAATCTGCTTTGATTCCTTGCCTTTGGGGAGCACCCTTCTATGTTAGGAGACTTGTGGATTTCAGTGTTGCAGTCTCCTAGATTTCCTCAACTCGTTGCTCTTGGGGTGGCCTTTATGTCATTAACTTGGGCTGTCTGGTTGTATTTTGAATTTGTTTTATGTGTTGCTTCTTTACCTCCAGTTGGCTGATTGAGACACTCCTTCTATCCCACCTCATACACTGTTTTTGAGCTGCTTCTGTTCCCCTGTAGGTCTCTGCAGCTTCTGGGCTGTGCACCCCAGAATCCAGATGCTTACTGCTCCAATTCGCAAAGACCTGCAGACATCTCATGCTCCCTACCCTATCCTCCAGCTGCTCTGGCACTCTAGAACATCATCAGCAGTGCCCTCTACTCTGTCACCATCTTCCTTCTCTCTCTCTCTTTATCTTTAACTTTTGGCATTTTAATTATGATGTGTCTTGGTGGTCCTCTTTGGGTCCAACTTGTTTGGCATTCTGTGCTTCCTGGACTTGCATGTCTATTTCCTTCACCAAATTAGGAAAGTTTTCTTTCCTTATTTTTTCAAATTAATTTTCAACTTTTGCTCTTCTTCTTCTCCTTCTGGCACCCCTATAATTTGGGTATTGGTACATTTAAAGTTGTCCCAGAGGTTCCTAATTCTCTCCTCTTCTTCTATTCTTTTTTCCCCCCCAAGATTTTGTTTATTATTTTTAGAGAGAGGGGAAGAAAGAGAGGCAAAGAGAGAGAGAGAGAGAGAGAGAGAGAGAGAGAGAGAGAGAGACATCAATGTATTGTTGCCTTTCACCTGACTCCAGCTACAGACCTGGCTGGAGACCTGGCTTGCAACCTAGTTATGTGTCCTGGCTGGGAATTGAACTAGCAACCTTTGAGTTCACAGGCTGACATATTCTCCACTGTGCCACCAGCCAGGGCTTCTTTTCTTCAATTCTTCTTTCTTCTTTCTGTTTTGAGTGAATGCTTATTTTACCTTTTGTTCCAAATTGTTGATTTGAGTCCCAGCTTCCTTCCCATCACTGTTGGTTCCCTGAATATTTTTCTTTATTTCACTTTGTATAAACTTCACTTCTTCATTTATTTTGTGTCTGTATTCAGTAATTTCTCTGAGCATCCTGATGACCAGTGTTTTTTACTCTACATCTGATAGGTTGGCTATCTCTGTTTCATTTCATTATTTTTCTGGGGTTTCATTCTGTTCTTTCATCTGGGCCATATTTCTTTGCCTCCTCAATTTGGCAGCCTCCCTGTGTTTGATTCTGTGTCTTGGTAGTATGGCCTAATGTAGTAGGTGTCCTATAGGGTCCAATGGCATAGTCTCCCCTATCTCCCAAGCTGGGTACTTGAGGTACACCCTTCATGTGGGCTGAATACACCCTCCTTTCGTGGTTGAGCCTTAGTTGTTGTTGGTAGATAAATGAGAGGGACTAACCCAGTCAGCTGCCAGGACTGCCTATGACCACTGACCACCAAACTCCTCCCTCTGTGGAGGACCGACCAGCTGTGCAGGGCAGGGTGGTGGTGCTCTGACATGGTCTGTAGCTGTCCACTGGGTGTTCTAGCCCTGGGGTTTTCCAGGTGGTGCAGGCTAAGGTGAGCCTCCACCTGTATTTTGCCCAAGGCCACTCTGCCTGGGCTATAACACAATCTAAGATGCTGCTACTTGTGCTGGGCTTGGAGATTCCCAGGTGAAGCTAAGCTGTTGACTCTAAGCTGGCTGATGGTAGTGCTGGGCCTAGAACTCATTGAGGCTGTTGTTGCTTATTTGATAGGATTTAGGAAGCTATGAAGCCTAAGCCCAAGACCAGCCTTTCTTATTGTAAAGCAGCCTTTCTTATTGTAAAGCAGCTTAGATGGGCCTATAAGTTTGGTGGGACAGAGTCTCTGAGGATCTCCAAGGTGGTCAAACAGTGTTAGCCAAGGTGATGGAGTCTTAGATATGGTACCAGCTTGCTGACTCTGGGGAGAGGGTTTAGAAAATAGATAATGGCTTCTGCTCATCTTGCTTCCAGACACTTCAATTTCTCCCTGTATACAACTGGTGCCTTTCAAACTGCTACCCTGGTGCTGGAGCTCAGAGGAAGTGAGACTGAATAGGTGAGTCCATGTGTGGGTTATTTAAGAGGAACTGCTTGGGGCACCAGAAGTTTCTTCCACTGACTCAATCCCACTGGGATTTGCAGCCAAAAGTTGTGGGGATTTATCTCCCTGGCACTGAAACCCTGGGCTGGTCATCCTGGTGTGGCACTGGGACCCCTGGCTCCTGAGATACCCCTCCCAAATTTGTATTCCCCACGTGTGGGTGAGAGACCAGACCATTCTGCATCTACACTCTCCTATCCTTATTGATGGATGTGGTTTCTTTAATTCTATAGTTGTCAGACTACCATTCAATTAGATTTCTGATAGTCCTGGCTAATGGTTGTTCTATAATTTAGTCATGGTTGTGTGAAGTGAAATGTGCCATCTTAATCATCTTCCTCAGGTTAAATTTTTGAGGTGGAATAAAATTGTACTCTTCAAAGCACACTCTCTGGTTTATAATTTTTCCTTCCATAGCCAAATAATGTATAAAACTCCCAATTTCTTGTTCCTGCTGAAAATAAGAGCCAACTTTCAGAGTTTGTGACTATATGACCTTAGGGAAAATTATATAGCCTCTTAGTACCTGAGTTTTCTAATTGGTAAAATAGAAGTAATAACAACAGTACCTATGTCAAATGTTATTGTAAAGGTTTTAAATAAGTTAAGGCTGTGAAATATTTAGAATAGTGTCTGGCCCATAGTATACATTAAGATGTATAAACTATAGATTATTAGGGATAATTTGTTTCCTACATTGTAATTCCTTCAACCATTTTCTTGACTTAAAGTCATCTGCCTGGCCAAATTATCTTGGGCTTACATTGATATGCTTTGCAGTCATGGTAAAGCACAATGTGACTCTTGCCTTTCTTTGTTCTGGGTACTGTCCCATAGCTCAAGACTGCATTCATCTGAGGAGAAGTCAGTGACTCAACCTAATGATTCATAAGGTGCTCATTGGCAAACAAACCCTTCACATCTTTTCACATGAACCATTATGAAACCATGTCTCCTCTATTCTCTGCTTGTAGAATTGAGTTTCTGTAACTCATTACTACATTTATACCTCATTGACACATTTCATCTGAAAACCAGTAGGGTATAGGAAAGAGGGTTTTCAGGTTAGGTGTTAGATGGACCTGAGTGTAAGTTGCTCCACAGCACTACTTCTAAGACCTGAGAGAAGGTACATACCTTGCTTGATCTTCAGTTTTCTTTTCTGTAAAATGGAGAAATTATACCTATATCAAAGGATTATATAGAAAGACTAAGTAACCTAATTTATGCAGAGTCTAGCACATTTAGGCATGCAATATATGGAAGTTATTAATAAATTAAGACACTTCTTAAATTATTAAAATATATAATATATGTGTAGGAAAACATCTTCCTATTGTTGGCTTTAATCCTAAAACCAACATTGTCATTAGCCTAAAAATAATTTTGAATTTTTATTCTGATAATTCACTAGCTATGTCCCCCACCCAACACTTGTGATATTTGATTATAATGCATCTTATATTTTCATTTGCACTGTTAGTAAAAATTTTAAACAGCACAGGACAAGGTATGGAGGCATGTTAAGCATCGATCAGCATCAACCCATTAATCAGTGTTCCAATGGTTTTGAGTCAACTATAAATTCACCTATGAATACAAATATATCAGGAAAAATATGATCAAAGGCTTTTCTGAAATTCAGACACATGGTGTCTAAAGCACTTCCCCTATTTGGTACAATCTACTAACACTGAGAAAAGAGACTATTGTAACATGACTTGTTCTTAGAGAACTCATGCTAGTAACTTTTCTCTCAAATGACCTACAAACCATATCTTAGTAATCTAAAAGTTCTTATACCCATTGATGTTACACAATTGTCAATCTGTACTGCTAGATCCTATCTTTCTAGTGACTGAGATAATATCTATCATACACCTCCAGATTTATGGCATATTGTGGGTTCTCTCTGATTTCTCAAAGATCACCAAGTATGAGTCAAAAACACATTGGTTAAGAAAGGCCCTTTACTATCTTGGGAAATCGTGCTCTTAGAGACATGCAACCACATAAAGAACAGAGAGGCTCTCCTAACACCTTGTTGCTATGTTTGGCAAGTATGGCAGAAGATCATGGCATTTGTTCACTCTCAGTTAAGGGCTTCTCTCCTTCTAACAGAGGCAAACTGTCATCTTCCCTCCCATGCAGTTTCTGGAAAGATGGCAGTAAAGCAGTGAAGGAGGACAGGGGAGACTACTACTACTTCAAATGATAGTTCTTTAACACCTACCATTGATTAATTTAATAAATAGTCATTGAGTCCTTAATATTTTTCAAACACTGTTCTAAGACATCGTCTGTCTTCTATATGTATTGGAGGGTATAGAAAACAGATATGAATAAAATTTCAGTAACATTATTAAGAAGAGCTAAAGTAGAAGTACACTGAAAGAACACAAAAGTAGAGCAACTAATTCTTTTGTTTTGCAGGGGTGGCATGGGGACAAGGAGTGCTTATCATAAGAGGAGAAAGTTGAATTTTCAAGGTTGAGTCATCAAGGATATTGAAGGGGTCAGTAGACCAAAAGGGGGGAAAGGATGAGAAGGCTGTATTCCAGGAAGACAAGAAAAAGAGCACATAAAAAGGGTAGAGATATGAGAATATTGCTGAGGCTCATCCATATACTTATTTATGGAACAAATGTTTATTGAATCCATACTGTGGGCCAGGCCCTTTACTAGACAGTGGGGATACAGGGATATGCAGAACAAGCCCCACTCTCATGAAATAGTGTTGCAGTTAAACATATATTAATCAAACTTAAAAGGTTATTAAGAATTGATACAAGTTCCCCAAAGGATGGCCATATGAAAGTAATTAGGATAAATCACCTTGGCCAATTTATAAGGGAAAGAAGATGGCTGTATAAAACAACTTCTGCCAAAGCCCTATCACAGAGGAAGCAGAGCACCTCTGAGAAACTGAACAAAAGGCCTGTTTAACTTTAGAAATGAGACTGGTAAGCCAGGCATAGGCAAGAGCTCACAGGGCATTTTAAGGACTTTATCATTCCTTAAATCCAAAAAGAATCCACAAAAATATTTAAGCAAGGAGGTGATATGCTCAGATTGGAATTTCAGAAAGATGATTCTAATTACAGTATGGAGGAAAGATCCTTAGAAGACAATAAAAAACATGACAGACAATTTAATTGGCAATTGTGGTTGTCACACCAAGAGGAGATGATATTTTGAGTAAGGAGAAACTTTGGAGATGGGGTGAAATGCATGGATGTGGAGTTATTTAGGTATTGCATTTACAGATCTTATCAGAGAAGAAAAAGGGACAAAACTAAAGAATAAATCCCCAGTTTTTGACTTCTATGACTGAAAAGGTAGTAAAGTTAGTTTATGAAAAAGGAAAAGGAACACCAGGCAAATCTTGGTTTAGGTTGAGGAATGGTTGCAGTTTTGAGTGTGTTGATTTTTTAATGTCTTTGTGACATCCAAGTGGATATGAAGTAGACAGTTGAATATGATAGCCCAGAACTCAAAAATGTCTAGGCTGAGAGGTATTGATAGGTCATATATATGGCACTTGAAGCCATCAGATGTCCTAGGGTAACACTGCATGGTGAGAAATGAGGGTTGTGAATAGCACTCATCCCTGAGTAACTCTATTATTTAATGAAAGAATAGAAAAAGAATAGGCTTATAAAGGAAACTAAGAAAGAGAAATCAAAGAACTAGGGAATGTACCAAGAGAATCTGGTGTCTAAAAAGGCTAAAGGAAGAGAATGATTTAAGAAGGATGTGGTCCACAATACTGAATCTTGCTGAGAGATGGCATAAAATAAGATTAAAAAATCATCTTATTTAGAAATATTCATTTTACTGGTGAACTTGGAGAGAGAATTTTTATTGAAGTGATTGCCCAATAGAAAGTTTTCAGTAAATAAGAGTAAAGGAGAAGTGAAAAAAAAAGTGAAGGCAGTAAACACAAGTAAAATGCCCAGTTACAAAGAGGACATTTGAGAGAGAATGAGGGAGGACTGAGGGATCATTGGCAATGTCTGCCTGAGAAGGCAGAGTGGTGTGGTCCAGAGCACTAGTGAAGTTGTTTTAGAAAAAAGATCGCTTTTTCCTTAAACAAGAAAAGGAGAGGTACAGGGGTATAAGTGCATTTATGAGTTCAGTAGAGGTAAGTTGAAAGAATTCTTTTCTTCTGATATCTTTGATTTTCATTTAAAAAGAGAACCACTGGCCCTTTATCACTCACCACTTCATTCACACCAGAGGAACATTTATTTAAAATCAAGTCAATACACTTTCAGAAAATACTAAAGGAACACAACCACCCAATTGTTGAAGGAAAAGGAGAGTGCTGAGCCTAAAGAAATGAAATGATCACTTGAAGAAGAGAAAGGGTAACAATCTGTGACTATATTAATAATTTTTAAGTAAAAAATAGCTGTTCTAAATTACACTAAGGGTGGTAACCAGGCCAATGGAAGGTATGACAAAGTTTATTTTGACTCAGAATTAAGACAAACTGAATTTTCTAACTGTCCTTGTTGCCCAAAATAAAATAATAAAAAGATATGATAAATCCTCAGGCACTAGAAGCGAATTTTCAAAGGGACTTTCACTTGTTGGGGCTGGTGCAAAGAGGGAAATTAGAGCATAAACCAGCAAGCTAAATATTGAAATCTTCTATTTGTTTGACAATTTCTTCCCCTTTACATCATGAAGGCCATTTGTTCTCTTTTTCAGCAAGAACTACATTCTCTCTAAGAAAATTAAAAAATGGGGAGATAAGAAAGAAAGAGAAGATAGGTAGAAACAATTATTATTTCTTGTCAATCATGCTATTTCCATTGGCCCAATCTATGAGACTCCCCTTTTGTTTCCTAAATTTTGTTTTTGTCTTTGTGTGTGTGTTTTATTTGACTTGGTTTGCTTTTTAATTTATTTTATTGTTGTTCAATTACAGTTGTCCCAATTTTCCCCCATTGTTTGGCTTGATTTTCATCAGAGCTTTGAATACCACTCTGTTGTCCTCAGCAATTTTTCACCTAGCTTGTTCTTATTGTTTTCTTACTATGCATATACTCATGTTCATAAAATGGCCTTCTTAACTTTTCTGGTCTCAAACTTTTGTATTTATTCTGGAAAAGTTGTTTTCCATTTTTATACCTGTTATTTCCAGTTGAGCTCTTCAGAGAATATCCTTGGACGGTCATGCGAGTTTTCTCATTTCCTTCCCCAAATTTAGGAAAAAATGGCCATCTGCATAACACTTTATAGATTTATAGTATCCATTCATAGGCATTACTGTATTTATCAGAATCCTTGGAATCCAAGTTATGTGCCACCAATTCCAAAAACATCACCAATATTGTAATCACTATCACAACCATCTCCATCAACTCTATTTTAAAGATGGAGGGCCAGAGAAGATTAGAGAGGTAACTTAAATCATCACATTGATGATTTAAGATTGCCTTTTCAAATTTCATATGTATAAGTGTCTGCTAAAGTCTGATTCAGAATCTGTATTACAAAATACAAAATTTTGTAATAAAAAATTAAAAAGCAGAGACTCAGATACTAAAGTCTAGGATCCTGAGACTTGTTTTTTCTGCTATTATAAATTAGGAGTTGGCAAAACTGCTTTCTCTAGAACTGCCTGCTATTTCCTCCTCAACAACAAGTCATTTTCGTTTGGTTAAAATTCCCATGGAATTGGAGTTCCTTTACTGACTTCCTAATTTATAAGGAATGTTTATTAAATTGTTGAGCAAACTTTCTAAGAATTCCCTTTACCAAATTCTCTTGAATATGAATTTCTTAGGTGGTGTGAGCCCTCTCCTCTGAGTCAAATTATTCTGCCTGTTTGAGCTTTAAATTACCCCTTTGAGAGACATAAAAATACCCACCTTAACAGCATACCTAACTCTTCATTTTGTTGGTCAATCAAAAACTACTGAGTGCCTGACATGTGCCAAGCTCCAAGAATAGCTTGCTGAAAAACAAAAGAAATGCATACAACACTTGGACAAACATTAATAAGATAATTGCAGAAATAAACATAAGTCAAGTGTATAATTATTTGTCCTTTTTTGTGCCTTGTGTTAGCTTTTTTATATTACCTTTTGTTGGGTCTTTTGCAGTTAATATGACAAACCTACCCTGTAACTTATGTGTTTAACATACTACAACTTTCCCACAATGTACCACAATGTATCTTAGAAACCACCTTGCCTATTTCACAGGCACATAGAATTTTAGAGTTAGAAGGGAACTTTGAAATTAACCTAATTGGTACATCTAAAACATAAATGTGCATACAATTACAAATCAACTGGAGATATTATTAAAATGCAGTTTCTGAATCAGTAGGTCTTGGGTAACACCAGAAATTCTGCCCTTTTTTTTTTTTTTTCTTTTTTACAAATTCCCAGATTAATGATGCTAATATATGAACAGCGCTTTATATGTTTAAAGATTTTTTTTTTTTTTTTTTTCAGAGAGAGGGGAAGGGAGAGAGGCAAAGAGGGAGAGAGACATCAATGTATGGTTGCCCTTCACCTGCCTCCAGCTAAGGCCCTAGCTGGAGACCTGGCTTGTAACCTGGTTATGTGCCCTGGCTGGGAATCAAACCAGCAACCTTTGGGTTTGCAGGCCGTCACCTTATCCACTGTGCCACCAGCCAGGGCTTTGAACAACACTTTATTTATTTATTTATTTTTAATTTTATTGTTGTTGTATTACATCTATCCCCTTTTTGTTCCCCTCTGTCCCCCTCCCCACCCACCCATTCCCCCCAAAGTCAATCCCACCTGTTGTCCATGTCCATGGTTCCTTTATACTAGGTTCTTGTCTAAACTGCTCCCCTTTCTTGTCTCTGCCTCGCCCATCCCCCCAACCCCTTTCCCCCTGACCACTGAAGGCCTATTCCTTGTATTCATATATTTGGTTCTGTTTTGCTTGTTGTTAGTTTTGCTCATTATTGTCCTGTAATGGGTGAGATCATATGATATTTGTCCTTCACTGACTGGCTTATTTCACTAAGCATAATACTCTCCAGTTCCATCCATGTTGTTGCAAAGGGTACA